>JANBXA010000398.1:16530000-17107500 GCA_030556225.1 Cricetiscus sungorus
AGAGAGAGAGAGAGAGAGAGAGAGAGAGAGAGAGAGAGAGAGAGAGAGTCATCAAATTGGATGAATGGGGAGGTGGGGAGGAAATATGGGGGAATCATGATGAGAATATACTCTATGAAAATAAAATTATTTTCAGTAAAATTCAAGTTATGTTGGTGATTTAACATATTGTTTAACTGACGTAAAGATAGCATTTAGTCGTTCGAAATGTTTAATGTGTAAAATGGTTGTGTAACCTTTCCTATAAAGCTCTGCAAAAGGAGAGAAGAATATGTACATAAAAAAATGTAAGCCCAGGGATGGTAATGATTGGTTAGTAAGAGAATAGACATGCCTGATTCACTTGATTAACAAATGAGGCAAAATTACAGGTGGAACTCATTTCATATGCTCTCTTTAATGTTTCTTTTGTTATATTTCATGTTTTCTGCCTTTTCTTTCTTAAGCTGATGGAGAACTTTCCTTTCAACAGTTTTTGCTTCCTCATCTTCTGGAAGTGTTATGAGAGAATCTCTCTCCTTGGATCAAAAACTTCTTAATTTTATTTTCAACTAATATTTCTACTAGTTCACCCTATTTGCATTGAGAATGTTCTTATTCTTAAAAGATTTCTTTTGTCATCTATGTTTCTTTGAGAATAAAATAGCTATGCTAACTCTAAAATACATGTCAAGTGTTACTTATCCAAAAAGCTTGAAACTATGATTGTTTCCCATTTGAATTTTGGAATGTTTTCATTTACATAGTTAAGTATTTTATGGATGAAACCTAAATGAAAACACAAAATGCACTTGTCCTATATAAATACCTTGAGAAGATTTGTATTGTTTTATATTGTAGAATTTCTTAATTATGGAAAGTGTTAGGATTTGGATTATTTCAGATTGTTGATTTGGAGATATCAGGAATCAAGCTCAGACTGACCTGGAAGTTTTGGTCCTGCTTCTGAGGACAGAATTTGATAGTATTGAAAGTTAGAATGGAAGATGTCAGAAATGAGGTACAACTTTTAGTATTAGACAGATGTAAAGATTGTAAACTATGGTGATTAGAACAGGATTTCTCTGTATTGTTTTGGAACCTATCCTATCACTCATTCTGTAGACCAGGCTGGCCTAGAACACACAGAGATTCTTCTGCCGCTGCTTCCCAAGTGCTGTGATTAAAGGCATGTGCCACCACCATCTGGCCAAATAAACATTTTTGAGTAGATAGAGACCATTATTGAGATGCAAAACTGGTTAAAAAATAAAATACAGAGAATAAACATCTGTGGGTTTCTCAAACCCAAATGACCCATCTGCAACAGAGCCCTTATGCCTAAAGTTCAAGGGATGTCATTAAATATGGGGTATAAAGACTGTAAGAGGCAGAGGACTCATGTCTGCCGGTAGGTAGTGACCCATAGAAAATACACCAAGGAATACTTTTTTAAATGTCACTTTTAAATTTAAATTTGAAACAAGCATTTTTACGTGTCAATCTCAGTTCCCACACCCTCCTGTTCTCCCCTGTCCAACCCGAACCACCCTCAGTCCATCCCCTATCTCCTTCCCAGGGAGGGTGAGGCCTTCCATGGAGAGTCTTTAAAGTCTGTCATATCATTTGGCCCTCCCCCATGCATATAGGCTGAGGGAATATCCCTCTATGTGGAGTGGGCTCCCACAGTCCATTGTATAGTAGTGATAAATACTGATCCACTACCAGAGACCCCATAGACTGCCTAGTCCTCTAAACTAACACTCACATTCAGGGGTTCTGAGTGGGTACAATGCTGGTTTCCCAGCTATCAGTCTGGGGGGCATGAGCTTCCCCTTGTTCAGCTCAGCTGTTTCTGTGGGTTATTCCAGCCTGGTCTTGACCACTTTGCTCATCACTCCTCCCTCTCTACAATTGGATTCCAGGAGTTTGGCTCAGTGTTTAGCTGTGGGTATCTACTTCAACTTCCATACATTACTACATGAAGGCTCTAGGATGGCATATAAAGTAGTCATCAATCTCACTGTCTGGGAAGGGCATTTAAGGTAGCCTGTTCACTATTGTTTAGATTGTTAGTTGGGATCATCCTTGTAGATCTCTGGATATTTCCCTAGTGCCAGATTTATCTTCAAACCTTTAATGGCTCCCTCTATTATTGTATCTCATTTCTTGGTCTCCTTTATTCTTTCCCTAACTCAATCTTCCTGCTCTCTCATGCCTACCTCTCCCATCCTCTCCCTCCTAACTCCCTCTCTCCTCCCCCCATGCTTCTAATTTGCTTGGGAGATCTTGTCCTTTTCCATGTCTCTAGGATCATGGATGTCTCTCTTAGGGTCATCCTTTTTTCTTAGTGTTTTTGGTGTTGTGGATTGCAGCTGATAATCCTTTGCTCTATGTCTAAAATCCATATATGAGTGAGAACATACCATGCTTGTCTTTTTGTGACTGAGTTACCTCACTCAAGATTGTTCCTTCTAGTTCCATCTATTTGTCTTCAAATTTCAAGATTCCATTGCTTTTTTCCCCCTGCTGAGTAGTACTCCACTGTGTAAATGTACCATATTTTCTCTATCCATTCTTCAATTGAGGGGCATTTAGGTTGCTTCCACATTCTAGCTATTACAAATAATGCTGCTATGAACATAGTTGAACAGATATCCTTGTTGTATTGAAAAGTGGGGTACAGAACTAAACAGAGAATTCTCAACAGAGAAATCTATAATATCTGAAAGTCACTTAAGAAAGTGCTCAATGTCCTTAGCCATCATGGAAATGCAAATCAAAACAACTCTGAGATACCATTGTACTCCTGTCAAAATTGCTAAAATCAAAAACATCAATAACAGTTTAAGCTGGAGAGGATGTGGAGAAAGGGGTACACTCCTCCATTGATGGTGGGAGTGCAAATTTGTACAGCTACAAATCAATATGGCAGTTCCTCAGGAAAATGGGAATCAGTCTATCACAAGATCCAGTAATTTACCCTAAGGCTATACCCAAAAGACACACATTCACCAATGAATTCTTAACAATAGAGTTTGCGTGGATAGGCTTGATGATAACAGCAGATGACATTCCAATGAAGATGGTGAAAATTTCACAAAGACCTAATCTAAGATGTTTTAAGTGTTTCTATTGAAATGACACATAAATTTCACCATTTAATAATTATGGTGTTATTCACTCCATAAGGACTAATACTATAAGAATTATTTATTAGAAACATTTCTAGAACATTTAAAACTCTCTATCATCATTCTTACTATTTCTATTTTTTTTGAAATAATGAGAAAATTACCTTATCCACTTCTTTCTTCCATCAAAAGCCACCCATATACTACTTGCTGCTCTATTTCACATTCATGTCCTTGTTTTCATATATATACACATATATATGAAAGACTTATTCAGTCTATACAAAGTCATTATGGTTTCTGCTTTGTCCATCTCATAATGGATGACCAGTATCTATTCTCTTCCTGGCAAAAACTATTCTTTCTACTCTCAATATTTCTTAGTTGCCTGCAATTTTTTGAGTAGGGTTGAGGCCTCATTGTCTTTTCCACATCCATTTTAGCATCTATATTGTTATCTTTATTCAGCTCATCTATGAACACTTTTAAACAAAACAAAACTACAATGCATGTAAGTCTCTGTATAAATATACACATATAGTGTAAAGGCAGTTTTACAGTCTGGGCTGAAATTATACTTTAAAAACCCAAAGACCACTTACCAAAACCCCTAACACTAGGCATGAGAAGCCATGTTGGAGTTGTTATTCAAGGTTGATCAAGAAACTTCAAGAATATTGAAGATTGTTACTATGCCTTGGCTGATGTTCAAAGAAGGTCCCTATTGCTAAAGAAACTGTGCACTTCAAACAAAAGGCCAAGAGTTCCCTGTACTGAAATTGACATTAATACATTATTGCTTTGTTTCTTAGGATTTACTTTAATGGGATCAGAGGATGTTGTGCAGTCATCAGTAAGAAGAAAACAAGCAACAGTCCTACCTAATTGTGATTCCTGTGAAGAACAGCAAGGACTTACATGGCACATAAGCCTACAGTTGCAGTAGTACATGCCTTGGCAGTAACCCACAGTTAATTTGACTAAAGGCTCATTCAATAAGTAAAAATCATTCCTGGTACTAGAAACCTATAAAATATACTGAGCTAGTAAAGTCATGGATCTTTGAAGATAACTTCTACTCTCTTCCTCTCCCTCCTCCTCCTCTTCTTCTTCTTCTTTTTTTTTTCTTCTTCTTCTTCTCCTTCTTCTTCTTCTTCTTCTTCTTCTTCTTCTTCTTCTTCTTCTTCTTCTTCTTCTCCTCCTCCTCCTCCTCCTCCTCCTCCTCCTCCTCCTCCTCCTCCTCATCCTCATCCTCATCCTCATCCTTCTTCACCTCCTCCTCCTCCTCACTTCTCCTCCTCCTTCTTCTTAAGGGCATTGTCTGCCATACAATGGAGACATAATGAAGATTCCCATTACTTCATAGTGTATGGAGAACTACTTCCACATTTACAGTAACAAAGAGAATACAAATTGCATACAGGAAATGTAATGATTTATCCATTATAAACTATGCTGTTCACTTCTGAGTCACTTTAGATCAGCAATATAGTCCCATAAATGGTTGCTGAGACTTACAGGTATATTGCATACCAGTGTTCTGTGAGCTCTCATTCTCTGCATTGTCTTCAGATAAGCAAATCATATTTTACTTATAATTATAGATACTGAAAGCTCTGTTCTTTGAATTCCTAAGACTGTTGCTTACTTGAATACTTATTATTGTTTGAATGTGTTTGAAAGTGGCAAAGCAAGTAGCTGAATATCCAGTCTTTTAATTTTATAATTAGAATTCATTCAAGCTATGCTTTCAGTTTTCCTAATGCCCTAAACACTAAATTGGAGTGCATTCTGAAATTATACATTAAAGAAAAAAATCTTTGAATTAGTAACTTAAAGTTTAGTTTTATACACCAAGGAGTTTTACTCATTAGCAGGTAATTTAAATTCTTTCTTCTACCAACTCCTTTACTATTGGGAATGTTAAGCTTGTTTTGCTAACCATTTTATTTTTCTGAAACGGGGGAACAAAAATAACACAGAAATTTATAATTTCAAGAAACATAAAGATCATTTAGGCATGGTGATTTCCCTCTCTGGGCTTTTTGTATAATTTTTCCTTTAGTAAGAATGTGAGATCCATGTTGTCACTAGCATGACCAAAGGAGAGTCTTACACTTTACTTGTATATTTATTGTCTTTCATATGGAGTCTTCAAGAATTAAAGGAACAATGTATCAAAGATATTATCATAGAAACCTGAAATCTATTATAGAGGTAAATAATCAGATTACCTGAGGGATAACTTTCACGCGAAATATTGTATACAGTTACTTCTTCTGTTGTATATCAGAATATTAATATCCCTTTGTAATCACACAAGCAACATTGAACTAATTCATACTGTAACCTTATTTTAACTTAAATACTCATTGAGATGGCTTATTTCAAGTACAGCGACATTTGGGATCAGAATTTATCCTATAATATTTCCCAATTGGAGGGAATCATGGAGAGCTCAAATTAAAGCCATTTGAGGAGTGGTGTCAAACTTTATATAGTAGAAGCTTTCTAAAATATATATGTGTAAAAAGGCAATATATGTAGAATTATAAAAAAATAAATTCCTAAATAATCTGGGAAATATTTCCTCAACTAGCTATTTCTTGTCACCAAATGAGGCTTCCATTACAATGATTGGATTACATACAGTTGACTTGTTGTCCAAAGGTGTCTTAGGGGAATCCCCAAATAACCCAGACTGCTGCCAAAACTATAGGCTGTTCTCCATAAACTGACAACAAAGCTCTATTGCTTAAGGCAACATCTACAGAACTCATTCTGTAGAGAGGTCAAGGTGGTGTCTACACAGAACCTACACACCTATTTCTTAGTATATTTGGTACAAGAAGGTGCTCTGTCCAATACCAAAAGAAAAATGGAAACACCAACACAGTCAGTCATAACCCTCTGATTTACAGAGCTTTGTGCCTAAAAGATATACTCAGAACCTGTAAGACTAACCAAGCTATCTTATTTGACTTAACTCCCACTCTAAGAAATTGAACTCATACCCAACACTGCTTGGGTGACTGAGAACCAGAGCCTAGATAACCCACAGTTCTAGAATAAAACCAAATATCATTGTTCTCAAAAAGCAAAAGTCACAATAAAATTACACATACTGACATTCTGCTATACTCACAGATCACTCCCTTACTCAGTCATCATCAGAGAAGCTTCATCCTATAGCAGATGGAAACAAAACTGTTGCAAGATTCCAACGAGTGCCCCTTGGGGGGATAGGCAGTAGGCCCCACACCAAGGCATCATGAGGAAGTTTAAACAACAAGCTCAGTTTATCCAAGAAAAGGGTAAACCTTACATACTCTCCAACCCTGCCCCAGGGGAGGAGAGCCACTGAGCTGGCAATCTGCTGACATGATGTAGTCACTGTCCACAGGTCTTTGCCATCTCTCATCTGCTGTTGTCAAGGCTCTCTGGAAGACCCAGGCTTGCTGTCAGGACATATCAACTGTGTATGCTCTAACCCAGCTGTCTGGCCCACTGAAGCTTAGTTTTCCCACACAAAACAGAGACCCACAGCCTGACATCATGCAGACAGTAAGAGACATTAGAACACTTAGCTCTAAATGGCAAGTGTCTATCAAATCCCTCCCCTCAAAGTTCAGGAATCCCATGGAAGATGAGGCAGAAAGTATATAAGAGCCAGAAAGAGTAGAAGATACCAAGCAAGCAAATCTTTCCAAATCAACATGAGAAAGGCTCATATGAACTTATTTTCATTAAAGCAGCATGGGGGGGGCAGCCCAGGTCTTCGCAAGGTCTGCTATGTATTTACTATGGCTTTGAGTTTAATGGGAGTTTTGTTTTATCTTGTTTTTTTAATTCCTGAATGTGCGAACAAGCAACTCCCTGATTCTCATGCCTTCTCTTTGGCTTTCCCTTCTGTTTGTCTTTTCCAGTTCCAATGTATTATTTGTTTTTGTTTGTTTTATTTTTAACTTATCTTTTATAAGGCATTATATTAATATATTGTTGTTATCAAATATGAATCAATTTGTTTTCTAACAAGAGACACAAAAAGTGGTGTTCTGGATGGGAGAGGAGGTAGTAAGGGGCTGAGACAAAGAAAACTGTAGTCAGGGAATAGTATGTGAGAAAAATGTATTTTAAATATATTTTTAAGTATATGAACAAAATATCAGCTTTGTCTGCTCTGCAGCTCAGTAGAGCTGAAGATAACATTTTCTAGAGTTCTCTTTGTCAACAGTAGAATTGTCATTCTCTTAGAAGCTCAGGGTACTGGTCACAACACTATTAGTTCAGGGCTCTGTGAGCTGGCTCAGCAGTTAAAGGCACTTGATGCACAATCTGATATGAACTCAGTGCACACAAACCATTTGATGAAAGGACAGAACTGCTTTCTAAAGGTTGGCACTGTAGCACTCATGGACAAACACATATGCATACATATGTACACACACACACACACTCAAGCATGAAATAAATAAAACACTGTATATTAAAAGTTTCTCCAGTTGTGAATGGACTCCTATGCTCAATAGTCCTTTGTCGAATTGAGAGACAGTAACCTGCCTTTTCAAAATAAATGAATGCATCAGAAATGTTAAGATGTTGAACACATTCAGGATGAACGTTCCCTTCATA
This sequence comes from Cricetiscus sungorus, assembly GCA_030556225.1. Classification (NCBI taxonomy): domain Eukaryota; kingdom Metazoa; phylum Chordata; class Mammalia; order Rodentia; family Cricetidae; genus Cricetiscus; species Cricetiscus sungorus. The sequence continues at coordinate 16,537,746 of JANBXA010000398.1, forward strand.
GTTGATATAGGAAAAATGAAGATTAAATTTGCCTTGTGAAGTATTCATAGCATTTACTACCAAGCCCAAAAATACACAATGGGGTGCATTTCAACTTTATGGTAACTCAGGTATGTGGAGAATTCCAAGATATTTTACTGATCTATAAATGCTATGAGTTTTGTTGATGGAATAGCATAGTTTGCACAACTAAAGTCTCATACAAAAATATACAATTTGAAATTATTCTATCCTGATTTTCCCTTACCAACTTACTAGATTTATTCACTCAATACATATCTTTCTGTGGTTTTTTGTTCTAATTTATTTATGTTGGCTAAAGCTATTAAGTTGCTGGGTTGAGCATTATTCTATAATTTAAATTTAGAAGCCTAAAAAGAGTCATGATGGAATCCTAAAAGGATTTACATAGAGTACCTGATATTGCTGTATTTGTACTTCCATTGAACCAGTCCTTAGGAAATTCTTTCAGGTGAAGAAGTTCCTTTTGCATTAGCAAAAGTGATCAAGTCCTTGTGATTAACCACAATCTATCAGTCTTTCTATTCCACAGTGTTTATCCCAGTGGTGTTTTTGACATGGTAAGTTAGTCATTTTGCATTCTTTAAACATGATTTTCACATTATAATGATAACAGAAAACATCAAATATTTTCTCTAAATTACAAAAAGGCAAGATTGAAACAGTAGCAATCAAAACATTATTATTTTGAGTAAATAATTTCAGCTTTATGAAAAATACTTATCCTCTAATGCTGGAATTTCAGTACATATCCAACCCTATGAGAAACCTGAATTCTACCAGGGCCTTTGCAAATTGCATTTCTTATCAAGCCATATTATCGTCTTTTGAAATTGTAGCATCAACTCAGATTGTCATTGGGTTATAATTTCAGTGTAGGCATAATGTCTTGAAGTTATAAGCAAAATAAAATAACATGTTCATAAAAAATTAACCAGTCTTCAACATGTATAACTCACTTCTAAGCCACGTACTGAAAAGTATTCTGATGCAAAATTGGCCTTTAACACTGTGGTTCTTCCCAATCACATATAAATAAGCTCTCTTGAATTCCTTTGACAGAAAATTACTATTCTTTAGAACTTTTTATTCTTGTAGTTTTTTCTTTAGCTAGGAGCTACACAGCATATCTCTGCTTTGGCAATTAATAAGATTGAAAGGATCCCATTATATCCCTGTTTGTCCATTAGAGAAAGCCTCCATACTGAAAGAAAGCCCTTGACAATCTTACCTATGGAACAATCATCTTTACTTTCCTAATTTATTTGCACAGGGCATCTGATTCATTCCTGTGATTTCTTTTATTTTCTTCTCTCAAGAAGAACCTTGTTTTAGGTTTCACCCAGAAAGAAAATCAAAGCATCAGGTGAGCATACTTTGACATTCTCACCTTTAGCAGAAAACTAGATTGTTATCTAGTCCATGGATACATCTGTGTGTTTTCTGCTTAACAAAGACCCTTCTTGTCTGTGTTCTGGAATCATGTCTTTTTTTGATTCAAAATGTTTGTCTTCTTCCTCTCTCTTCCCTCCTGGGCACCCCAATTAGTGCCTTCTGCTACTGCCACTCTAAGGACACTTAACTCTTATGTTTAAAATGAAATATTATTGAGCTTTATTTTTTGTCTATAATTATATCATCTCTCCCTCCTCTTTAAAATTCACATTCTTTAGAAGATTAGAAGATCCTTTCTGAAAAAGTATCAGTAAAAGATGTCATGTTCACTAAACTCCATTTAAACTGTGTGTGTGTGTGAGGAGAGAGAGAGAGAGAGAGAGAGAGAGAGAGAGAGAGAGAGAGAGAGAGAGAGAGAGAGAGAGAGAGAAACATGGAAATGTCACGTTTAACCATAGATTTTCATTGGCTTCTTTCTGCTATTTTCAATGAGAAGCATTTTTTATCTAATACATTTAAAATGACTGTTTTTTTCCTTCCTTAATAATTCCCTTTTACATTTCTTATTCTCAGCTATTTGTGAAAGATACAACCTCAATTGTGTCCTGAGGGAAATCACTCCTATTACTTTTTATTTCAACCAATATTACAATTGAAATATGGGGTTGATCTAAACAGAGAATTATCAGCATAGGAATTTAAGATGGTTGAAATAGAGAAATGTCAACATCTTTAGTCATCAGAGAAAGGCAAATCAAATGAACTTTTTGAGGATACCTCTTAAACCTTTCAAAATGGCTAAGATCAAAATACAACTGACAGCTCATCCTGGAAAGGGTGTGGAGCAAAGGGAACACTCCTCCATTGCTGGTGTAAGTGCAAAATTTTGCAGTCACTTTGGAAATCAATATGGTATTTCTCCAGAAAATCAGTGATTGATTTACCTCAATAGCCAGCTATACTGCCCCTTGGCATGTACCCAAAGGCCACCCTATCCTAAGTCAAAGACACTTGATTAGCTATGTTCATAGCAGTCTTTCATAATATCTGGAAAATGCAAACAACCTAGATATCACTTGACTGAACACTGGATAGAGGAAATATGTTACATTTGCACAATGGAGCATTACTTGGCTATTAAAACAAAATGACATCATGAAATTTTCAGATAAATAGATGGAACTAGAAAATAATCATCCTGAGTGAGCTAACCCAGAACCAGAAAGACACACATGCTATGGAAATTAGCTGTTAAGTCAAGGATGACGATGCTACAATGCACAGACCCAGAAAGTTTAAATATAAGTAAATATTTCTCAATATTATTCTCCTTCTAGAATAATATTTTGTGTAAATATTGTTTATACCTTCATTTATTTATCTGTCTTAGCATTTTACTAGCAAACTTGCCATGCCAAAATTTGCATGGTCTGCCCTGCATATTCATCCTGCCCAATTGTTATTATTACCAATAACATTAATATTAATAATCACTTAGACTTCCAAAGAATATGAAAAGAAAAGGCTCAGTTCACAATCACATTTATTCTGTTTGTTGTTGATATGGCTGTCATCCAGTGCCATGTTTCTTTTTAAGTAACAATGTTCATTACACATTTTTCTATTCAGGCTTTTGAGTTCCTAATCCCCTAGTTATGTTGCCATTTTCAAGTAACAGGTATGTGGCATGGCATGCTGTCTCAACAGTCACATTTTAGCTCATTTTATCTTGGTCCAGTATAAAATCTTCCATGTACCAGAAGCACATTCATCATTTCTCTGCCTAAGTCTTTACTTCTGGATTCATCCATTTTCTTCTTTTCTGATTAATGAAGCAGCATCAGGAACTAATGCACATTCTTTGACTTAGCCTGGTCTTGAACACACATAGTAGCCAAAGCTAGTCTTAGATCCATTATCCTACTGCTTTCAGGCTTCCACATGATAGAATTATAAACATACAGCACCACATTCAGTTTTAATTTGAACTCATGAGCCATAATGGTTTGAAGGATAGGAATTATTAAGGTTCCTCTGGGTCAATGAGACATACTGATTTTTTTAAGTTATTTAAAATATGGGGTTAAAAAGAGAAGAGGAAGGGAGATGTGGGCATGAAGGAACAGAAAGATTGAGACAGGGAAAGAATAGAGGAGAACAAAAAAAAGAGATACCATAATAGAGGGAGCCATTATAGATATAAGGAGATATATGGCTCTAGGGAAATGCCCAGAGAGCTGACAGGATGACCCCAACTAACAATCTAAGAAATAGTGGAGAGGCTACCTCAAATGCCCTTCTATGATAATGAGATTGACAATGACTTTATATCCCATCTGAGAGCCTTCATCTAGTAGCTGATGCAAGCATCAGCAGACAGCCATGGCTAAACATTAGCCGAACTCCTGGAATCCAGTTACAGAGAGGAAGCAGTGATTAGCAAGGTGTCAAGACCAGCCTGAAGAAACCCACAGAATCAGCTGACCTGAAAAAGGGGAAGCCAGCATAGGCCCTACCCAGACAACCTGAATGTGGGTGTCAGTTAGGAGGTCTGGGCAATCTATGGGGCCTATGGTAGTGGATCAGTATTTATCCCTATTATACAAACTGACTTTGGGAGCTCATTTCATATAGAGGGATACTCTGTCAGCCTAGACACAAGGTGGAGGGCCTAGACTCTCCTCCAATTGATATGATAGACTTTGAAGACTCTCCATGGAAGACCTCACCCTCCCTGGGAACAAAAAGGGAATGGGCTGGGGTTTGGTGTAGGTGATAGGGGAGAGTGAGAGAATTGGGATTGACATATAAAACAATTTTGTTTCAAATTTAAATTAAAAAAGGAAAATAAAAAGATGGGGTTACAGTGTTCTTTGTTTTACTCATCAGGAAACCTGGACAATAGCTTCAAGAGTTTATTCTAAGCATTGGTACTCTTTCTTACAGACCCAATTTGGATAGAAGTGTTCCTGAATTGTAAGAGATTTCAAAGTTGCCTAGTGACTGAATCTTTGTAATCCAAGGTAAGTCATCAACAATATATCTGCACTATGTAATTCACTGTCATATTATCCTGCCATGATAATGAGCCATCACTCATTTCCTACACTTAGCAGACACAACTACACAATCACACAATACTGGAGTTGTTACATGGAAAAGGTAACACTGTGTACTGAGGGAGACAGATGAAGTAAGTTTGAAATATGTGTGTGTGTTTGTGTGTGTGTGTGTGTGTGTGTGTGTGTGTGTGTAAAAATTAGGATGGCAATGCCATTTTTCCTCAGTATATAATGCTACACAGAAAAGGTTATCTATTTTGAAGTTCAGCTAAGCAACTTACACTGCCATTATAGAAATAGAAACATGTAAACCTAGATAAAGCCAAGCTTTAAAAAATATTTCTGTTGTGTAAAATTTATAATGAAATATAAACCTTAATACAATGGAACTAAGTAAAAATAGCAAACTTTATTACAACCAAAATATTATTAAATGCAAATATGTGTAATATATTATGAAAATTCATACTAAAAGTCTTGCTGATACAATTAGATCCTACTATCAGTTGCCTGGGTATATTATTGCATGAAACATATAATTTGTATATATTATCTCAGAAGCAAATTAATTATAATGCATGCTGTTGATATAATTATGCATATTATTTGTTTTTTAATTATTTTTTCTTATTTTACATATAGATCCCAGTTCCCTCTCCCTCCCTCCCTCCCATGTCCCCCAACCCCTAGTGGGGGGGAATTGTGCCTATTTTAAAGTTTTACACAATGCTTTTCTGTAACAAACCATAGTATTTACCAGCTTAGTCATTTACTTACAATTTATTACTTTTAAATGCAATGGACTTGCAATTAAATAAAGTATTTATTTTCTTCCTTTTTAAATTTTTTCGTAGCTAAATTGGCCAGCAATTGAAATTCTGTTATATTATACCCCAGATGCTTTATTCTTAAAAAATGGATGTAGAAAGCAAAATCACATTATAAATAATAGTAGTGGTCTGTATGTGTGAAAAAACCATATTGTATATAATAATTGTCTCACTTTAAATTAGTGTTTCTTGAAAATATCAACAACTTTATCTACTTAATAATAGAAGCTTTATTGACAAGGGAACTTCAATGGGCTCTATGTGCTAAAGAGTCGTTATTTAAATAACTCTTCATGAGAACTTCCTCTATGTTTATAAATGGTCACAGATTAGAAAACATTACTTTTGGAAATGGATATTACAAATTGATCTGGAAATCTGATTACATTGTTGACAATAGTGCATAGCCACATAGAGAGAAGGGGAAGTCATCAGTGAGATGATGTTTGGTTATTATTGCTTTGGCTAACTTGGATGAATTGCCTAATCTTGGAGTGCTTCATTCCAGTTCTGGGAGGTGATACAATGACAAGACATTACTTTAAGCCCATATACTTATAATATGATCAAATGAGAAATGCAGGTACAACATGTAATATCCTATGCCTGAATGTAATTTACAATAAATATTCAATATATGCACAGTGTTTGTATTTCCTTGAAAATGGTTCCATATGCTATTGAATTTGGTCAATATTCCATGCTTTGCCTTAAAATAATTTCTGGTGCATAACAATAAGTAAAATGGTCCTGAACAACTCATAGCTGTATTCTCTTTTAAAACTTGTATTCTCAATCATTTGACATCAAGTCTATGAATTTTGTGGTCTGGTTTATAAGAAATTAGTTTAATGCTGCACATCGACCTTGACTATCACAGTTATATATATATATATATATATATATATATATATATATATATATATTTTGTTCTATTATGTGATGTCAGTAATATTTCAGGAGATAATTTAAAAAGAAAAAATGTAAAGCACACATGGTAACAATTTCTATTGATTAATAGTATATCTTCAAATTCATTAGGTTGTTAAGTTATTTGATTACTACATACTAATTATACATAGTAATGAAATTTTCATTATGGTATGTTCACATGTGCTTATTCATTCAATTGTACTCCCTTCTATAGCTCTCTCTTGGCCCTATTCCATTCCCAATGAAATGTCTCCTCTTCACAAACATAACCTTTTTACTTTTACATATTGTCTGTTTACAATGTGTGTGTATTTGTGTATATTCATGTTTGTGTGTGTTGTAATTTTTAAAACAAACGGTGTGAGAAAGAGGCCATGCTATGCTACAGAGTTCAAGAGGATGGGTTTTTAATTAGGGGAATAGGATTATAATGGGGGTAAAGGGGAAGGAGAACACCAGCCTCCAAGGACAAAAACAGCAGGAGAGAGGAAAGAGAGGAGCACAGGGCGGGCAGGGGGACCAGAAAGAGATAGGGAGATAGGGAGGGAGTGAGAGAGGGAGGGAGAGAGAGAGAGGGGGGAGGGGGGGAGAGAGAGAGAGAGAGAGAAGGATGGGAGCTAAGCAGGGCCTTTTAAAAGGGAACATAGTGAATATGCACAGGTGGTGCTTTTAGTGGCAGTAGCTGAGGGTATCTCCTGTCCGAACTCCAAGAGTAGACTGGTACAAATGCCTAAATACTAACAGTCTTTTTCTCTCTTTTAATTCTGCTTTTTATTATGGAAATATTAATTTTTCTTTCCATTCTGGAAGACAAGATATAATCCTTTGGAAAATAAGCAAATAAATCCCCCCACAGATTTCTTCACTAACATCATCTTAAATCATTTCAAGTTTTTCTTTTTTACTGCTCTTTAATTCTCTTTTTTAAATATCTTTTCACATTACATACCAAACCAAGTTCCTTCTCCATCCCCACCTCCCTATCCCACATCATTATAAGTTTAATTACTATAAATAATACTCTTTGATAACTAATAATCTCAGATATGTTAGCCTTGATAACAAATAATGCATGTGTATCTTTGAGTCCAATTCTTTAACATAAAGCCTCATAATTATTGAATATTAATAGGAAATGACATAAGAATCCATCAAACATTATACACTTAAATACATGCTATTCCTAATTCAATATTACAGTTTCCATATGAACTCTAATTGTACAAAGTAATGTACACACAATTATATATTTTTTCAAGGATATGACCTGGGTACTGAGGGAGAGGTAAAGGCAAAAGAAAATGTGTGTTTGTTGCTAAGTGGCGATGATTTAATCAACAAGGAGACTCGTTTGTTCCAGATGTTACCTTTGGAGCATATCTCTGGCAGCTGTGTACAGTTTCATATATTACAGGAGCAGCAAAATGCCCTTCTTTTAACTTGACTCTTTTCCCGGAGACAGCATTGGCAGTGGAAATGGTTCTCAGAGCCCAGATGCATGCCGAGGTTTTAGAAGGTGGAGTACGAATAGGGGAAGCTGGCTTGCTCATAGCAACTTTCAGGAAATCAAAAGTGAGCAGTTACGTATACTCAGACTCCTCTCAGTATTATTGTCTCTTCCCTTCAGAATTACACAATATGAAGTTTATCTGGAACTACCTGAGTCTTTTTTGTCCTGTTAGTCCTTTTGCAAAAGCCCCAATGGCATACAGGAATCAAATTCAGGGTAGAGCCTCCCCTGGGAGTAAAGGCCACACAGGAAACATCCTTCCCTGCCCTGGATAGTCCCTTTCTCTTGCTCTCAGTGTGCCCCTCTTTTTATATGCCATGTGGTGCATAATCTTTATTCCCTCAACAAATCTGCTCACAAAAAGATTTTATTTTCTCATGAATTTATATCCAAATGTTATCTCTCTAAAGTTTATTTGCATTTTAAACCTTATCGCAGACTGTGGAAGCCAAGACTTTAACACCCTGTTAAGGGGATTTTAAGCATCGCTTGGCAGGCAGGGGGATGTTTTCTATGAGTAAATCCTTTTTCTGCTTCTCGGAAATTGTATTTTCAGTGCTGGTTCCTCCAGGTGGGATGGGAAAATGGCTTAGAAAGAAAATCTAAGGTTTGGGGACAGGCAGACATGACTTTGGATCCCTGCTTTTGCTACTTCTTGAACTTGAGAAAATCATTCAGCCTCTCATTTCCCTTTTCTGAAAAGTAAGTTAAGTGATCACGCCCACCTGTCAAGTCTGCTGTGAGAACCGAGTAGGTTATTGACTGTGTGCGTGCGTGTTAGAGTGGTCACTATTATTATGGAGTTGGTTCAGTTTGGATGGAGGAATTTGAGTGATCAGTTTGTTTTTAGTTTCATTGTGTGTCTTCTCCGGGGTAACACGAAAGACTTGCAGATCTTAAAATATCCATCACCTCATGTGGCCACCTGTGTTCAGTATTCCCACACAAGCCTGTCACATCATAGGGTTTTCATTATCCGTCTTTCTTTAGGATCAATAGTCTACTATGGCTGTTTGGCATTCCTTCTGACATCAGATAATATCTAAGAACAGGAATGCTCTCACTGGTACAGAGGGCAGGAACGCTATCTATGAAGTCACAGACTAATCTAGTATCGTGAATGCAGGCATTCAAATTGCACACTTTCTTAGACTGAGACTGCCGATCCAATGCTAAGCCCCCGCTTAATGGGCTTTGAGGAATGACATACTTACTTGCCCTGTCTACTGGTTATTTCAAACCTTTTCTTTGTGAAGCTAATATCATCCAGTTACCTGTTATCTTAATGTCAGTTCTATCCTCTGACTTCTATTCATTAAGCACTTCAATTCATGAAGTAAATATATTTTTTTTTAAATTCACAGTGCTATGCTTATCATTAATGAGGGGAATAATGAATATATTTGCATGGTTCATGTGATGATTTAACGACCTAGTCTAACCTGGTCTAATCTCATCAGCAGGAAATTCTTCAGTGCATGTCTCCCATCCAATTGCTTTTTCTGTTTTCACTTCTTTTTCTATCTATCCTGGCATTGTCCCAATTATCCATACTTGGACTGACAACTTTTACTAGCTACAAAAAGCAATTAATTCTTCCTTCATTAGGGGTTCAATATCATAAAATGTTTTGTAATTATTATTACCTTATCATGTTGCAGATGTGCAACGTGTTTTATGATTATTGTTACCTTCCATATTCCTGAAACCCCAGTCCATCTTCCATCAACCTTGAATTTTTTTCTAGTTCATGTCTATTGGTTTTTTTTGTTTGTTTGTTTTGTTTTTTGTGACTTACTCATTAATCAGTGCCAATTAAGTCACTATCCACTGGAGCCTGATGGGCCCAGAAGAGAGAAAACAATTAAAAACAATGGTCCTTCCTCTTCTAAAATGCAATGAGAGCCAGTAGTTCTGAGATAGAGTATAGGGAGCCCCATTAGCCCACCCACTTCCTTGACAAAATGGGGTCTGTCTTATGTATGACAAATGCAGGTAACTGCAGTTAATGATTTTAACAGTATCAATTCTGGGGAACAATGATTCTTAGTCCTTTACACCGTCTTCTGGATGTTACATATTTCCCTTCTCTTTTGCAGTGTTGAACCTTAGAGGTGGGTGATGTGAGTGGTTGAGGCTACACCCATATTAGTCAATTTTCCAAAAGTAGGGCTCCTGGGAGTTTCTCCACTCATATGTAGTCATTGTTTGAATAACATTTTCTGAATGAAAGTGTGAGCTATATTTGTCTATGTGTATAAGCATAGGTAGTCAGCAATCTTTTGCTGGTGTGTAAATTTAGTACCTACCAGAAATGATCTCACCACACTGGCCTTCCACCACCTCAGACCTAGACTGATAGCTTGGCTTATTGAATCAGGAAATACTCACCCTGCCTCTTTGATGTTGGTCTGAAATCTATTCAGAAGGCAATTGTCAACTGGTGGTGATGGCACATGCCTTTAATCCCAGCAAGTGGGAGGCAGAGGCAGGCAGATCTCAGTGAGTTTGAGACCAGCCTGGTCTAGAAGAGATAGTTCCAGGACAGGCTCCAAAATTATTTAAGAAAACCCTGTGTCTCAAAAATACCAGTAACAACAACAACAACAACAACAAAAAGAATGCAATTGCTTCTCTCCAGGTTTTAAGTGGGAAATTTTTTCTTAAGAATTATTAATTCACTGTCTTAAAATTCTATGTTGATGCAATCATTTGTTCACATTTTTCTTCAATTCAAAATCACTTACTTAATCTTTGAAGGATATTTCATGTCCTCTCCGTCCTCATTCACAGAAGGAAACTCAGACATGAAGACATGAAGATACATATCTTCCTATTCATGTTATTCACTGTAAAAAAAATAGGACTGCCAATTTTGTCAGTTGTATTATTAGACTTTACTTATTTCACATGAATGGAGTCAGCCTTGTTTCCACAAAATAAAATGAAGGCTCCCACTAGGCAAGAGTAGAGCTCTAGGCTCTTTAAGGAGCCCACCAGGAAGCAGACCAAAAAGACAGGTTACTTCCTGATACATTTCTCCTAAGAGTTACCCAAAGGAAAATATTTTGTGTACATTTATGGTGCTAGGCATGGAATCCATGGCTTCACTCATCCCCTCCTGTCTATGTATGAGCTACCCATACCTTTTTGACATTTTTATTGTCTCGTTCAGGTCAGTTGCAATGTCTTGCTTCCAGAAAAAAGAACATAATCATAATCAAAGTTTCTCTGTTGGGGGATGTAAATGCTTCCTTGATTATGTGGCAGTTTTCATGAAAGGGACTGAGGCTAGCTCACTAAAGCCCAACCCAAGAGCTCTTTCTACAAAGTTGACCTTTCATTTACAGCACAAACATTAATTATTAGAGGAGTAAGTTACAGACATGAAAGGGGGATATATAACAGTGTTAATGAAAACACTTAGGAGTATGTCTGTAGTACCTGCTTTAGAAAATAATTTAACTATAGTATATAGTACAAATAATCCCAAAGGAAAACTAATTTGACTGCAGTGATAAAATAATTTTCTCATCAAAGTCCTTGAAAGTAGATATCAGACAGAAAAAGAACTTCATGTGCATTTCTATGGTTCAGAATGTGTTAGCTTTCCAGGGAATCTGCAAAATGTGTACATTAATAAAAACAATGCAAATTCTGTTTCATGCCGTAATGTGATTAAAACTTTAGGACGTCTAAAAATAGTTTTTGTACTTATAGGTATTCTACTGCTGGAGCAAACAAGTTAATTAATGGAGACAAAAGAAGTAGGTTGCATTTTCTATACACTAATGAAAACATCACATGAAAAAGTACAACGATATCTCCTTAAGTTAGGACTTTATTACTGTGATAGGGAAATGGTCCATTTTCAGTAGAAAATGAAGAATGTATTTAGAAATCCAGTTCATGTAGAGAATGAAGATATGTAGGCATCACTTAGAGAGAAAAAGAAAAACATAAATTTAGTGGGAAGTCAATGTTGTCACCAAGGCAATCTTATAAGTATTTCTAATGATACTGTTACATTTGAATCTTCTAATAGGACATTGCAAATTGTCAGCATTTAAACACTGAGATATTTCTATTGTTTTATTTATCAGACTACCACTTTTGCTTGTTAACAAATCAGTAAATTTATATAATATAATGATAACAAAAATCTATGAAATATTTTTGAAAACTTGAAACTAACTCATAAATTTCAATTCAACAAACATGTTTTCAATTATATCCTATAACTAGAAAAAAAACAGAGATCAAATCAAAATAAAGCAATTCTAATTGCTAAAATTGTTTTTGCTTCTGTGGAAAATAATATATAAACCAATAACTACTTCATGTAATATTGAGAAACTTTTGTAAAATTATTGAAACAAAAAGAACTAATTTTTGATGAAGTTATGATGATAGACAAAGCCTTGCAAATGGTGATTCTGGAAGTAAAACACAAAATTTGATTTAATTTACTGACTGTTGATGTTATAAAACACTTTTACCCAAAGCAATAACGGAGGAGTTTATTTTGGCTTATGGTTCTGGAAGGAAAAATCTATTCTATTGAGGAGGCATCATAGCTGTCTACCAGAATGGGGAGCTTAGAGCTTGTGTCGTTAACTGTAAGCATTTTAAGCCCAGAGAGTGAACTGGAGACAGGGCAAGGCTGCATAATCTCCAAACCTATCCCCTGTGGCATACTTTCTCCCTCAAGCCACCTAAGCCTCCCCAATCAGTCCCACAAGTTGGAAATTAAGTCTTCAAAATTCATGGTTATGGGGAGCATCTCTAATTCAAAGCACAACATTAGCAAAACGGATCAGAAAAAAAACAATTTTAAGCCAGGGGTTAGTGGTTCACGCCTTTAATCCCAGCACTCGGGAGGCAGGGTCAGGCAGATCTCTGTGAGATCCAGGCCAGCCTGGTCTTCAGAGCGAATTCCAGGACAGGCTCTAAAGCACAAGCCAACTCATCGTGCAATAACAAATAGTCGACCTTGAAAACATACATAAAAGTATCACTGTAAGGACTCAGCTGTTTTTTATATACAGGTAGATAAAATATTCATATATGCATCATCAACAGTTTACTTAAAAAAAAAAAAGAGCATGAAGTTAAAAGAGAAAAGAAGGGAATATGGGTTGTTTTAAGGGAGGAAAGAGAGAAATTAGTATAATTATATGATAATCGTAAATAAAAGAAATAGAGCTTAAAATGGATGCTATACAACTTAGAATATTTTGATACATATTTTATACATATTTATATATTTAAAGCAAAGAAAGTCATATCATACTTCCATTTTTAGGTCAATTTATAATAAGTTATAGCTGCTACTGTGGAAGAAGAAAGGAGGTCAAAGGAAAAGATAAGTCTAGGGGCAGGGGGAGGGAAATGGGAAGAAACAGGGAGAAAGAAAAGAAGAAACAATCGAGAGAAATGTGTGAAATACAAATGCATTTTTAGAACTCTCAGTGTGTCTTCATCAGCTAATTGCTGTAATTACTTTACAGGAGCCTTGCTAATGTATCAACTTGCTAATGACTCTTTTATTTTATTCCATATTCTCTTCCATTCACTTGGTTGTAATTTTAAGAGTGCAATAGAAGCAGCTACTAGCCTTTAGTTCAAATCCAAATGGTGCAAAAATATTAAGCATTGTAAATTAAGTATAAATAGATTAAATTATTCCAGATTGTTTGCTTCTGTTCCAAGAAAGTCTCTGTAATATTCTGACACAATGTCTCTACAATGCCCACTAATTACTCAGCTGAGCATCATTAATGGGACAGCATTTACTTCTAATGGCTTTCTAAAGCCCACTTTAGAGAGAGAATTTTAATCCACAAAAGTAAGGCAAAGGTTACTCCAGTCCACATAACTACATTTTATCAATAGTTCCAGCAAGGAGAAGATTACTTGTGGAAAAAAAGTAACAAAAACAAACAAACAAATAAAAAACCATCCAACCAACCAAACAAACGAAAAACTCCTACTCTAAACCATGCTTTATAGAACTGTGCTTATAAATACTAATAAAAAAACAAAATGCAGCCTATCTTAATATAAAAAGTCTTTCTCTTTCAAGTGTATTCTTAAAATTTATGTATTTCAATCAGTAACAAATATTCTGAAATTATTTTTCTTGACACATGCCTACAACTTGCACTACAAGAAAGGAAAATAAATTTCTATGTATTCTGTGGCCATTATTACAAGTCACTCAAGTATTTTATGTTAGTCTTCAATATATAGCATTTTCTTCATGTGTGACCACCAGATCCCAATTTGTGTGTTTAGTGCTTGCCTTGATGAACTAGCAAAGTGGGCGTCTGCAGTGCTATCAGTAATGGCTGCCCTTCTCTGCCCCTTTATGGAACTCTAGTCAGTTTGCTTGCTATAGTCATGGAATTTGGTACAAAGAACATGCATGGTCAGTACCTTATCTTTGAAATCAACAATACAAAGAAGGAAAGTGTCACTTACCGACTACCATAGGCAACATTCTATTGCACATTTTAATAAAGTTTTCAGATTGGATAGGAAACCGTCAGATTAAAAGCAAATGTGACTTATATAATAAATGTGTGTTTGCCTGAGTTGTACATAAAAGTACAATTAAATGATTTATTTCCTCTCTTAAATATATTTTTTCTGTGTTAGCCTAGTGCATCTATGCTTATGGTGACTTCATTAATACTATCATTTAAATCATTAGAGTTTTTAAATTTTGGGTGGAATGAAGGAGTAATGATGCTTGTAGTCAAATTGACTAAACAGATGATTTGATTTTTTCAAACAAATATTATCACTCTTGTATTAGCAGAAATCAAAGAAAAAATATTTGGTTATTTTTTTCCTTGTAGCTTGGGATCATTTATCACTTGTGCAGGCTGACAATTTCAAATTAAGAAATCATTTTTTTTTTCAACAAACTGGAACAGACAATTAAAATCACGCAACTTGAAAACAGAATTTTCAGTTTTTTATAGGTAACTGCTAACTAAATAACTATTTTATCTACTTGAGATACTTTAATATATTTTATTATAAAAATTTTAAATGTTACATTAATTGTATTCAAAATTTAACTCTAATTTTCAGAGTAGCTGTGATTCATCAAGGGAAAGGACTATGAGGATGGTCTCTAAGAATGCTGTATTTTGTGTGTGCAATGTACTATCTGAGAACAACACAGGGAGGAAACTAGAAGAACATTTACTGTTTGGAAAAGTATATTATGGGACTCCTCTACTCCCAGACTCTGAATATGTGGATCTACTCTTATTTAGAGGAGAGAGGAGTCTGGTATTAAATGTAAGACTGGGATTTTAATATCATTCCAAGTAGTACAAGTAGCTATTTATTGAAGGATGATGTGCAACTCTGAAGAGATTTTAGAGAAGTAAGCTTCTCCAATACAAATTAGAAGGTGTGGCGCTAGAAATCATGGTTAGGACAGTTACTCCTTAAAGAGAGCCTCAAGCTTATTCTTAGTGGATCTCCTACTTCAATAATCATATCTCATATTCTTGTATTAAGCATGAACTACTGAAAGCATTATATTAGCCTTTCAACAAGCTAATCTGCATTATTCTGTCATATTTTCAAATGATTATATATTTTTTCCCTATAACTCTGAATATACTTTTCAAACAGTGATGTAAAATGTAGGAAGTGTTTATTGGGAGAAATCATTTTATATACAATATTTTCATAGTATTGATGCTTTGTAAAGAGTTTCATATGGCTCTTGCATAAAACATAACCAAAGATCTCTTTCTTCTTACGTGGAAGTAATGTATCATTAATTGCATTAGCAGTTCAATTGGCACAACTGAGGCTGCAGGTCAGCCTTTGTCCTCTGTCATATACTTTTTATGTTTGTCAGCTCCCTTTCAAGCCATTTTGTCTTAGAGTCCTAATTGGCACTGTCAGGTTACTAATAGGAGACTAGAAAAATATCTTGACATTTGAGCCTAAAAGCTTAGGACAAATGAATAAAATTTCTCAGAGAAAAGTAAAAGCTTTTTAATCAGAATACTATAGCAAAACTGTGAGCCACAGTTGCCTGCATTGTGGTGTGTGTGTGTGTGTGTGTGTGTGTGTGTTTAATTGGAATAGGATTACATCACTTTCCTCCTTCTGCCTTGCAGGTAGCCTCCTTTCAATACCTCCTATGTGCATTTCCCCCTCCCATCACCAAATTGATAGCATTCCTCTTTATCATTGTTGTTGTTGTGTGTGCATTTGTGCATGCATGCGTGTGTGTGTGTGTGTGTGTGTGTGTGTGTGTGTGTGTGTGAGTACAGATATATAAATAAAACATGTTGAGTTTTGTTGCTGGCATGTATATACTTTCAGGGCTTATTACACTGCATTCATTAACCAATAAGGGGGTTTAATTCTAGGGGAGGCTAGTTCTTATTCTCCCATAATACTTAGTTTTCTATATTAGTTGTCTATAATTCATTGCCTCAGAGTAGGTCTCTGAAAATTTTCCCCTCCCATGTTAACAAGGCCATTGATATGACCACTGTTTCAGACTTGTTTGTACAGTAAGTTCTAGGAGAATATATTTATATTTGTTTCACATGGCATGCTACATTGACACATAAATATACATAAAATTATAATATATAGCATAGCAGATGAATTAGATGTTAAAGTTTGAATGTTGATGAAAAGATGAATAAAATGTAACATTTTTCATAATAGTCTAATAAAATTTTATGTTCAAGAAACAACAAATATTTATTTCATGTTTGGCATTATGAAAATCAGAGTGGGCATAATAGTGGTTGGCACAGCTACAGACTGTAATTTGTGAAGAATATTGCTAGACAATTATTAAGTATGCCATTAGAGTGTAACATGAAATAATAAATAAAAAATATAAATGTATAAAATGGAAATATTATTCTGCCTTTGTCTATTTTATTCTGTATTAACAAACACGGGAAATGACTTGGTAGTTTATAATCATTAAAATTTATTTGCCTTACATTTCTGGAGATGGATAAGCATAACATAGAGAATGTATTTGATGAAAGCCTTTTTGCTCTGTGTCTTTAAATAGGAAGAAGTTTGGGCACAAACTCAGACATAGGTCACCTCTGAAACAATAACATTTCCCACTCAAGTCAGTGGGTTCTCCCATCTTGAACTCCCCTCAAAGGTTTTACTTTCTCAATCCTTATTCATGGCAATTAAATTCCAATGAGATTTAGAAGAACCATTCAAAGCGGTGCTGTGCAATAAACACTTCCAGGGTTGTACAGCTTCTTTTACTGGAGGTGCACATGGCCAAAGCAATCATGCTTTGGCTACAGCAAGTGAATGAGCTGTTGTATTCTGTAGCTCTTTTCCTCTAGGTATGTGTTCTTGGTGCTATGAACACAAATAAAATAAGCCTGTTTTAAAAAGCAAACAATAGCCCCACTAATATTTCACTTATGAAAAAACATAACACAGGCCCAGCACAAAGATGAAAAATAAATGCAAATAAAAAATAGCATGTGTACTTTAGGTAACCTTTCATTTTTCTTGGAAAGATTGTAAAATTGCATGGTAAAGTGTAATCATTTGATGGCACAGACGAATGCCATGCAAATGTATTGATAATGGGAGAATATCTTTCAAATAGGCAATAGAACTGCCTCACAATATCTAGTATTTTAGAAAAAAAATAAAATCATGAATGTAGGTACATATTTAACAAAACTTTCAGTATGCAACAAGTAAAGCATGGAAAATACAATGAGGTTACTTGATTAAGAATTGAATGTCTTTTTGTAATATAAGAAAGAGTACAGAATATTGCTTAAGAATGTGCACAGAGGAGTGATAATCAGGTTTCCCTTATGTCACTTTGACACAATTGTAAGGAACACAACAAGAGATAGAAAGTCACAAAAGGCAGTATAAGTGACATAATTGTATAATTCATGTTTTGGTTTTTATCTTCTTGTGTAGTTATCTAAATAGAAACTTAACATGTGTGAATGAATGGTGATATAATATCACACAGTAGGCTGTAGGAATGGCTCAGCAGTTAAGAACAACACTGGTGGCTCTTCCAGAAAACACAGGTTTAATTTCAAGCACCCACAAGTTTCTTCACATCACCTGAACTTCCTGTTATTGGGAATATGATGCCTTCTTCTGACCTCCTGGGTACTAAGCATGTACATGGTGCACAGATAAACATGCATACACAAAAATAAAAATAAATAAAACAAAATATTATGCAATCTTAAACTTTTCATTGTATTCCAAATGGACACAAGTAGCTCTATTTTCATCAGTGGCATGCTATTTTTAATTGCATTTTGATTTTCTTATCCCACTTACCTGCTTATTCCATATGTAGAAAATTTTAAAATGTATGACTTTTTTTTTCACTTTGATGGTCAAAATGCATTACTTCTCACAAACCAAAGGAACAATATCATCATTACTTGATGCCCTTAAACAAGTGCATTAGTATAAAGAACAATCCCATTGACAATCAATAAAGATATAGAAATAATAGCTATAGCAAGTGATAAGGTCAGAGAAATAGTTTAGTTAAACAAACTCTCACCTAACCAAAGGGATTAATAGTGGTTGATTTCACGAACAACTTTCATACCATATTTGTCAAACCGTTCATCCTTCCCTCTCTCCTTTGAACCTCTGTTCTTTACTCAGTGTCAATATTACTGATGATTCTAGTATAAAACAAAACGGTCAATTACAATTCCTTATTGTATTCAGTATAAAACTCAAGTTCTAACTAGCCATGTTAATACCAATGATTTACAACTTACAACAGTAATTACATAATATTGAATACTTGCATGTGTTTAAAGTGTTACTCTATAAACACTCTTTCATACTTGATTAAAAAAATTTTGGTCATTGTATTGCTTTTTTTCCTTTTTATTTTTTAATTATTGTATTTTTTAATTTTATTTTACACATTTATCCCAGTTCCCTCTCCCTCCCTCCCTTTGTCCCTCTCTCCCACCTTCTAATAACACTGACCACCCTCCCCCACACTCCACAAGTAGAGTGATGCCTTCCAGGAGGGGTCATCTAAATCTGTGAAGTCATTTGGAGTAGGGACTAGGACTTCTCTCCTGCCTCTAGGTTAAGGGAGTATCCCTCCATGGAGAACATTCTCCCAAAGTCCTTTTGTGCACCAGAGATACATCCTAGTTCCACTGTTCGAGGTCCCTTACATTGCCCAGGCTTCTAACTGAGACCCATGTTCAGGGGGTTTGATTCATTCCCATGCTGGATTCCCAGCTATCAGTCTGGGGGTCCATTAGCTCCTCCTTGTTCAGGTTAGCTGTCTTTGTGTGCTTCTGTAGCCTGGTCTTGTCCTTCCTCTCTGCATCTATATACCAGTTTGGCTCAGTTGTGGGTGTCTGATTCGGTTTCTATCCATGAGCGCTCCATGATGATGGATAAGTTAGATGCCGAGCTCATTATCAAGGAAGGACATTTATGGTAGCCATTTCAATGTTGCACAAATTATTAGTTGGGGCAGTCTTATAGGTCTCTGGACCTATAATGGCTCCCTCTTTTATAGTCTTTCTCTCTCTGTCTCTGTCTCTCTCTTTCTTTTCTCTTCTATTCCTCCTCTGACTCAATCTTCCTAGTCCCACATGCTTTCCTTTCCTCCCCTTCTCTTTCTCCTTCTTTCCTCTCCTCTCACTGCGCCCCCACTCCCCATACACTCAGGAGATCATGTCCCATTTCCCTTCTGTGAGGGACCTTATATGAGTCTCTTAGAATTCTCTTTGTATCCTAGATTCTCTGGCAGTGTGAATTATAGGCTGATGATTCTTTGCTCTATGTCTAAAATCCATATATGAACGAGTATATGCCACGTTACTTGATTCAGGGTGGTTTCTTCAAGTTCCATCCACTTGGCTGTGAATTTCAAGATTCCATTGTTTTCTTCTGCAGAGCAGTATTCCATTGTATAAATGTACCACATCTTCTTTATCCATTCTTCAGTTGAGGGGCATCTAGGTCACTTCCATGTTCTTGCTATTACAATTAATGCTTCTATGAACATAGTTGAACACATGTTTTTGTTGCATGGATGTGGATCATTTGGGTATATGCCTAAGTGTGGGATTGCTGGGTCTTTTGTTAGACTAATTCCCATTTTCTTGATGAACTGCCATAATAATCTCTAAAAAAGCTGTACATGTTTACACTCCCACCAGCAGTGGATGAGTGTTCCCCTTTCTCCACATGCTCTCCAACATAAGTTGTCATTGGTGTTTCTAATTTCAGCCATTCTGGCAGGAGTAAGATGGTATCTCAAAGTTGATTTGATTTGAATTTCCTGATAGCTAAGGATGTTGTGCACTTTCTTAAGTGTATTTCAGCCTTTTTGATTTCCTCTATTGAGAATTCTCTATTCAGTTCTGTACCCCATTTTTTCAATAGGGTTATTTGTTGTTTTGTTGACTACTTTCTTGAATTCTTTGTATATTTTGGAGATCAGCCCTCTCTCAGATGTAGGATTAGTGAAGTCTAACTT
This sequence comes from Cricetiscus sungorus, assembly GCA_030556225.1. NCBI lineage: Eukaryota > Metazoa > Chordata > Mammalia > Rodentia > Cricetidae > Cricetiscus > Cricetiscus sungorus. The sequence continues at coordinate 16,558,038 of JANBXA010000398.1, forward strand.
GTTAGATATTAGTTTAGCCACACCTAATTGCTCCTTGGGTCCATTCAGTTGGAAGATCTTTTTCCAACCCTTTACCCTGAGGTAATGTCTGTCTTTGAAGCTTAGATGTGTTTCTTGTATGCAGCAGAAGGATGAATTCTGTCTTCATATCCATTCTGTTAGCCTGTGTCTTTTTATAGGCAAGTTAAGACCATTAATGTTGATGGAATGTAAGAACCATTGATTGTTAACACTTGTTTGTTTTAAATTTTTTGCTGGCAGTGATATTGTGAATATATTTGCCCTGCTTTACCTTTTCATATTGGAGAAGTGGGATTATCTATTGCCTATGTCTCTGTGAGCATAGTTAACTTCCTTGAGTTGGAGTTTTTCTTCTTGAACTTTCTGTAGGGTTGGATTTATAGATACATATTGTGAAAATCTTTGTCATTAAATATCTTGTGTTCTCTGTCTATAGTGATCGAGATTTTTGCTGGATATAGTAACCTGGGCTGGCATCCATGAAATCATATTATTTGTAGAACATCTATCCAGGACCTACAGACCTTGAGAGTCACCATGGAGAAGTCAGGTGAAATTTTGATACTTCAGCCTTTTGTATTCTGTATGTTCAATGTTTTGATTATTATGTCTCGAGGAGTCTTTATTTTTGGTCCATTGTATTTGTTGTTTGGTATGCTTATTGTATTTCATGGGCATGTCTTTCTTCAGGTGGGGAAAGTTTTCCTCAATGAATTTGTTGAATAGATTTTCTGCACTTTGAGCTTGGCTTCTTTGCCTTCTTAGGTTTGGCCATTTCATAGTGTTCCATATTTCCTGCATGTTTTGTTTTGAGGATTTGTTGAATTTAAGAGTTTCTTTGGTCAATGAATCTATTTCCTCTAGTTTATCTTCAGTGCCTGAGATTCACTCTTCCATCTCTTGTATTCTGTTGGTTATGCTTGTGTCTGTAGTTCCTGATCAGTTGCCCAGTTTTTCTATTTCCAACATTCCCTCAGTTTTCATTATTGTCTCTATTTCAGTTTTCAAGTCTTGAACTGTTTTCTTCACCTGTTTGATTATTTTCTTGGCTTCCCTTATGTTCTTTAAGAGATTTGTTCATTTCTTCCAATTTTTTGTTGTTTGTTTCTTCAATTTCTTTAAAGGATTTTCTCTAATCACCTTTGAAGGCCTCTATCATTTTTAGGGAGGTATTTTTTAAGTCTTTCTCTTCTGCTTCATGTGCTTTGGTGTGTTCAGGTATAGTTGGTGTAGAGTCCCTAGATTCTGGGAGTGGCATGCTACTCTTTCTATTGTTAGGTGTTTTCTTGTATTGCCCTCTTCCCATTGCTTCTTCTAGTGGGTGCAGGTGGGGTCTCTCTCTCTCTCTCTCTCTCTCTCTCTCTCTCTCTCTCTCTCTCTCTCTCTCTCTCTCTCTCTCTCTCTCTCTCTCTCTCTCTCTCTCTCTCTCTTAAACCCTGGTGGGCTTAAGTGGGTCAGAAGTTATATGTCTGTAGCTCTGGTGGTCCAAGTTTTCTCCAGGCAGGGACCTGTAGATGGGGATCAAAGATCAGACCCCAGCAGAGGTCAGGCAATGGTGGTCAAAGATCCAGCAGGCAGCGACGCAGGATGGTCCCATAGCGATAGGTGTATCTCTGGCCAGAGCCAGGAACTCTGGCAGAGGACCCGATTGAAAATTTTCTAAAAGAAAAAATGACAAGGTCTTTCTTCACTATCTCTTCCTTTTTCAATCTTATTCATATATATGAAAAATTAGTACATGTCTTTTTCTATATCTTTTCTGATATCTTTTTTGGTTTCATTATTCTATTTATTTTATTTTCCTTTGCACTTCATTAATTTGTAGTTATTGTTATGTTTTCACACATTAAAAAGGATGTTCATGTATTTAATATTTACCAGATATTATACATGAAGCTTTTACTCACATTTAAGATAAATATAAACTTATCTCCACATAATTTTAAATTCTAAATTCTAATGAAAATTTCAAAAGGTGTGATGACTATAAACACATAGCTATATTCAGTATTCAGTTTCCTGTTTTATTGGAGACAGAATCTTGCTACATGAAACCATATACCTTCAAAATTTCAATCTTTCTGCCTTAGGTTCCAACACATTGACATTGTGGGCCCACCTTATTGTTTATCAACTCAGTATTAGTATTCTGTGCTTGAAAATACAAGAAATATAAACATCACAGAAGTATTAAAAATAGCCCCACCTGATGAGGAAGAAAAATATCAGTTTGATAGATTTAAATTTTTAAACTTTCTGAATAGGTCTTCTTGGCCTACCAAGTAAAGTGAGTGTTTGGAATAAGACAACGACTTTAAAGAAGTCAAGACAGATTTCTAGTAGATAAAGACACACTGCGAATGGACAGCATCACAAAATAAACTTGCATTTCATATTGAGATAATTAGTGTTTAACAAACATATTATTAAGTAGTCATGGCATGTTTTAATAAAAAATGCTTTTAAGTCAATTAACACACACGTACGTACATACATACATACATACATACATACATACATATTTCAAATAGACTCATTAAGGAATACAAGGAAGCATTCCTGGGCTTTGAAATGAGGAAAGAAAAGACAATCTGTTTTGAAAGTGTGTATGTGCTTTGAATAATTCCTGTTGAATCACATAGTAGATCTGAATAAACTACACATGGGATTTCATATAAAGTATGAACATCTCAACTCATTCCTCACAACCCTTACTATTATTGTGGACCACTGGCTTCTGACTGATATCAGGATTGAACATTACTGATGTCTTTTTTGGAAACAAATTTCTAGCACTTGCATTGTCTATACTCAACAATATGGCTGGTTTTATCCTAGTTTTGGCTGGCCATAGTAATTAGATATTTGATCAAATGCTAGTGCAAATGATTCTGTAAAATTTTCTAGAAAAACTTTTCAATAAAGGCCAGTACAAGACAGAGAGTCACTGAACAGACCATTCAGAATCAAACTTCAGCCCTTTCCTGGGTCTTAAGCAGGACACAGAAAAAAAAATGACTAACAAATTGCCAATACAGATGGACAGTTTTCTGTATTGCTGAGGAGTCTGCCAGATACACTATAGCCTATGGGCTAAAGATGAAACATTACAGAAAAACTTCAGCTGACTGACCAGGCAGTGAGTTGTCTCTGTCATTTCTAGAATTTATTTATTATCCTTCTGTGGTCTTTGAAGGAGTTGAAGACAGATAGTTTTGGCTATAGTCTTTCTTAGTTAGGATTAAAGATAAGTTACATATAAGGTTTTAGACTCACAAAGATAGGATGGGTAATAAAATATTTTCTTTAAATCTTGCTAAATGTTAATGGACTAAATACTGCTAACTGTGCTTCTTATTTGATAACTGTTGTGTGATATATTTTGCTATGCTAAGGTTAAAACCCTTCTTTTCATTTTAGACAGAAAAGAGGAGATGATGGAAGATGTTATTTTGTAAATATGTTTCTCATATGTTTAATGAATAAAGCATTGTGGCCAATGGGAAAGCAAGATAGGCAGGGCTAAGAGACTAGGAGGAAAGAGGAAGGAGTAAGAAGGGGTCAACATGGAGAGCCTGGAGAGAGCAGCACGCTGGTCTGCTCTCTGATAAAATGACCACGTGGAAATACTTAGATAAGTAGAAATGGGTTAGTCATTAAGACAGAGCTAGCCGGTAAGAAACCAGTACCTGACCAACAACATTATATCAAATCCATAGTGTCTGTGTATTAATTGGGTTGGCCTGGTGGTGGGACAAGACCAGCAGGGAAAAACCTGCTCCTAACAAAAGCATGGGAGCCCTCTCAGTAGAATGTGTACTTTGTTGGTTGCATTTCTTCATGAACTAAATTCTACTGTTCTGTTTTCCAAAACATTTTTAACTAAAAGAGAAATTTATTCCAATAACTATTCTCAAGTAGCAGGATTGGAAGCATGAAATTTCTTGTTGGTTCTAAGTTTTATCAGATTTAAAGATATTGATGTCATTACTGGTATGGCAATTAACTTATATTCATGGGATTTCACTATCATCACTATCAATTATAGCTAGTCAAATGGTTATAAGAGGAAGCTCTTTTAGTGTCCAGGTATATAATATCTGAAAACATTTTTTTTACAATCAGTGTAATGTATGAAAGGCTGCTAACCTTTTGCTCATCATGTTTCCAGGGTTAAAACAGAAGAGGTTGAGCTCAGGCCTCTCCCTTCCCAGAGAAGTATTCTATCATGGTCTAAAAGCCTTTGGTTTTTCCCTAAATAGACACTTATCTTGTAACTGCAAAATTGAAGCTGTTGAAAACTGAATCTTACCCCAAGTGACAGAACTACAATATAAACTGAAATTTCAATATTACAGACAAAGTCTACTACTAACTGAGGGGATTTACTAAGAGTAAGTATAATTATTAAAGTTAAAATAAGAATGGTTGGAAGATCTGTATGGAGCTGGCTATACAAAACCTTAAATAGATTTAATTTTACCAAAAACAGCAACCTCCATATTCTACTTGTAGGTTTTGATTCCTTACAAATTAAGCTGGGGATATAAAGTGTTTGAAAGGTATATAATAGTTACTTTAGTTGGTCGTGTAGAATATAAACTGAAATGTGGCTTGTAGTACAATAACTGAAATTATAGATTGGCCTTGTATACATAGTAGAAATTAGTCTAAGTCTTTCAGGAATTAGCATATTAGGGCAGGTTATGATCTACGCACATTTTCACATACATAGACTGAAAGTTTTATGACGTCACCCTTCTTTGCTGGCCAGAACTTACAGTGAAAATGCTGTTGCTAACATGGAAAGTGTCTTGTGTAATTGAATATCAGGATTGGTGGGACTAAGTAAACAGTTTCCACTTAATAACAAGGTGAGAATGATAACATGAAAGATAGTTAAGGCAGCACTCAGAGCAGGGAGGCTGGCGGTGCCCATGAATTTGGCTGCACTCCATATTGGCTCAAAGGAGGATAGTTCAAAACTGCCCTCAGCAAGTCATAAGCCCTAAAGACCAAAGGTGTGGATGTGAGAGGGTATTTGGCTACCTTATTCAAAAAAACAACAGACCTGGTCTGAGGTGTGGTTACCAAAAAACAAAAAAGTGAATCTAAGGTATGGTTACTGAACCCTTAGCAAATGATACCATGTTCCCCTTTTTTGTTAAGGTATATAAAAAAGGTGAAAAATAAATTTGTGTCAATTTAGTATTAAGTGAATCTGCCTTCCTGATTTTATTCTGTGTCTCTGTCTTTAGCATCTCTAGCTAGACTTTCCCTCATCCATACATCCCCACTCAGGTACGAACTTTGGGTGCTCAGCTGGTTCTGATTGCAGCCCCTCAAAGACAGTTTCCAACAGGAGGCATAACAGTACATAATGAGGCCCACACTCTCCAATTTATCAAGACATTCCTACAATTAAGGTAAATGAAAAGTTGCTTATCTCTTTCTTGATTTGTACATGCATACAAGTTCCAAGATAAGAAAGCAATGGTGTATGTGAATCACAAGAAAAGAGTTGGGGCCCTTTAATCAATTTTAATATCAGAGTCAGTTTGTAGATCTAGAATGTCTTAAATAAATGGGAGATCAGATTCCCTTAAGCAAAGACTCCTACATACTGCCAAACTTCGTAAGATAAAATTTTCATTCAATTCTCTCCAAAGAATCCTGTCAACTTTCACTGCAGCATTAGTGACTTGGGAAAGGAAATATTCAGATCTTGCAGGGATTATTGGATCCTGACTCTGAATTGACATTGATTCGAGGAGACTTTAAACATTACTGTATCACATTGTCAGAGGTTTGGGGCTTAAAAAAGAAATGGAGTTTTGCCCAGATCAATCACTGAGAGGGTCATTTGTGTTCCAAAATCCATCCTGTCATTTTTCTCAGTTATGAAATGAATACAAGGAAAAGATACATTAAGCAGTAACTAATGTCACCAGATTGGCTTCCTGACTGGTGGAATTAAGGCTGCTATCATGAGAAATTTCAAATAAAAATCCCTAGTCTTTTCTCTCACAGAAAAATAGTAACCCGGAAGAAATGTGGAAGTTTTGAAGAAATTGAAATGTTGAATTTTATTGTCAACCAGTAGATAAACTGTGGGAAAATTTCTACCATATTTCTCCTGTAGAAACTAGAGAATTATGTAGAATGACATTCAGTAGTTACATGCCACATACTGGAGAATACACTTGTGCTTTGTTTTCTTTGTTCGTTTGTTTTTCAGAGAACAAAACTGTAATGCATATACAGACTGTACCTGGGTAAAGTTAGCAAACATGCTGTCATTCAACATTATTCTCTGTTTTGTAGAGGGTATACTTTAAGACTAAAATTTTGGTTTTGCACAATGTGAAATATAATGAGTCCATGTACAAGATGCTCAGGGTGAAGATTATGTGTAGGCTCTTCAATGTGGACTTTCACTCACCATATCTGATTTGTATATGGCAACAAAGTTTTCTAACTTCTAGGAGCAGAAGTAGCAACTGGTCCTCAAAATCCTCCATTGCTAGCGGACCATATGGAATGAATGATTGCTATTATGTAAAGAAGGGTCCTATGTTCTTTATAAAATATTATTCTGAGTATATTCTGCCATACTTATATGGCATGCCTCTCTCAAAACTACCATCGATGGAATTATTCAATGCCTATCAATTGACTCATGGCATTCACCATAGTAATGCTTATAAGACAGGAATTCATGATGCATCAAATGAGACATGTCAGTTGGTTTATGTTAATGGAATCCACTGTTCTTACTCTACGATCCTGTAACAATTGTCCACATAGTTAGCAGTATAGCCATTTGAATGTTCACAAAGTATGCTTGAAAAGCAGAAAGACCTTGCAAACTGACACAAGTTTCTCCAGGAGCTTCTTTAGTTATTCAAAATCAGTTTATAACATAAAAATATTGCGTCTTCCTAAACTCATCAATTTCGTTCCTCCTCAGGTCCACTAATAAGGAAATATAATATGAAGGAAATCCATCCAACACTTTTCATATTGTCCAACTCTAATAAAAAAAATTTATTTCTGTCCCTAACATCTGGTGTTCTATTGAACTATGTACCTCATATTCAAATGGAAAAATTTCTTAATCTAGATACAAGATAATTCTATTGAATAGAATATCATGTCTGGAACTGGTACTACTTCACATATATCTACATTGATAGGAAATTAAAAGTGTTGGTGTGTTTACTCAGTGATTGGCCTTCCCTGCCAACAAGTAGTAGACTTATACAAAACATAGTTAGAAATAGAGAAGTTCTATAGCATTGGAGGTCCCCTATGTTATCTCTCAGAATTACAATATAAATGAAAGTCAGTGTAGAATGAGTTTGGACAGAGAGCAGATAGTACTTAAAATGGTTCCTATGTCAAGAAAAAAAGTTGTGGTTTCACAATATGTAAAGAAAAACAACCAGCTAAGTTACTTTTTTAGCACAAAGGGGTTCAGACTCTGTTGGGTAGACAGTTGCCAGCAAAGTGGTAGAACTTTAGTTCCACTACCTAGGATAGTGGTTTGTGAGAGTATTTCTTACTTTTATAAATATTTTTGCATATAAAATCTTACTTTTCTGTGCTTATACCCACGATATATGAAGTTTTACAATGTATTAGGGTGTTATTGTTGACTACATTTTACTACTAACTTACTAAATATGGAGATGAGAAATGAACACAATTGAGAAGCTTATATCCCTTTTTGTGGAAAAATGAATTTACTTGTTAATTGAATCATGTTAGATACAACTATGGCATTATTTTCTCTCTTAGGAAGATTAAGCATGTTTCTATGGGGTGTTAGGAAGGTAAGATGGGCGTGGCAAGTAATGACTCTTGATAATTCATTTTAGATATCTGTGTGACTTGGAAATGATGCAAACGTGCACTGAGGTTCCCTAAAAATGTAAGATGAGTGTTCAAGATTATGTAAATTGATTGACCGGTAAGAGCTTCATGGTTTGGGAGAGTATGAAAGTTGCAGATCCAAAGCCAAAATTATCTTAAATTATTATTTTTTGTTTTTTCACTGTAGTAGCCATTTGTCGATACCCTCTGTATCTGTCATACATAATATTTATGATTATGTCATAAAAGGGTTAGAATATATTGGCTTATCAGATCACTAACTTCTACGAATATAAAAGTTATAAATGCCATCTAAACACTACAACACTGATTTTTTGTTTTGTTATTGCTTGCCTACCTGTTTTCTATACTCCTGTTAACATATGTACTAACATATGTTTTTTTGTTCTCTGACTGTAAAAGGTGATGTAACCTCTTCCATAGTGGATCATATCATTTAATACACAAAAATCTATCCTCCTGTGTCATGTATAATTCCATTTGTTTTAGACTAAATTATCTCTTACATCTTAGTAATAAGAACTCTGTTTTGTGTTGGAATTACTAAAATATTTGGTTCAATATTCTGAATTCTGAATGATACAGCATAGGCATTCTTGTGAGCTTGAGCTTTAAGTAACTATATCAAGTTATTCTTCAGAAATCAGTGGGAAGCTGTTATGATTATACTTAATATTGACTAAATTTGATTTAAAGTCACCATGAAAACTCAACTCTTGGTAAGGCTGTGAGAGTGTTTCTAGCAATATTTAACCAAGGAGAGAAGAGTTTCCCTCAATGTGGGAGGCACTAAAACTGGGGTGAAAGAGTAGAGTTCAGGAATGGAAAGCAAAGAGAAAATAAGTTCAACAACAGCATGTTTCCTGTACCTTCAACCTCTCTCTTCCCTTACTGATGGAATACACAATTCAGCTAGATCCCTGCTGCCATGTCTTCCCTGCAGTTTTCTCTCAAGCTATGCACCAGTACAAGTCCTTTCTGTCTTCACTGCTGTGATCAGATATTTTGTCACAGGAGTGAGAAAGGGAACTAATGTAAAGGCCTTGCTAGAAAATGACCAGCTTCTCTGGGAGAAAATAAAAGTGTTTCAGGTTACCAACAAAGTACTTATTGACAACCTTGTCTCAAATCTCTACCTGCAGCCCTCCTATCAGAGTTTGGTCTTAAAGAATTTTTAATCAATTTTGTTTTTAATGAAGTTACAAGCCTATTTGATATCTTCCTACAAATCCACCTTAACAAAGTCTTGTCCAACAGGTTGGGGTAGGGCCAAGCCACTCTTCCATACATTAAGGCTGAACAAGGAATCTTAAATGAACTATTAAAGAATAAAATATTTTTTACTCTGGTCTAAAAAAGAAAAGAAGCCAGCTTAAAATGAAGAAGGATGTATTCTGTCTTCTAGGTTCAAAAGTTACTTTCTGTGATCAGCTGTCTTCAGTGCATTGAATCTGAGATACTCATCATCTTGTGGGATATTATGTTATGGCACAAGGTAGATCATCTCAGGAGAACATATGTTGGTTTAGAGAGTTTGCAGTATCTAAATGCTGATGTAGTTCTCTGGGATACAATCTTGAGTCACCAAGAATCACAGCTGGTAATTTGTCGATTATACTACCTGCTTCACAGTACACGCAAAAAACAAAAGAAAGCAGAATGATATGAAAATAGGGACACGTCAGGTGGTCAACAAAAGATCAGGCAGTAGGAATGAATGACTGTTATACATTGTTTATGTGTGTGAAACTTTAAAAATGAAACCAATATTGACCAAAATGAATGCTTCAAAGTCTAGTTGTCAAATGTTTTGCCATTCAATTTAGATAGCTAAAGTGGTCTAAATGGTAAAAACATTTCCTTTATATATCAGGGACTTGACATTAATATATTTCTTGGGGCATAGTAATTTTCATGATGGGGTAGGGCTATAATTGCTTCTTTTATTTGATTTCACATATATAGAGAAACAATGCTACTATTTTCCAGGACCCTGCTAATTGGTATAACAAAATTAACATGAATATATCCTAATTCTTTAGCTGCATTTTCTGCAAAATTTTTCACAAATCTTACTGGCTTAATCAAGCAAAAATGGGAAATCTAAAATCACAAAGTTGGGAAACAACACAGAGAAATTCAGTCTTAACTAACCGTACACATGTTTAATGCATTCATATTATAGAAATATTACTTCTGGTTGTTGTGGGCATAGCAGTATCACCAGAGTTATCTGATATAATCATGCACTCACTGATAAAAATATATAGTCATATAATATTGTATGTGGCAGCTATATATCAAGCATTCACCACTTTACATGTTGTAGTAAAACATATAGTTCAGCCTTATCTTTCTCAGCAAAATACTCAGCCATTTCATAATTCAAAGTTCTTCGATGAGAGATGTCAATCTGTAAATATGTTTCTCATATTAGTTAATGAATAAATCCCTGATGGCCAATAGGAAAGCAAAATAGATGGGACTAGGAGACAAGGATGATTGAGGGAGAGGTAGGAGGAGATTCAATATGTAGGGATTTGAGAGAACAACAGCCCAGACCCTCTCTCCCATAAGCCAAGACCACTTGGAAACACTTAAATTGATAGAGCTAGCCAATAAGAAATGCTAGTAAGAGGCCAACATCTTTATATCTAAATATACCATCTCTGTGTGTTATTTGGCACTGGCACAGCAGTAGAACCAGGCTGGCAGAAAAACTACTAATAACAAATCTTTTCCTGAAATTTCCAAGCTGCTCAAATTCTGAATAGTTAGTATTCCATATCTAACGATATCTATAATCCATATCTAAGGATTTCTCTTGAGACTCATGGCAAATCTCTACATTTAATTCCTTAAAAATTAAAAAAAAATATACAATGACAAAGATTTAAAAGGTGTAATAAAATCAAAGCAAGACCAAACACATTAGGTCAAAGATTAAATCTTGTAGTTCAATACTTATACTATCTGAGGTTTGTGGTAGAGCAATATGATATCTTATCAGAGAAATGCAAATCAAAACAAGACTGAGATACCATCTTACTCCTGCAAGGAATGGCTAAAATTAGAAAGATGAATGACAACTTATGCTGGAGAGGATGTGGAGAAAGGGGAACACTCTTCAACTGCTGGTGGGTGTGCAAACTTGTACAACCATATTGGTTCCTCAGGAAAATGGGAATTAGTCTACCCAGGACCTGGTAATTCTGCTCTTAGGCATATAACCAAATGATGATCCACATTCATGCAACAAGGTCATCTGTTCAACTATGTTCATAGCAGCATTATTTGTAATAGTAAAAACCTAGAAACAACCTAGATGCCCCTCAACTGAAGAATGGATAAAGATGTGATACATTTACACAATGGAATACTACTCTGTGGCAAAAACACACAAACAAAAACGAAATAAAATGAAATAAAATAAACAAAACAAAAAACAATGGAATCTTGAAATTCACAGGCAAATGAATGAAACATGAAAAAACCATCCTGAGTGAGTTAACCCAGTCACAGAAAGAGGAAAATGGTATGTACTCACTCATATATGGATTTTAGACATAGAGCAAAGTATCACCAGCCTATAATTCACACCACCAGAGAAATAGGAAACAAGGAGGATTCTAAGAGATTCATATAAAGTCCCTCACAGAAGAGAAAAGGAACAAGATATCCTGAGCATATTGGGAGAGGAGGGGCAGTGAATGGAGAATGAGCTAGAAGAAAGAGAAGGGGAGGAGAGGAGAGCATGTGGGACTAGGAAGATTAAGTCAGGGGAGGAATAGACAAGATAAAAAAAAAGATAGAGATGTCATAAAAGATGGAGCCATTATAGTTTTAAAGAGGAAATTTACTATAGCAAAATGTCCAGAGACCTACAAGGATGACCTCAACCACCAATCTGAGCAACAGTGGAAAGTCTACCTTAAATGCCCTTTCCTGATAATGAATCGATGACTAACTTATCCACCATCATAGATCCTCATCTAGTAGCTGATGGAAACAGAAGCAAACACCCACAGTTAAACATGGAGCTGACTGGAATCCAGATGCAGAGAGGAAGGAGTGATAAGAAAATAGGGACAAGATTAGGCTACAGAAACCTACAGAGACGGCTAACATGAACAAGGGGGAGCTAATGGAGCACCAGACTGATAGCTGGGAAACCAGATTGGATGACTCCTAAACATGGGTCTCAGTTAGAAGGCCTGGGCAGTCTAAGGGACCTCTGAGAGTGTAACCAGGATGTATTCCTGGTGCACAAAAGGACTTTGGGAGCATGTTCCCCATAGAGGGATACTCCCTTAACCTAGAGGCTGGAGGGAGGGCCTAGTCCCTACTCTAAATGACTTGACAGATTTTGTTGATCCCTCTTGGAAGGCATCACCCTCCCTGTGGAGTGTGGGGGCAATGAGATGGGAGGGTGGTCGGGGGGTATGGGATGGAGAAGGAGGTTAGTGGTATCGATATATAAAATAAGAAAAAATAATAATTAAAAGAAAGGAAAAATAAGTTCTGAAAGTCTTGCATATGTGTTCATACCAGCTATGACCCAAACTCTTCAACTCTTGCCTGTCACTGTCTACCTTCTTTTGCCTGCCACTGTCGACCTTCTTTTGCCTGCCACTGTCTACCTTCTATTATCTATAACTTTCAAAAACAGATAAAACAGCTTCTTTTAATCTCTTTTCACCCAGCTCTCAACTGAAGCTTCAGATTTTTTTTTATAGTTTTGCGTACCATCAGGGTTTGCCTGAAGGATATCTGATACTTGGTAATGTTCCTTTGAAAGCCATAATTTCTTTTCTTCGTGTCTGAAGCTACAGCATCTTGTGGACCAGGACCAAGGTTTGATATCATTATGAATGGTAAGAAGGTCACATTGGGAGTCATGGCAGATAAACCCCATGAGATTAATTATTGGGTTTAAATTATTTAGCTAGCTTTCTGTGAGCATGATTCCTTTGTTGTTCTCTCATTTTAGGTGGGATTTGTCATGTAAATTCTTACTTTTAGATTTTGGCCTAGATTAACACTGTCTTGCTGTTTCCTTAGACACCTTCTCAGCATTGCTCATATCCTACAGGTGCAAAGTACACAGCTTATTACATTTGTATTAATCTCTTAAATATACAAATCTTCATTTTCTACATGTGCAAGCTGAACTTTTTCACTTTTCTTGCTTTGCATTTATTTCCAAGTCCTCACTATAAATATGGGTGCTAACATGCTGAAATGCAAGGTGCACTTTTAATCCTTGGCCTTGATTATAAATTTCCTCTGTGTATTAATTATCTACAGACTTCAAATACAGCTTCCTACAAAGTCACAGGAAATGGGTAAAATGTAAACAACTTCCTTTTTACACTCTAATATGAACGGATCCCAGTTATTAGTAGAATGATTGGTTCTACCCTAACTATAATGACCACCAGTTACTAATTACATTGTTGATGTAATTCCCATCATCTGTGTTTGTTTCAGAATTCACCATTAAGTTTTCTTTGCAAGCATTCTGACATTCACTCTTTCTATACTAAACATTTTCAAATTCTCCTGGTTTCAAAGGCTTTTAGACTACCATCACCTGATAGTCTCAGAAACAACTATTTACTTGGTTTCATTAGTTGCTGGTGGTTAATTTTTGATGCTGTGACAAATGCCTTACTCTCTCAACTACAGAAGAGAAGTGATACTGTTAGTTCTCAGTTTCACAAGTTTCAGTTATTGTTTGGTTGGCTCAACCTATGTGGTGTAATAAAAGAGAAGATTACCTTTTGGTAGTCAGGAAGCAGAATAGGTGCTGGAACAGGTAGGGTAAAGATTTATTTATCAAAGCTATTGCCTTCATTCCTTCAACAAGTTCTTACATTTTTCTATAATTTCTATCAGTTTGCTAGAAATAATGCCATGAAAGTTGGAATCAACCAGTGGGTTAATCCATGGTTTGTTCAGACCCAAGCTGTTCCAGTTATCTTTCATTCCACTATCTATGCACCAAAGGTTTGATATATGACCCTTTTTGGAGAACACTTTGTCTTCAAATTATAACACGTCCATTCTCCAAATTGTGATAAGCAGTTAAAATTGACTAAAACTAAGATCTTTGCCAGTGGTTCTCAACCTATGGCTATGGCTACTTTAAAGGTCACATAACAGGTATTTTTAGCAATTTATAACAGTAGCAGAATTACAGTTATGAAGTAGCAATGAAATAACTTTATGGTGGAAGGCCATTATTACATTTGGAACTGTGTTAAAGTCTCAGAACATTAGAAATGTTATGAACCATAGGTCTTAGAACTATATCTTTTATAGTTTTATTCATGGAAATATATTGGAAAAGACTAAAACCAGGGAAAACACAAATAAATGTATTTCATGTCTTTTAAGAAAAACAGAAGGAAAGGAGTTAAATATAAGGCACAAAGCACAGTAAAATAAAACAAACTATGAAGAGGATTGATAAGGTAAAAAGCATGTCAAGATTAAACCAAAACAAAAAAAGACATGATTCAAGAATGGAGGAGAAAAGGCTGCTTAAAGTGCTTAAAGTGAAAGAGGAGAGCAAAAGCTTATTATAAAGGATGATCTAAAGAAAGTTCTTATTTCAGTACACTGTTATGAATACTTCTGGGTGTTTCCTAGGACATAAATATCTCAATGATATCATACTGTTTGCTTATATGTTATTTTTAAAATAGACATCACCAATAAATATTGTATTCCTTTGACATATATGACTAGTCTTTCTGGATAAGTTTATTTGGAGAAGAAATTATGCAACTGATTGAAACATTACTGACTAATTATGGGAAATTTATATTTTACCTACATGTAAGCCTATGTATGCATTTTATGCCATTTACATTGAGAATGGGTCTTTGTTATAAGAAATATATACAAGTTGACATGTTTTAAGGTAAATCTCATGTAATAAAGGGGATTTCATTGTATGGAGTCATCTGTAGATGAAAAGATGTAATTCTCTCATTTAAAAATGAGAGTTACAACCTCATCCATGAAATGAACTCATATATGACTGAATATAATGGATCTCATGGTGCCAATAAATGTAACATTGTGTGAAAATGTAATTTTAAAGAAGTAAAAATGCTTTCAAGGCTATACGACTTATCACCAAACCATTAAGGATAGAGTTATTGATAATAAACTGATAAATGATACATGGATAGATAGACAAAAGATAGATAGATAGATAGATAGATAGATAGATAGATGGATGGATAGATAGATCGATAGATAGAAATGTACACTATATTTCTCAAAAAAAGAAAGATAATGATATCTTTTAAAGGAAAGACTGGGAGATCTAAGAAATTTTTCTTCTGCTCAGTTTCTTCTGTAATTCCAAGACTACTAAAATACAGAATCTATTGAAGGCAAAATGAAAGGAACACATATACACCTCACCAATTGAATGCCTCATATAAAAGCAAACAGCTTTCACCTATTATTTACCTTGAATTTGCTACATTATGCACTGTATTAACTTTTTTATTCATAAATATCAGAAAACATCCATCAAGAAAAATATGTAGTATTGTATATTCATGAAATATAAAATAAAGAAAATATTTTTGTTTTCTACAATGCAGGTAGCTCAAAGTGATTTCCAGAGAAATTAGTAGCTGAAAGTTAAAAAATCATTTTGTACTTAAAGTAGTTTCTTGACATGTAGAACATCCTCCTATATTCCATTTGGTCTCTCTTTTCGGTGATATTATAGAACAAACCAATTTGTGCTGTGACAAGGACAAAATAAATAAAGACTAAAATGCTTTTGTTGTGGTTAAAAAGCAAATCAAAACAAAAAAAAATAAGCTTTCATTGTTTCCCCCGACCAAACTGTAAGAGTGACTGAGCTGTGTATAGAAAGAATGTTTACCTTTCTTGTATTCTTGCTGTACCTGGCCTACCACAAAAGAGGTAAAAAGCAGTATGGAGATACAGTACTGCTAATGGCTTCTTCTGTAACCTTAAGCAGTCACTTAACCTCCTGGTGACTCAGCTTTTCCATCTGTAACATTGAGTAGTAACTGCCTCATTTATTCTGAGCTCAATAGGTTGCCATTTGTATAAGCCTTGTTCAGCATCAAGGACACTTCTTCATGGCTTTCTTCTTTTCAGAACCCAATGCCTATTTTTCACAATTTAAATAATGATAAATGTGATCAGCTTAACTGATATCAGGGGAAAAAATATACCCCTGCCATGTTTTCCTCCCTGTTAGAGATTCAGATGAAATGAAAGATAGAAACAAAAAGAAACTGTTTAATTGAATATATTACCTATCACTCATTTCTCTTGGTGATCTCTGCATTCGGCTTCTAAAGTAGTTACAAATTCTGAAATTAGAATCAAAGCCATCAATGAATACCACACCATCTGTTGGCAGAGTGTTTTTATTGAATCTTTTCTCAGTGTTTACTCATGAGGTCAAGTACTTACCTAACTCTTTTACTCCAGAAACATGCAAACAGATGTTCCACTTTTCTCCCACACACCATCGGAACTGACTAATGATAGTAAAGTTCAAGTTGGTAAATCTTCCCTGCCCTGTGTTATATCTCCCAAATAACTTTGTCTCTCTATTTTCTTGACACTACCTTTATCATTCAGTAAACACATTAATTACATGACAAAGAAAATTTCAGTTAAATTGAACATTCTGAAGATCAATTTAGCTACTGTCTCATGATGTGATGAACTAATACAATTTTGAACACATTTATTTTTCTCACAACCAGGATATTGGCCTAAATAATGCAGTTTAAAACCAGAGCATACACAAATCCTTCAATGATTCTTATCACTCTGTCTCTATAATTATCTTGTAATTAACAACTATGATTACATACTCTAGAAGTGTCAAAGAATATATTGATTGAATATAATGCACCATTATGTTGTTATATAATCATGGTTACTCTTTTGTATATCCCAAAGATCTGTTGAAGTGCTGTAACATATATATATATATGTTTGTATATACATATATGTAATACTTTTTAAAAATGTTTCTAAGAATAAATGCATTTCAAATTACAGAATTAGTATTAATTACCCAAATCCAATGGAAGTCATAGAACATATACATTTTACTAATAAAATGTCTTCTGATACATGTTCTATATATAATAATTTAAAACTAAATATTTTGATTAAAGACCACACATCAGAGGTACAACATTTGCTCTTACTGTACCTTTTATTTTACCATGATTGGAGCAATGTCAATGAAATCAATACATGCATTATTACAACCTAGTTGTATGTTACTGTGATAGGTGTAATGGCAACCTTTTGTGCACATATCATAACTCTTCTTTTCTGCAAGATTCCATAGCTCATTTCATTGACTTTAAAGCACTAGGCAGTGAGTGGGAGGTTTTACATGGCAGTTAATCAACCCACAGGAAGAATTAAAAAATAATAACTGAGTGCTATTTCCTGTGACTATGGCCACAATAAACAAATGTTTAAATAACCTTAATGAGCATGTGTTTAAAATGCCATAAAATTGAATGATTTGAAATCTCAATAACTTCTTTAAAGCAAAGAAATAGCAAGACAAATCACTACCAGGGTGACGTAATATGTGGATAAATTCCAAAGAAATAGTAGCACTTATCCAAGAATAGTAATAATTATCACCAAACAATTTCTTGTATCAGTGTTATAATTCCATGGAGATGCATTTGAAAGTAGTTAGTTGTACCTCAAAGTCAGGAAGAGTTAAATTTGATTCAAGAGTGGAGCCCTCAGGGTACCAGTGGGGATAGAACTTGCATACCTCTATTAAGATGATTCAAGGACAGTTTAATAGAGGAACTGTTTACAAAGAACATTGTAGGTCTGGGAAATCATGAGTGGAAATAAAATAACCTAGGATTAGTAAGTGTGAAGCTGCAATTACCTTTTAGTCCCAGAAGAAAAGAGGAGTCGTTATAAGGAAAATGCTGTTGATACAGACACTCTCAGTGAGTAAAGCCGTGGGCTCAAGGGGCACAGAAGGACAAATGTAAGAACCATAAATATACAAAACATAGCTTAATCTTGGCTTGACATCCTGTAAGTCTTTCTTTTTTTTTTAAGTACTCCAACTGGAAGACAGAAAATAAAATGCAAAATTTTCACTAGATTTTATTTTAAAGAACCAGACAATTCCAAACTATGAACATTTCATGAAATATCTACTCACTATTCTCAAAACTATGAATGTCATACAACAAAACAAGAAAGAAAGAATGCTAAACATATTGGGAATGAGGTTCTAAAACAGAAAAAACCTTAGGGAATGTAAAATGTAAAGTATGGACTTTAGTTTATAGTGCATCAGCCTGAGTCCACTGATTTCAAATACTTGGCATATTACTAAAAATTTCTTAATGACCCAAACGTATAGGAGAACTTGATGCTCTTCCATGGGACCCACTTTAAGTTCCCACGGCCATGTTATCTGGTTCACACCTGCCTGCAACTCCAGTTCCAGAGAACTTGAACACCTCTCTCCTCCATGGATACAGGAATAGACGCATTACCCCCAAACTCACACAGGCTTACACACGTACACATAAATATAAATTTAAAAATTAATCTACAAGACAAGTCATATAGTTATATATTAGTTGTCTGAACTGTTTGTCAATATTACAAAATTTATGTGAACTAAAATACACATACATTTTTTGTTGTAGAAATTTTGATATCATTGTCACTGATATACATTGTATTTCATTTGAGAGTACCAAACACTTAAAAGTAAGAATGTAAACTCAGGGCTTGATGGCCCAAGCCTGTAACCCCTGTAAGGCAGGTGAAGAGAAGGAGATTCCAGGTCTCACAGCCAACCTTTTACCAGTGGCAGTGAAAGGATTTTCCATAAATAAAGCAGAGAGAGAATGATTGATGAAGATGCTCAACCTTCAGCACTACCATCCATCCACATTCTCCCAAACAGGCAAGCAAGCATCAATGCATGTGCACACAACATAATTCATCCCTTATAATCATACATTTAGATTCAAAATTTCAATAATTCTCTATAATTCCATAAGGTGGTGGTAAGGATTATTTTTCATTTTGTGTTCTGCACTTAGAAAAATATCTGTGACATTGTGGCAATATACTTTTTTCTCTCATATATATATATATATCTATATATGATAATTTTATATATAGATATTATATATATTATATATATTATGTCATATATATATATATATATTATAATTTTAGACAGGGGCTCATGGTTTTCAGGCTGGCCTCAAGCTTGCTATGGAGTCAAATATTACCTTGAAATTCTGATCTTTCTCATTTTACCTTGTGAGTACAAGGTGTAGAGATGTGTGTGTGTGTGTGTGTGTGTCCCACCACACTGTTTACAATGCACTGTGGTTCAAATCCAGAAATATGTGCATGCTAGACAAGCACTATACCAACTGAGCTATATCTCTAGTCATGGTAAATGGTTTAAAGAAATGTTCTTGAATAATATCAACAGTAAATCCAAAGTTAGAAACAAAGTTTAAGTAGAGGTACAATCTAAACTTGATTTCCTGATACCCATAAATTAAATTGAGTTAGTCTGCTATCTCTCCATGTGGCAGATATCTAATCTAAAAAGAAAAACCTTTTATCTTTGCTAGGATTTTTTAGAGGCTTTGGCATAGTGTGGTTTGACTCTGTTTATTTGAGACAAGGAGCACATTCTTCAACGAAGGGCCCTTAGATTGCAATCACTATTCAACTAGAGCAGGAAAAGCTGAAACAGAAACGACTGGTTACCACTTGAAAGTAATTATAAACAATATATTCATGGACAGGAATACATTTTATGTTTCAAAGTATATATGTTAATATATATGGTATATATAAATCTGAGAAAGAAAGAAAATGGGTGTAAACGTATCAGTTTTATCCATATATGCAAATATCACTCAGGGAGTCTGTGCTGAATTTTTATTTTGGTATTCATTTGACTTGAGAATTTTTATCACTGTTTTATACAACTGTTAGTGAACCATCTAACTGAATTTTACATTAGTTTTCCTGAATACTGACAGGTATGAATATTAAAATTTTCTATACCATTTAAACACTTTACTACCTTAAAATTTAATGACCAATGATTTTTCTAACAAGGGTATATAAACTCAGCTGTGATATCTCTGAATCCTAAGCTAACTGTAATGTCTGTGAGAAGATTAATATGCATACATTATTTTTAAATACATGTTAATTTACTATTTGTATATGCATGTATGAAACAGTAAAATATTATTCTATTTTACACACAGACA
This sequence comes from Cricetiscus sungorus, assembly GCA_030556225.1. Lineage (NCBI taxonomy): Eukaryota > Metazoa > Chordata > Mammalia > Rodentia > Cricetidae > Cricetiscus > Cricetiscus sungorus. The sequence continues at coordinate 16,578,287 of JANBXA010000398.1, forward strand.
TATAAACAACCTTCCGTCTTTGTATTTCTTGTAACACTGAATATTTACTGTGATACTACTAATTCTCTTGTTAGTACCGTGACACTAGAATTGTATAATAATTTTTCAGGTATCCTGAAAAATATAGGAATTCCTGTCATACACATAATACCTAGCATTAAGTGAACTGGAAGTCAAGTATTTCAATATGTTCTAAGTGTCAGTGACAATGTCATATGAGCTTCTGCAAGAAAAATCTCATAGTTTACAGATACAGATTGGAAAACAGTAGAATAAATTTTTTTCATTTATATTTAGATTTCAAATATTCTGATGATCTATGTATTAACTCATTGAAAAACTATCATAAACTTTCTACTAAATATAAAATTTAGGGGTAACCATCAGTTATAGATTCACAGCACCCCCAAAGTCATTACAACTTAAAACTCTCTAGAACCTTGAATGCCTCATTTTCTACCCAAACAAAATGACCACAGGAATCAATATTTTCACATTAGCTACCTATTGTTAACTTCTGGGTACTGGTATAGACATATGCTTTCCTCATGTTGAACTTTCTAAATACTGCAGTGCCTTCTTATCACAGACATAGTGTGACTAACACATTGATTTATAAATTTTAATTTTTTAGTTAAAACATTGACACAGTTTATTTTCCATGGAATGCAATTCAGTGTAGCCATATCATACAGTAAACTAACTAAGTCTTTTAAGGTTTAATAGATTTTGTGAAGCTAATGATGTTTCTTAAAATACTGGCTAATGGTATTCCTGACATCAAAATTCACTCTTGTGGTACTTTACTATGCACAAAAATAAACACCTAAAAATATTTAAACTCATCTGTGTCTATATCCACTTTGGTAGGCTTCTCTGGAATTCTCTCAATTCCAATATGGCTGCAGTAACAACCTCACTAACATTTATAGTTGATGTCATAAAGTTACCATTGATAATAATTACCATTGCCCATCAGATCATGTGCTCTCTTGAGGATATATATATATATATATATATATGTGTGTGTATATATATATATATATATATACATGTCTATATATATATATATATATATATATCCTCCATAAGTAAATTATATATATATAATAGAAAAGAAAATATTAAATTAAGTAATGTGGCAAGCAGTATCAGTCACTTCTCAGCTGTAATCATTTCTCTTCTCTTAGTCACCTGAGTCCAAATTTAATTGAAACATGTCCTTGTCCAGATTTTTAAGAAATTGAATTTTATGGTGTCTGCTATATCCTATTATGATTGTATGTTAGAATCTCAGGAATGGAGCAATCTTTCTACTTAAAATTTTGTTTTAATTGCTAGAATGCCAGCCACCATTTGAATCAGGAAGTATATATATGAGATGCTGGGAATCTTACCTGGGATCATCCTTTTAGATTCCTGGGAAGTTCCCTTGTACCAAATTTAAACCTGATCCCCAAATGCCCCTCTCTCATATCCTGTCATCTCATTCATTACTCTACCCCTCATTCTGGCCCTTGGCCTGATCCCTCATGCTTCCAACCCCACATGGCCCCAGTCCACCCAAGAACTCTGTTGTATTTCCCCTTCCCTGGGAAATCCAAACATCCCTCCTTTAGCCCTCCTTGTTACCTAGCCTCTTTGGGTCTGTGGTTGCTTCATAGCGACTTACAACTGAGTGCATACCATGTTTGCCTTTTGGGCCTGGAATACCTCACTCTGAATGATATTTTCTAGTTTCATCCATTTACCTTCAAGTTTTGTGATGTCATTATTTTAAAAGGCTGAAGAGAGGGGGAAAAAGGATTGTAGGAGTCAGAAAGATCAAGGACATCACATGAAAAACCACAGAACCTAATAATTTGGTCTCATAGGCTCTCACAAAGTCTGAATTGACCATCAGGGAGTCTTCATGGGAACACTTAGGCCCTCTACATGTGTGTGAGTTGTGTAGCTAGGTCCTCTTGCCAAACTCCTAACAGTGATAGCAGGCACAGTCCCTAAACTTTGGCTGGTTTGGGGGAACCAATTCTTAATACTGGGTTCCTGTTCTCAGCCATTTTACAAGGGGATATGTTTAGACTTTCTGGAACTTGATTTACCATATTTTGTTAATGTCTATGGAAGTTCTGGCCCTTTCTAAACAGAAGGTGAGAAGGAATAGTTGGGGGTACACAAAGAGAAGATGGGGGGCAGGAGTGAAGGAAGAGAAAGCTGCACTTAGATTGTAAAGTAGATAAATTTAATTAATAAACACTAAATTAAGAATTTTACATAAAGTTTAAAAGGAGAAAACTGACTATAAAGACATGGATCTTTGACCTCTACACACAAGATATGACAAATAAGTCTACATGTATATCATGTAACACAAAAAGAATAGTGATAATAAATTAAAATTTAAATGAGAAACCGGAAACATGAGAGGAAGTGTGTGTCAATCGATCTATGTATCTAATAAAAATATTCACTACATACGGAATAAAATAAATACATTTCATTTAAATTAAATTTAAATTACATCATTTAAATTACAGTTACATCAAAGGCCACATGATTCTCAACAAACACAGCAGCATTATACTGAAACACACAAAAATGTAGAACACTAAAGGCAATATTTGTCTAACATCTGAAACTATATTGAACATTTTAATATAGGACCTAGGAATATATCCATTATATACTAGGTATATAAAGTTTCTGTGTGTGTGTGTGTATGTGTGTGTGTGCATATGTGTGTGCATGTGTGCATATGTGTATGTACATCTTTTGATGCTCAGGAAAGGTCAAATTATGGTCAATAAACATATACCAATGGTTGGCAATCTCAGTAGTCATTCACATAAATGTTAATTAAAACAATAAATTATTTCCATTATCTGTTGCTCTGGGTAAAATGAAATAAAATTAATGAAAGCAAATGACCAATTAGAGTGAAAAGTACAAGTCAAAATAACTTGTAGAGATACCAAATTGCCCTTCAACTTGAGAAGCAACTTGTATTTTCCTCTAAGTTCCACATAGAGTTGTTATATAACATAAGAAGTGAATTGTTGCTTGTTTATCTATGGGAGAAACATTTGTGAAAAAATATATATAGCCACTTATATGCCTCAATAGGCTTGAGTTCAGATCAAATTGATCATCCATCTTTCATGAATTAACACTGAGCTAGTCATAAATACAATGGATATTTCGCTGCAACAAAAAAGCAAAGTCCTTTTGATACAGGTATAACCTTGGGGGTGACAAAATCAGAAGTGAATAGTTTCTGAATCTTTAGTTTATCTTTTCCTGAAAGACAAAGCATCCAGAAAAAAGTCATAGTTTGATCTATGCTTTTCTTTGATTAAGTGATGCTATTATCAAAAACAAAACCTTTTCCCTCACTCCTATTCCACTCCATGTGCCCAAAGCTCCACTCAATTTCAAAGTTATTTCTTAACTTATAAAAATGATAAAACTACTGGAGTATTTTTATTTGCCTAATTTATCTCCACTAATTGATTTTCTTGTGAGGAGACTGCAATTAATAGTGGAAACTCCAAGAGCAAAGCTGTACTGTGGTTTAGAAATACTTTTGCATTTAAATGAATTTCACTCTTTTGAGTGGAAATTTGATGTGTTTCTATCTTATGGTTTTTGAGAAAGTCCTTTAGTGACTTTTCTTCATGATTATCTTAAAGATTTACAATTGTTGGTTGGATTTGGTCAATTGGAAAGTGATAAAAGTAAAAAAAAAAGTTACATTTTGAAAACATTAATTTTGCTTTACCTTTTTTAATTTTAAAATAGTTTATAAGAGAATTTAATACTGTGTTAATATCATTCCTGTGTCCTTCTTCTACTTCAAACTCAAGAGTATCCCCACTCCCTCATATTTATAACTACATCTGCTTTGTTAATTATTATTGTTAGTATATATCATGAACATATATGTATGCAAATCATACTGGCTTTGTTTATGTTGTTCTTTTGTATATATGTTTAAGGATGACTAAATGGGGCTGTAAAAATCTATCAGAGATTTCAACTTCAGGGAAAATTGATTGTCCTTCTCTCTACAGGTATGATTGACTATAGTTATTTACGTTGTGGTGAGCACTGTGAAATTTCTGCTTTCACTCTGACATGCCATCTGTTGTCATTAGGTAGGTTTTATTTAGGCTATTGTACTGTTGAGATTTCATGGATGCAGTTACACTATTAGATCTGTCTAGCCACAAGTGTCCTGGTCTTTAGACACAGTCTTTCTGCTCTTTCTTTTGACATGGTCCATAGTTTCTGCTTTTCTGTTGTTTGATGTAGGGATTCCCATATTGATCTATTGATTTTATCTGTGCACTTTGTGGATGTACCCTCACATTAAATGTTTTGTTAAGATTTATTTTTTTAATAAATTTTTATTAGAAACAATTTTATTTTACATATCAATCCCAGTTCCCTCTCCCTATCATCCTCTCATGCCCCCCACCAAATCCCCACATCCCATCTTCTATCCTCTCACTAGGGAGGGTGAGACCTTGCATGAGGGACCCTCAAAGTCTGTCACATCATTTGGCCCAGGGTCTGGGATGTCTCCTGTTATGAGCACTTTCCTGCTGGCCTGGTTCCAGAGCCATGAAATTCCCAAAATAACACACAGAGACACTGTAATAATTATGAAACTGTTGTCTGCTTACTAGTGCTTCTTATTGGCTAGCTATGACTTAAATATTAACCCATAATCAGCAATATATGTATTTCTACATGGTCTTATCTTACCTAGAATGAAAGACTCATGTCCTCTCTTTCTGAGATCACATCATGACTCTACTACATTTTCTAGAACCCTCCACCCCTCCAAGTCCCACCTATCTTGCTTTTCTATAGGGCAACAGTGCTTTATTCATTAACCAATAAGAGAAACATATTACTGAATGGCATATCCTATCATTCCCTCATCTCTCTAGGATGAGAGAGTATGGCTCTACATGGAATGGACTCCCAAAGTCCATTCCTGCATTAGGGATAAATACTGGTTCCACTGCCAGAGGTCCCATAGACATTCCAGGCCTCCTAACTGACACCCACATTCAAGGGGCCTGGTTCTGTCCTATGCTATTTTCCAAGCTGTCAATCTGGTGTCCATGAGATCCCACTTACTCAGGTCAGCTATTTCTGTGGGTTTCCCCAAAATGATCTTTACTCCTTTGCAAATCACCCCTTCCTCTCAGCAACTGGATTCCAAAAGAATCAAATAAGCTACACATTTTTTAAGTGGGGGAGGGAGGCTGGGATAGAACTACAGTATATAGAAGAGGTCACATTGAGAATATTACAGCAAGAAGAGCTAAAGAATGCAAAACCAATTTGAAAGAATTCATAGTTCAACACATGTGAAGAAAGATGAGAAGTAACTTTGAAAGCAGAAAAACTTTAGGATAAAACTATGTATTAAAAAAGATTGGGAGCAGTGGTAAGAATCATAGAAACTCACATAGAAGATATAAAGACTTAGACTGCACAGTGTGAATGAGGAATATAAAATTGATGTATAAAATGTATTTTGAATATTCATGCAGTATTTGAATTACACATTATAGGAAACATTCATTTTAATGAATTTTGCATTCACATTTTCAATGAATTTCTAAAAGAGGAGTATTTTGCTAATAGAAATCATTCAACAGTTGAAAGTATCTATCAGGGAGTCAATATTTGGTGACTACATTTCTCTTAAACTTGGAAGTATATAGGGATTAAATTCAATCACTTCTCCAAAGGATAATTGCAAAACTTGGGTTTTGAATCAATGACATTGTAATCAAGTCAGAAATAGTTATATTTTGTAATAGCTATAAATCTGTTTTAAAACAAATTCTGATGATTACACTATAAAACACCCTAAAGAGTATCACAGACCACATTAAAATGTGCCTTCAGTAACTTGTCATATAATTTGCATAATAATGGCATCTGAAGTCAGTCAACACATGTTTGGTGATCATAGAGTAAATTACGCGTCAAGTACCCATCTGTGTAATAAAATAATCAATAAGATATTAGACCATGAGGCCCCAAGTAGTTTGTTGGCTTTGCATTCTTTTTATATAAGCTATTTCCACCATAATTTGTTAATGGGAGGTGTAAATGCCTACATTTAAAAGCCTTAAGTAATCTGCCTGTGATTTATGCCTTCTAGTTTAATGTGATTATTCTTATGCTAATTGTAGCTTCCTGGCACTATTTATTAGAGAAAAGTTCTCTTTCTTTGTGGAAATGCCAACAAATTTTTCCATTTACAGTCACATAAGATTAGCCTACACTGACTTAATCCCAGAGGTTAGAGAAAGCTCAGGAAGCTATTTAGTTGTGGTGAGGGACAAATGGCAGCATGTCTATCAAGACAACTTGTAGTATTGTGGCACATTTTATATAATTGCTATGTATATGTTGTCCTGTTAAAGAGCTAATTTAATTGGAACAAATGGAAAGGAATTAACATTCTGTAAATTCTACATGATAGACACATTATACAGGCTCAAGTTTTTATTCTTATGGCACTTTGGTAATTGTATTGCTCTCATTGTCTTGGAGAAAACAGACATTCTAATGATAGAGCAATGTGCCATATTCATGAATGGAGAATAAAACATCACTTGCCAAGCTGAGCAATGATACCAATATATAACAGAGAGCTCTTACAAAGTTCTTTAAACACTTCATTTTAGAAGATTATTTTCTAAATCAGCACCTGTGTCTCATGTAAAAGGCTACGCTCTAGTCCTCTAGGAGGTAGATGCACAATTATACCCAATGGAAAAAATATGATTCAACGAATTATTGTTTTCTACAGCATTATACAATGGAATCAGAAATTCTGTTGGATGTGAGTTAAGGAAGAGTTTTAAGGTTGAACTTAACCCATGGTCCCAAAGTCTTAGCTGTGTGCATATTCAACTATCATTAGTGCTCACCTCAAACAGAGACCATCTGAATGAGAGTTGTATTTTGTTTCCCACCATTAGGATTAACTTCATAGAAATATAGTAGGTGTATCAACCAGCCACAAAATTTTAAATCAGAATCTGAACTGTTTCTTCCATGAAGTAGATATAAAATGAGATATACATAGATTTTTAAAAGAGACCAAACATGTTTTTCAGTATGTCTAGAACCTAGTGATTAGTCACTGAAATATGCTTTCTATAATCTGCACCCAAATAAATGAGGTAAACTCAACACTATATTGGAATATTTTCAAAGAAAATCATGACCAGCTTTCCGTAAATAGCCCGAAACAGTAAGTTTCTAGAAAAAAAAAAAACTGAGGGATACTTTAGACACTTTAGACATGGTTCAGAGATCATTCCTGAGGAAATTAAGTTTGTCATGTGTGAGTCTCTTAGGATAGATAAACTTGAACTTCATTTAATTCCCTGAAAACTCAATTCCATTTTTTATTTTTTACTAGAATTTTTTGAGTACTCTTATCATTTAAAAAAAAAACATTATTAAATACTAACCTCTTTGTTAAATATATATATATATATATATATATATATATATATATATCTTTATAACATTAATATATATCTAAATAACATTAAATATATAATGTTTATGTTATCTGTTAGCAAACCTGTCTACCAAACATTGCTGCAAGAAAGTTTTAGTTTATAGGGCATCTGCTTCCCATATTATGCAGACAACTTCCCCGTGCAATGGAGAACCACAGGCATTATTGATGTCCCATAAATTTATATGTTTTGTTTCAATTATTTGAATGTATTTATTTTAGCTTGTGTGTGTGTGCATGTTTATGTTTGAGTGTATGCATGTTGCAGTCAGAGAACAACTTTTGTGAATCATTACTTTTTGAGGAAAGGTCTCTCTTGCTGAATACTACATGTTACTGGCCTACCAACATCCAGGTGATTCTTGTTTTCCACCTTCCATCTCACTATAGGAGTGCTGCGCTTACAGATATAAGCAACTATATCAGCCTCCTTTACGTTGGTTTGGAAACTCACACTCAGGCATGAGGCTTGAATAGTATCTTACCAGCCAAGATGTCACTATCTGAACTTCAAGACAAAAATTGTATGAAGAAAAATATTTTTCTAATAATCTATACCAGTAGCGCAGGTATGTTAGAATGAGATTAGGAGCTCTATATTAAACAATCACATCTCCATGGATGGTTTCCACAGAACAGAACCATTTCTCTACAACTATATAATGGTTTTATTTTATATTATGTGACAACAAAAGAAAGCAATTTAAATCATTTGTTTTTCATTGCATTTAATATTTTTGCAACTTTCTTACTGTGAAGCTCATATTAATTTCTATGGGTGCTTACAAATGGAAATGAACTTAAGAACTAATAATTCATTCATTTAGGACTTCTGAAGTAACAAATTGACATTTTTCATTATAAATGAAATTATAAATTATCCTTTGTTAAAATTGTTTTTATTCAATAATATATTTGCTTCTCCCCATGAAACCAACTACTTAAGAGCCATTAGATTTGTTTTTGTTTGTTTTCAATGTAATTCCCAACTGCTCACTTCAGGTGTTTTTACTCCTCCAGTGTACTAAGAAGCATTCTGAACTAGTCAATTTCAAATGCCTTTCCTCATCTAAGTGTTGACATAGATTCACAAGGAACTTGGGTTGTAAGCTGCTCTTCCCTTCATCACAGAGGTATCTGTGGATACACAGTATGCAATCAAGAAAATCACACAATACACCTCTGAAGATTCATATTCATCCTCCAAGGATAAATAATCTTCATCAATTTACTCTTTGACTTCTGAAAATTCTTTGAAAATTAATCTATAAGAAGGCTCTTTACAAAGAAATTGTATCAACACCTTAGTTTATGGTGGAAAAAGTCTCCCTATCCTAAATTTAATGTAATTTAATGAGATATAATAATTTTTTGGATATTATATAAGTTGAATTGGCTCCATTCAGTAATATGGTATGTTACTAGGGAAGGAATGAGGCCTTTTCAGTGCACTCTCTTTGACTCTGTTTTTGTGGAATAATTTATTTTGTAAAGTTTGTGGAATATATATTGTAGTTTTAGACAGAAAACTCTTACTATCCTTATAACTTGGTAAAATGTTGAATAATGTTTACTTTCCCAAGTTACATGTTCGACATAAAAACATCAGACACAATCTTAGCTCCTTTTATTTTAAGTGTGATTGTAATATAATAGCATAATGTTTATTTTGAAATTTTATCTTCCTATTGGTTTTTCCAAAAAAATGTATATTGATTGTCATATATAAAATATTAGGCTCTGTTCTAATAAGTGTGTGGATCTACAAGACAAAAGAGCTTTCTTTACTCTTCTGGAAGATCATTCTGTATGAGAAAGAAATGGAAGTTTGAAAATAAGTACAGTGATTTTAGAAAGTGCCAAAGATAAATTCAAATAGGTGACAAGATTGGGAGAAGCTTTTGTAGTGTCACAAGAAACCTGCTTTGAGAATTAAAAAAAAAAGTTAGACTCTATAAAGAACTCCAAAATTTAAACTCCCTAAACAAGACAATAAATGTGTGACTACATTCCAAAACAGGACAGAAAATGCACTAATTACCAATGAATGAATAAAAAATAATATTCAGTACCCTTAGCCATCAGGAAGTTTCGAATCAATAACACACTGAAAATCAGTCCCACTGTAATCAGAATGGCTGCACTGAAAAAAAAAAAAAGGTCACTCATGCCCCCTCATGCCAGCAGCTGTGCAGAGGGGAGGGATTATTCTTATGTACTGCTGGTGAGTGTGTAAACTATTCGAATCATGATAGAAATCATTAGAAGTCATTTCAATGTTTGTCTCAGTTAGGGTTACTATTGTTATTAACAGACATCATGACCAACGTAACTTAGGTAAAATAAACATTTATTTGTGGTGGTTTGCTTACAGTTCAGAGGTTGAGTGTAAAACGATTTGAGGGTTCAATCTGAAGATCATGAAAGCAAAGCATCTAGCCAGTAGCTTTAATCTCTACAGAGGCTAAAAAGGAGATTGTGTTCTCTCTGTGACTGGAAACTGAATCTCCCACAAGACCCTTTACTTCTTTTAGACTGATTCTCTCTCTTATAGCCCAGGGTAGTCTTGAACTCAAGAGCTACACCTGCCTCTGTCTCCTAAGTACTGGGATTAAAAGTGTGAACCACCACTGCATGGCATCCATGGCTAACTAGTGTGGCTAGCTTTACACTCTGATCCCCAGACAGGCTTTATTAAATCATAAACTATAAATCAGCACAGTTTAGTTCAATATCAGTATGGTGGAAAGCAAGGCAGCATGCAGGTAGACATGCTGTGAGAAAAGGAGCTGAGAATTCCTATATTTTTGCCTCACAGGAACTCCTGTGAGTTAACTATCTGATGGGAGATGTTATTCTGTATATATGTTTCTCATACTTGTTAATAAAGCCCTGTGGCCAATGAGATAGCAAGATAGGCGGGGCTAGGAGACAAGGTGGAAGAGGAAGTGAGTAGAGGAGGAGTCAAGATGTAGCCCAGGGAAGACGCAGGACGCCAGCCGCGGCTCCCCGATAAGAGGACCACGTGGAAATACTTAGATAAGTAGAAATGGGTTAATAATTAAGACAGGGCTAGCCCATAAACAGTAATGGTAACTGGCCAACAGGATTGTATCAAATACAGAGTCTCTGAGTGTTATTTGGGGCTGGCGCAGCTGTGGGCCCACGTGGCCGCAGGACCGGGAGGCCGGCGGGGAGACCTGCCATAACAACTATCCTTAACTTCAGAACCACAAGGCCAAAGCTGCCACATTTTGCAGCTTACTGGGGCTGGAACATGACCTCCTTATTGAATTGCATCTTCACTAGCTTTCTGTTTTCAGTAGTTTCCTTCACTACCTAAGTCTGGCTGTCTTGAAATTGTATCTGTAGACCAGACTGGCCTTGAACTCAGAGATCTTCAATTATGCCTTCACCAGCTTTGTGCTTTTGATGGGTTGCATTCCCTAAACCTTTCTCTCCTGAAACTCTGTAGACCAAGTTGGCCTCAAACATTGAGATCAGCCAGCCTCTGGAAGTCTGGGATAAAATGCATGCACTACCACAACCAGCTCTAAACTTTTGTTTAATTCCTGTTAACAGATTGGAATCTTAGTTGGGTGGGATCTTGCACTGAAGACACCGCTCCCTTTATCCCACTCTTTAATCCATTTATCTCCTTGAACATAGAATTTTGTTTCACTCCACTACCTGGTACTCCTTTTCTTCTCAGATTTAACATTTCTTCCTTTACCTTGCTTGTTCCTTATCATTAAAATTTTTCCTCTTTTTTCATTAGAGTTATACTAATTACACTAATTGTTGTAATTTTTTTTTTAAAGTGGCACAGGAGACACCTGTTCTAGCAGAGGGTCTGATTATTTTCATTTTGTTTGTTTTTATTCTGTTTGTTTGTTTTTGTTTTTTGTTTTTTTGTTTTGGTTAGGGAAAGGGCTCTTAAAATCAGAAAGTGTGTGTGTGGGGGGGGGGCTGCCCCAGTGAACAGGAGCAGTGGGAAAGGAGAAAGAGGCATACACACACACACACACTCAATCTCTCTCTCTTCCTCTCTCTCTCTCTCTCTCTCTCTCTCTCTCTCTCTCTCTCTCTCTCACTCACTCACTGAGAGAGAGAGAGAGACAGGGGATCAGACAGAGGGAGCCAAAGAGAGGATGGGAGGTGGGCAGGGACCTTTTAAAAGGAAACATCGTGAATATGCACAGGTGGTGCTCTTACATTCTGCAGTTGAGGGAGTATCCTGTCAGAATTCCAAGGGCAGGCCTGTACAGATGCCTGAATACTAGCATTCCTCCCTTTTTTTTTATTATGAAAAGATCAGGCATTAGAAAGTGGTAGCAGGAGAGGCAGGGTTGAGAACTTGTATCCTCAAGACTACTTCCTGCTAACCTAGGGGTATCATTGTTTTCTTTGGGGGACCTGGGAAACCTGGGGTGCTAGAAATGTCCAGGAGTAGCTGGGTGTTTGACTTCATTGTCCAGGCTCTGTGGAACCATAAGGCACCATCTGTACCTGGAAGATAGATCCAAGTCAACTCCCTAGGGCATAAACCACCCGATCCTCTCCTATCATCAGAGAATCGCCAGGAAATGTTTGCTAGCCTTGTGCCACCAGCTCTGTGGCCAACAGCTTGTAGTCCTGCAACAATAGTTGATTAGGAATGGTCAATTGGTCATCAAAAAACATCCCAATGGGAGCAAGGAGGTATAGATGATGACGTATCTCCTATGATTGAGGCAGAGAAGTAAGACCCAAGGGTCTGTGACTCCTAGTGTCCCAGGAATTCAGAGAAGGCTGATTGAGATACAGGCACAATCTTCTCAGTGATTTGGCAAGCACAGAGCAGGGGCCAAGAGCTGTGAGCCGGAGAGAAATACAGTTGCCTGGTACCAGGACTTTGAGAAAAGCTAGAAGTCAAGGAGAAGACTAAGCTCAAGAAATGAAGTCTCACATCCAGGGGACTGGTCAGAGGCAGGTAATCCCAACAGAGATCCAACTGCCAATATTGAATAGAAGGTGAAACCACTAGTGGATGAAAGCAGATTTGTTGCAAGTAGAAAAGAGCCAATTTGTTGAGGGTGGAGCAGGTGTTTAGTGTACCAGCTTGAAGTGATTACATATGGATGAGCTCCATCATTGAGCAAAACATTCCTCATGCACCAAAGTGTTTGCAAGAGGTTTATTGGAAGAGGGGGAAAGCAGAAGAGAGAAAGGGTGAAGGGGGTGATACCTCCTTCTATCAAGATTGCTGGAATAATGTTCTAAAGGTCCCATAAAATATCAGGATATAAAGTGCCTGGAAACAGATTTATGGTAGGCGTATTCCCAGTGAGTGAACCAAAGCAAGATCCAATGAAATTTATCAAGTTAGGATTGAAAGATAAAGGCATAAGCTGCCCTGGAGAGTCATCACTCAAGGAGCAGGGGCCATAGAGCAAGCACCCAAGGAACCAAGGGTCCTAGACAGGCACGGGCCACCCTATGAGTCATTACGCAAAGGGTATGGGCCAAGGGCTCAGATGAGCCCAAAAGAGCTGTGGTTGCATGACACCAGGACTTACAAAGACCAAAAGACACAAAACTAAACTCCAGATGAGTCCAGTACTCACTCATGGGAATAGCCAGAAGGGAAAGAGGTAGGGATACATTGCATGTCAGAAATCATTGTCCAATACCACAAAGATAGTGAATGACAAAGCAAATTTCAGGGCCAGATGTGGCTTTAAACTAGGCACACTCAGCTTGTGACTAAAGCTCCTTAGCTTATTTATCTGTGAACTGTAAACTAAAGGAGTTAAAATATCTTTGTTTTCAGGTAAGCTTCTCTTTTATTTTCTTCATTTCTACATACCATATTTATTAGCCAAAGCTGCAAAACACATGTCATGCCAGCTCCAGCATGTGTTATTAATTGAGACTTCCTGAGGGTACATACTTTGAGTTTCACATGAACATCTTTCAGTTTGTACTTCTCTTATAGTTGATACTGAATTCAACCTCCACTCCATTATGACAGTTTGAGAAAGAAGCTCCTGTATCCCAAATTGGCTTCAAATTTACTTTGTAGTCAAAGATGATCTTAAAATCTTGGTTTTCCTTCTTACACCCTCCTTGTACATGGACTGGGGGTGTAAGCCACCAGCACTGGCTATAAATTCAGTCTTCATTCTGTAAAGTTGACAGTGCAATTCAGACTTAAGAAGGAAGGGATAACATAATTGCAAAATCTTACCAAATGGCTACTAGAGTAAAACTGGAATGCTGTTATGCCAAGTCTGTTGTTTTTCTGAGTGAACAAAAAGACTTACTGAGATAATGAGTGAGAATGAACAAGTAAGCAAAAGCAAGCAAAGAGTAAATTACAGAAATTTCCAGTGATGGGATTTTCAGATCCAGAAGCACTAACTAGTATATGCAAACATTAGCCCTCTCTCTTCGTTGGTATTTGTAGTATTTAATAAAGAGCATTGGTTTTTCTATTTTCTTCTTTTCTTGGTGCATCTTTACATGGGAGTTCCCTTTTGAGAATTTATGTTTCCCTTGGTTTATTAGTGTGTATTGAGTCATGATTTGTGGCAAACCATGCTTTCTGAAATACTACATTACTTGCAAATCAGCCAAGCAATAAACTTTCTCATTTGGAAATAGCTAAGACTTCAAAAATAACGAATGATTGTGAAGTTAGCATCAGATGCCTTAACATCTGATTTGAAGTTTTGCATTTCTTCATCTGATACAATTAGTTTTATGAAGTCAGTTTATCCTAATTAATTTGGTTGAGTTGGACAGGTCTCAGCATTTCTCAATGTGGTGCCCTTCTTTGGTTTTTACATTGTAAATTTAGCATTACACCAGGAAAAATAATTGTGCTGCATTTCTGGCCAAATGAGTCTCTGTGGCAATGTGACAAGTGACATGCAGCCACAATCCCAGACATTAAGAAAATGAATACTGCAGGGATGAAACATGGAGATTTAACCAATTTTTCCAGGGAATATTTTTGCCTGAATTACCTACACAGTCACTCTAGAGAAAAATGTATTCTAATCATCATAATCTGCTTATACAACTTGATTAGTTACAATTATGCAATACAAAAGAAAGGAAAATAGGTACATTAACACTAGTAAATAATCATATTTCTGGTTCAGAGAAGAAAAGTAATACCAGCATTGAAAAGTTATTTTCAATAGCCAGTAAGTTAGAGTAATTGTATAAACTATTAAGACAATTAATTGGCATTGATATTTATAAGAAATTCTATTTCCCAATCTAGCATTGGACTGATTCAGACCCCCTGAACATGGTCTCAGTTAGATGGACTGGGCAGTCTAAGGGACTTCTGACAGTGGAACCAGGATGTATCCCTGGTGCACAAAAATACCTTGGGAGCACATTCCCCCATGCAGGGATACTTCCTTAACCTAGAGGCAGGAGGGAGGGCCTAGGGCCACTCTAAATGACTTGACAGATTTAGATGACCCCTCCTGGAAGGCATCACCCTTCATGTGGAGTGTGTGTGTGGGGGGGGGGATGGGAGGGTGGTCAGGGTGCATGGCAGGGAGTGAGAGAGAGAGGGAGGGTGGGAGAGGGAACTGGGATCGATATGTAAAATAAGAAAACTAAATTTTAAAAAATGTTAAAAAAGAAAACGAAAAAACTGAAATTATTTTTCATAGTTGTAAAAATTTTATTTTGCTTGTTCTTGAGATCCTTTTCCTCCTACAATGTTGCAAGTCCAGCCTTGATAGGAGGGCTTGTGCCTAACATTGTTGTAATGTGTTTTGCTTTGTTCACTTGATATCCCTGGGTGGCCTGATCTTTTCTGAAGGGTAGCTGAGGAGAAGCAGATCAGAGGGAGAGAAGAGATATGGGGAAGGAAGTAACTTGAAGGAGTGGAAAGAGGAAAAGCCACATTGTTTGAGAGAAGAAAATTTAAGGAAATAAAAAATAATAGAGGGAAAAAGGTATTTCATCAAATGGTGTAAAAATTAATAAGAGATATCATCAAATAAAATTATATCCCAGACTGGTCATGGGGGTCTATGATCAGGCTTGTCCCAAATCAACATTCACTTAAAATCTCATATCAAAAATTTATCAAACTAAAGCAATATCAGAAAAGTACCTAAGTATATTTATTAGATAAATGTATACAATATGATTGTGCATTTATATATTTTTCTTCTAATCTGAGTGGTACACATTGATAATTAAATGTCATCATTAAATTCACTGACTTACCAATTTTGCAAATGTATATTATGTATTTGTATATATGTGAATGCAGAAATGTCATGTGCAGAGGTTGATATCTAGATGTCTTCCTCAATTGTTCTGTCTTTCTTTTTGATAGAGTGTCCCTCACTGATCTCTGAGAACACAGCTTCAGGTATCCTGACTGAAAAAAAGAACCTCTTGAAATTCTTCTGTCTATGCCTCCCAGGGCTAGTTGCACAGTCTTATGAGGCTACATCTGGCTTCTTATTTTATTATTAATTCTTTGAGAATTTTATATAATGTTGTCAGCATATTCACCTCTATCGTCATTTCACCATATCCAAAACATTTCCTACCAAATAAAGACTTTATCATGGTTCTGGTGTTGTGAGCACTTTCCTGCCACCTGGTCCCAAAAATAACACACAGAAAGTCTGCTAGTTATAAAGCTGTTGGCCAATGGCTAGAGCTTCTTATTGGCTAGCTCTGTCTTAGCTATTAACACATTGCTATCAATCTAAGTGTTAACGGAGAGAGTGATCCTGGACCTCGAATTTCTGTCAGGGCCTTAATCTTGACTATTCTTTACTACTTGTCCCAGAATCCTCATTGTCTCGTAGCCCTGCCTATTTTGCCTACCTGTTTGCCAACAGTGCTTTATTCATTAACCAATAAGAGAAACACAATTACAGAATGACATCCCTCATCATTGTGCGGTTGTCAATTCTGAACCTCCTACTATACAGGTAACATCCTGCCCCCACACCCACACCCAGCCATCTTTTCAGACCTAATCTTGCCAGGATTTCCTAGGATTTTGCAAGATGCTAGATCTGTAAATTTCTTGAATAGACTTTATAAAGTAGTTTGTCTTCTTTTAATGACTAATGCTACCTCAGTGAGTGTTCCCTTTATGACTTTATGCAATATCTTCTGGAATATAAAAATATGATATGAAACTGATAGGGTATGCTTTAAAGAGGTAATAAAACAGTGTTCTTCAGAAATGTCTCCTTTTTCTGATTTTATTTTCTGGATGTATTTTTCTGAATGTATTTTATCTACCTTAGTCTGTCAAAGTTTGCTTTTCCGTTTCATTCTTTATTAATTTTGAAATTTTTTAGCAGTTTTGTTTGTAACCCAATAATAATGTAGGAGTAAAATGTTTCAAATGCTATAATCTATAAGAAAATATGAGCTTCCATTTACTTAATTTTACTTAGTTTGCCATTGGGGATTTGATTCAGACTAAAAAAATGAATGTTCACTCAGTTTTATTCACAATTTCATAATGTAGAGGTTTATATGAAGATGTCCTATTGTTGAAATGGTCACACATACATTGAAACAGATAGTTTTATTTAGCAATTCACAAAACTATGAAACACCTTGAATAAATTCTGAATAAAAATAATATGAACTAATTTATGCTAGCATTTCCCATTAAAAAATAAAATATAAGAGATGTCTCTTTCCTAGACTGTTTGTTTTGTCTGTCACAATAACTACATTTCCATGATTTACTAGTGATTGTTATTTTATTTAAAGTGTATGCAACAGACAGCTAGTGGTATGGTGAACATAAACTATTAAATTAAAATGGTAGCACACACTACAGAACAAAGAGTTTAGTAATTTTTTGGTAGTGATGATCTTGGGAAACATATGTACAGTTTCTTACAAGAAAAGACATACATTAACTAGATGCCACATTTGTATATACTCAGATAATTTACAAGCAGAAAAGCATGCAATAAAATTCCATAGAATGCTTGTCACTAGTCACTAAAAACTTTTGAATGTTTTATTTACCTTTTTTATTTAAATTTAAATCAAGTTGATTTTACATGCAATCCAAGTTTTCTTACCCTCCCATCCTCCCATATGACTCCCCACCAAACTCCATCCCATCCTATTTCTGCTAGTAAGTTTAGGAAATATTTTAATGTGATAAACATAAATAGGTCAAAAACAAAACCAAAAAACTGTTATGTGATTGCCCCAATGGAACATTGTTCAACAATCCATTATACTATGTGGTCAAACAACACAGTGATACTTTAAATGTAGGAAGTCTACCTCTTAGCATCCTTGAGTTGGTTCAGTGGTTAAGCACAGTTGTTCTTTCAGAAGACCCAGGTTCAATTCTTAGCACCCATATGCATGATGCTGGTGCTTCATAACCACCCATAGCTTCAGTTCTAGGAGATATATCTAGCACCGTCTTCTGACCTCTGAGAGCACCAGGAGAGCACACACTACACAGACTTTTATGCAGGCAAACACACATATATAAAATAAAATAAATAGAAAACACATTTTTAAAAAGAAGTCTAACTGCAAAAACATTCTTTAGACATTATATCAAATCATATAGAATATATGATATTCTAAGTAATCAGGTCTATGGAAGCTGCACCTTGGTCACTGCTCTGCATTTGGAGGTTCTGGAAAGGGTAGAAGTGGGGTTGGTTTGATAGCATCCTTGTTGTTTGATTGGTTTTTGCTTTTGAGTGGTTGAATTGTGATTCTTATTTGATGGTTCTTTTACATTTCCAAACATAAAACTGAACACCCCAAAGTGAATTTATGCCAAACATATTAACAGCTCAGTGCTTATGCTTATCTGAGGTAGGTATTGAAAACTGCAAATAGCTGATGCAAAAGACTGACCTCTGACCTCATTCCAAAGTCTGCCTAGGTGCCATAGTGATTCCCTGTTGAAAAAAAAAAACTTAAGAGCACAGAAACACAGAACACTGAAATCCAGTTGCAGTTGCAGAGGAGGAGTGATAAGAAAAGGGGTCAAGACCAGGCTATAGACACCCAAAGTGACAGCTGACCTGCAAAAGAGGGAGCTAATGGACCCCCATACTGATAGCTGGGAAACCAGCATCATACCCACTCAGACCCCTGAATGTGGGTCTCAGTTAGAAGGCCTGGGAGGTCTAAGGGACCTCTGACATGGGAATCAGGATGTATCCCTGGTGCATGAAAGATTTTTGGCAGCACATTCCCCATGGAAGGATACTCCCTTAGCCTAGAGGCGGATGGAGGAGGCGGGGAGGTGCTAGACCCTACTCCAAATGACTTGACAGATTTTGATGATTTGTTCTGGAAGCATCACCCTCTTTGTGCAGTAAGCGAGGGGAATGGGATGGTTGCGGGGTCAGAGGGGATGGGTTGGAGGAAGGGCAAAAGAGGGAACTGGAATCGATATGTAAAATAAGAAAAAATAATAAATATATATATAAAAGAAAAAGAGCACAAAAATTAAATAATGACACTCACAGCCTTATTAAATAATATGATATTTCTAAATTCATAGGAATAGTCTGTATGTTATTAAACACATTGCCAATAACTTTGCAAGAATTATTGGTAATTTGATTAGGAAGGACTATTTCCCTAAATCACCAAAGGACTATTTCAACTACTAACCAAGTTAATTCTTAATTTTGGAAATAACTTTTTTCTGAGAGAACTAAATTAATTAAATTACTAACAATGTCACTAACCACAAGAGAGCTTGTTGCATACGTATATGTTTTTAATAAAAATATAAAGGCATTTTCCTAAAAGGAATGCAAAAAATTGAAATCATGTTCACACTACTCAATACCATTCATTTCATTAGACATCTTTCTGAAGTCACTAAAATAACTGAATGTTCCTGTACTGGAGGATATGAAATGTGGGGGCTTTGTCTCTTTTAAATAGTTTTCTTTGAAGTGATTTCATTCCAGTGTGAGATGGAGAAAGCAGGGATAATTACATGAGCTTTACAAGCTCATGGGGTTTCAACTTTTCCATAGTTACTTCTTGAATTGGTTCTGTTATAAAAATAAAACCCTTCATAGTTCATTGTCATCGATGTTGCTGCCTTAAATGAATCACTTCTAATCTTTTCTTCTTAATCTTTGACAAGGCAAAACTGCATTAAAAAAAACTTTCAGATCAAACTTTATAATATTTCCTTTTCAAATAAAACCTCTCTCCCCAGAAGAACAGTAAAAGAATATTGCCTTGCCAACTAGCAAAGTGAAACTGAATTTAATTATTAGCTTCGCAAGAAAAGTTTTGATGAGTAATCAATTTATTTCTAATGTGTCAGATTGTCCTAATTATCTCGATAACTCTAAGGCAGAACGATTGCTAATTGAAAAATTATTGCTTTATGAGAATTTAAAAATTGCATTATAATAAGTACATATGAGCTTCTAAATGGAATATATAAGAATAATCTAGGAGAAATGTTCACTCCATAATTTAAATTTCAGTAGATAATAATTTGAAATATTATTACTTCATTTTGTAATAAATGTCACATTGTAATTTCATAAATTAATTATTTTTCCTTGATTATATTTTTTTTTCTATTCTTTCAAATTTGAGATCTACCTCGTGGTCTCTTTCATCTTCACAAGTGTAAGTACAGAGACTGTTACTTCCTACTGGTGGCCTTTCCCCTCTTTTTCCCTTTACGTATTGGGTTAGTAATGTTTTCTTAGAAAGATTCTTTGAGTCTAAGTACTTCCAGAATGTGGAATGAATTGTAAACAGTCATCACAAAGATTGATTAGGCCTTGATGGGGCTGGATGGATGCCAAGTGCAGTACGACTATTGACCAAAGGAAGAAAGCCACCTGAACACAGGTAGAGAGGAAGAAGGTAATCATGCCAAGAGATGGTGCAAAGAAACTTTGTACACAGAGTAACTAAAATGGCAATTGTACACAAAGGGATGGCAATCATTTCTGCCAAACACCAGAACCTAGGGTGAGGCAACGAAACATGCTTCCAGATGAAATTCTGATATTCTGATAGACGATGGCACACCCTGATGACATTGTCTTTAGGGATATGTAGTACCGAGAAGGGGGGAAAAAAACACACACACATTCCTGCTACGAATAGGATTTTTTCCACAGGTTGGTCGCCTGGATCCACTCTTTGTTCCTTCCCGCCTGCTGCCTGGTCCCACAGCTGCACCAGCCCCAAATAACACCCAGAGACCCTGTATTTGATACAGTGCTGTCAGTCAGTTATTATTTCTTATCGGCTAGCTCTGTCTTAAATATTAACCCATTTCTATTAATCTAAGTATTTCCATGAGATCTCATCTTTACTGGCCGGAGGGCTAGCCTTCTACCTCTCTGGTCTCGTTATGCTGACTCCTCCTTACTCCTTCCTCTGTCCTCCTTGTCTCCTATCTTGCTTTCCTATTGGCCAATAGTGCTTTATTCATTAACCAGTATGAGAAACATATTTACATAATGACATCTCTCATCATCTCCTCTTTTCTGTCTAAAATAAAAAGAAGGGTTTTAACCTTAGCATAGTAAAATATACCACACAACAGTTATCAAATAAAAATTACAGTTAGCAATATTTAGTCCATTAACATTTAGCAAGATTTAAAGAAAATATTCCATTATCTATCCTATCTTTGTGAGTCTAAAGTCTTATATGTAACTTATCTTTAATCTTAACTAAGGAAAACTATAACCATAACTTTTGTCTTCAACTCCAACAAAGACCACAGAAGGATAATATATAACTCTAGAAATGACAGAGACAACTCGCTGCCTAGTCAGTCACCTGAAGTTCTTCTGTAATGTTTTATCTTCAGCTCATAGGCCATAGTGTGTCTGGCAGACTCCTTAGCAAAGCAGGAAACTTTACACTGTCCATTTGTATTGGCAGTTTGTCAGTTACTTTTTTTCTGTGTCCTGTAGACTGTCTGGCAGAGTCTTCCATGAGGCAGGAATCCTGTCCATCTTGTTTTAGTCGTCACTTATTTGTGGGTCCTGCATGCCCAGCTTATTCAGCATAAAGTCAAACAATCTAGACAAGAGTAGTATCTTGACCATAAGGCTAGTCTTGCCATATTGAAAGCAAACTTCATCATGTTTCTTTTATATCCATAGTCCTTTGTGATGCAGATGGTATTGACAGGAGAAGTTATGTCTCATTGTCAAGAAAGTCCCTAAACCATTTTAAATGCCATATAGTGTAGGTCTTCGAAAGGTTTGTAGAACGCCCATCCATCTTAAATACATCTCTATATATATTTTAAAAACCTAACTCACCTAACTATAAGTTTTGACTATTATAGGTAACTATCTATTGTCTGTACTAAATTATACATTACATTTTTAACTGAGCTATATAAACACAATACGTAAACAAGAGGAGAAATATACATATTACAAAATTGACCTTAAATTTGTATCAATATGTGAAAATCCATTCCAAAAACAAAGCATTTATATCTATACCATAATTTTCTTTTTACCTTTAAAAAGATTGCTTGTGGTTATTAACTATTTAAAACCATGAAAACAAACATTTATAGACAATATTTGGGATTTTGGGTGTTGTTTTTTTCCAAACTACTTCCTGCTGGTAGGAGGTACTGTCATAGGGAATCCTAAGAAGTAGAAATCCTGGCTGTAGTGGTCTGCAAGGCTTCATTGTCCCATTGACATTGCTTCAGGAGGTCTTGCTTGATCAAACCATGTTAGTTTGAAGGAATCCATAGCTTTTTATTTTCCGTGGAAACAAAAATAGAAATCCTTTTCCCCAATAACTTGTCCTTGGACTTGAATTTTGGAGTTAAAGCATTTTTAAAATATAGAAATTGAATTAATCCAGCAGCATTTCTTTTAACATTTGTTATTTTATCAGCAGTCAAATAATTTGAAGATACAGAACAGCATACAATTTCCAAAGTTTCTCTGTGCTTTCCATCTTTACATTGCTTTTTTATTACTCTATTTCTTTTACTTATATGTTTACATATTTTGAGACAGGGGATCTTTGTGTAACTTTTATCTGTCCTGAAATTCACTCTGCACCAGATTTACTTTGATATCACAGAGATCTGTTTGCCTCTGCTTCCCAAGTGCTTGGATCAAAGGTGTGTGCCATCACACCCAGCCACACTCTGTCTTTTTAAAACCATTTTATTCTTTTTCTCTCCCAAGCCTGCATATATTTTAAAACGTAAACCTTCATTGCAGCTCTCATACACACCAATGAATTGTTAGCAGAGCTCTTTAATAGCAATATGTTTTTTTGCCGCTTATGTTAATTTTGGAAACCTCCATTAAAGGAGCCGCGCAAATCTTTACTTGTCTCTCACAAAACAGAGTCCAACCCAGAAATATGCTGCTACCAAGAAAAAGCCTTGCTTGTCTCTGTCCTTATGTTTCTAAAAAGTATTTTTTAAGCTTTTTTTTTTTTACATTTTAAGTGAAAGTTCTCAAAGCCACTTCTGACACCATTACGTTATGATTAGGTTTTTCCCACCAGTCGGTCGCCTGGTCCTACTCTTTGTTCCTCCCCACTGGCTACCTAGTCCCACAGCTGCACCAGCCCCAAATAACATGCAGAGACCCTGTATTTGATACAATGCATTTGGCCAGTTACTATTATTTCTTATCGGCTAGCTCTGTCTTAAATATTAACCCATTTCTATTAATGGCCTCATTAATGGCCTATTAGTGACCTCATCTTACCGGCCAGAGGGGCTGGCATTCTACCTCTCTGGTCTCTTCATGCTGACTCCTCCTTACTCCTTCCTCTTCCCTCCTTGTCTCCTAGCCCCAGCTATCTTGCTTTCCTATAGGCCAAAGGTGCTTTATTCATTAATCAATTGAGAAATATATTTATAAAATAACATCTCTCATCACATTCCTGTATTTTATCCACATAACATGTCTGACTTTGTTATGCGGCCTTAGGGTACAAAAGGCCTCACCAAACCTAAAGAACACTACCCTGCAAAGAACTGCTGAGAAAGGAGAAATAGTCTTCCTAAGGGAGTAACACATCAATTGGTCATCAATATTAAGTTGTCTTTCTGAAAATAGTATAAGTAATATTGTACAAAATTCTAATTATATTTATGTATTTAGGAACATGCATATGGCCAACACTAATTAATGAATAAGAGGCCATAACTTTGAAAGAGAACAAACAAGCCTATACTGGAGAGTTGGGAGAGAAGAAACAGAAGAGGGCAATAGTGTAGTTTTATTATAATCTTAGAGAAATAAGTTTGTTTTTTGTTGGTGGTTTGTTTTGTTGTTTTGTTTTTCAAGACAGGGTTTCTCTGTGTAGCCCTAGCCAGAGAACCACTACTCAACAAAAATGAAATTTTAAAAATTAAGCCAGACAAACCTCGCACCTTCTACTAGTTGACATTGAAGTTTTGATCAGTCCAAGAAAATATTTGTCAGAACTCTTTGTTAGGTGGTTCCTTGGTGTCCTGCAGAATGCAAGTATTCACTGGCCACTGTTTTCCTGTCCATTGTCTACCACATGGATACTGAATTTTACTGTGTTAAATTGAAAATAAATTTTTTCACAATTAATTGAGAAAATCATGGTGTGGTGGTACAACAGGAAATTTCTCTTGATTAGGCAAGAGAATCTTTCAGTAGATTAACATCCTGTGTTTAGATTATTTATCTAAGACTATACTTAAGGATCAAAGATGAGTTCATACACACACATTTTTGATGATAAAAATTATTTCATTTAACCATAAGAGATAATAATCTATGAATATCCTTTTCCTTAGTTTCTCTACATCCATATGCGACAACTAGTTGACTCATACGGAGCATTTAATCTTTATAAAACATGTAAGTATGAAGCAGATAGTTATTAAAATTCTAAAGGCAGAGATATTTTCCTACTATTGGCTAATTTACTTTGCTTAAGTTATTAAGCAAACAGTGTCCTAGTCAGATAGTCCTTTCCTAAGCCTGTATTATGTAGGTTATTATTTATTTATTTAAAGTTTTTTAGCAATTTCCAGGTATTTGATTCACATAAAGTTAATTTTTGTACAGAGTGACAGATATGGATCTATTTTCATTCTTCTGTATGTAGACATTCTGAGGCATTATTATTATTAGTATTATTATTATTATTATTATATGGATTTCATCCATTGCAATCTCTGTTTAGATGGTGCTCCAGAAACCATTAGAATTCATGGTCTTGATAAAACACTGGACTCTAAGACAATGTGTTCAAGGAGAAAAATTCTTTATATATTCTCAACTGTATTCAAACATGAAGTATAATTCAACTTATTAATCTCAGGAAGTCTACTCCTGATCATGACAAAATATTGAATGAAAATTATAAAAACTGCTCAAGTCTGCTCAATCAAGATTATGTGAAATTCATTCATGGTAATATTTACTATTATTAGTCATTATCAAATGCATCACCAATTTTACCATAGTACAATTATTCTTTTATTCTAATTTCATTTGAACAAAGTTTATAGAAATCTTCTTGATGTGCCATGGTGGCAGCACAAAATGAAAACCTTTACTTTCTTAAGGTTTCACTCACATGCCACTTCTTAGACTTCAATGATGGATGTATTATTCACAACTACCCAAAATAAAATATGTACACTGATCCATTCATAATTATAATATGTTCTTATCAGCAGAACTTCACATATTTATTGAAACACCACTGAAATATATGTCCATAATTCTATTTCATTACTATTACTACATGTTCCTCTTTTCATAAATTGACGTTTTAATGGAACACAAGAATTAAGATACTAGAAAACAATATGCAATTCTTCTTTCATAAAATTTCTAAAAATTTCCAGCTTCTTTTCTATAAAGATATTGTTCAAATAACAGAAGAAAAAGGAGAAATTTATGTGAACAAATACATTCATATACAACTCATGTTGCCAATTGGATAATGTGTTCTTTTAGTTCATAAGTAGGAGTGTTTTATTAAAATTAAATATTTTCATTACAAATCCAATATTTTGTTAATCACAATATTAATTTTTTCAGATGAAAATATTACTGTTTGTTAAATCATATAAATTTAATGACCTTGACAATTGATTTGCAAATATATTTATACATAAATTGAAATTATTTCCATGGATAATTCCGTTATGAATACCTGGTTTGCATTACTAATTCTTTTTCATAGCATTCAAAGTGGTGGCTCCACAAGATGAGTGAATTATCTGGGTCACAAAAGTAGCCTTTGGAGAAAAGAGTGAAATTTTTGGAGAGCCATGTAATTTCAAAGTTCACTCATGCTGTTCTACCCTCTGAGAAATAAATAAAGTATACTGATGTTAATAACTCTTACAGCATAAAGGTTAATGTGGTTTAATGTTTCTTAGAAAGTTGAAACAAATTACTGCAGAAATACAGAGCATTTAAATGAAGTAAATGAATTTCATATACTCTGTAGAACATGTAGTATGAGTGTTTGTGTTAATGG
This sequence comes from Cricetiscus sungorus, assembly GCA_030556225.1. Taxonomy (NCBI): domain Eukaryota; kingdom Metazoa; phylum Chordata; class Mammalia; order Rodentia; family Cricetidae; genus Cricetiscus; species Cricetiscus sungorus. Next base: position 16,604,361 of record JANBXA010000398.1, read on the forward strand.
ATTAATGTTTGTGTTAGTAAAAGAAAAACTATGAATATTTTGCATTTATTTTTTTCAGAGAGTTTAGTAAAGTTTTTAAATTAAGCATCTGCATACTTCTTTAATTATTTCTAAGTATAGATATGTATACCCTCAAAGTCTATTTGTATATCCAAATGCATATTAAAATAAATTTTTGTCTTATGTTTAACAAAATTAAGTTTTGACTTATAGGAAATTACATAGAGAGAGGAACAAGAAAAATAATTAAGTTACCATTATATAAGAGAAGAAATAATTTAAATAAACTAGGAGTACCTATGAATAGCAGATTAATTGCATTTTAACAATTTGGGTAAAAGTCCTACAAATTACCTTTTGATCAGTTATGTTCTCTCCTAATTGACAGATAGTAATATTATGGAACAATGTATCAAGGCATTCTTATTTGTTGGTTTTCATATTTTTTATGTAATATGGGTTTCAGTTTTATTACATCTATCCAGGTACTATCTGGCTATTAGAGTATTAGGAACCAAAGCATTTACCAGCATGATACAAAAATTTAAAAGACAGCACAAATACAGTCTATAAATAATGCATGGTTTTTTCCTTCTTAGCTTGAATCCCACCTTTTTTTTTTCTATAAACATGTTGATACTGGTCACCAATACATTTATAATTTACTTCATAAGTTTTATTGGAATACAAAATCTATCAAAAACATAAAGAATGTAAGTTTTCAAATCATTAACAGCCACTGACTTTTGGCCTTTATTTTCTAATATTTTATTTATAATACCAAAGGTAACAAAACTCAATAAAAAGATGTCAACAATGTGGCATGGAAAAATGCCTAATACTTTTAGGATATTTAGTCTTGTTGGAGTAGGTGTGTTCTTGTTGGAAGAATTGTGTCACTGTGGGAGAGGGCTTCAAAGTTTTATATATGCTCAAAATCATACTCAGTGAGACAAAACACTTACGGTTCCCTGCAAATCAGTATGTAGGAAATTGGGTTACTTCTTCAGGACCATATTGGCTGCATACCAACATATCACACCATGATGACATTGGAATAAACATCTGAACGGTAAGCTGCCACCTCAATTAAATGTGTTTCCTTTATAAGAGTAGCCATGGTCACAGCAATAAAAAACATAACTAAGTCATTCCATGAAGTAGCCTAGTAAGGTCATGACCAGGAGTCTAGGCATGATTGAAATTGTTTTTATGGTCTGTCTTTGGGTTCTTTTCAGGGGTTGGGCAGAGATGTGTGCCCATATTCTTCTAGGAAAGGTCACATGGCATTCATACTTTGTTCATTAATGTAATATATATATACATATATATACACATATGTATATATTTATTATTTTTTCTTATTTTACATAATGATCCCAGTTCTCTCTTCATTCCTCCCTCCCATGTCCCCTGATGCCCCCTATCATCTCACCACCCCCAACTCCACAGGGAGGGTGATACCTTCCAGAAGGAAGCATCAAAATCTGTTAAGTCATTTATGTAATATGATATAAAAATATTTTCAGCAAATGTTCCAAAATTTGTTGATGTTATCAAATTTGTTATTTGAGAAAATTGATATGTTATTAAATGTGTTAATGACCAAAGTATTTCTTGATCATTGCATGAATCATCTAAAACACTCACTCTCTTAATTTAGTTTGTTTTTCCATTTTTTTTCCTTTTCTGAGAAGGGTGTCTCTTAGTAACCCAACTCGCCTAGAAATTCCTCCTTGGCCCAGTTTGACTTAAAAAGAACCCTGTGTATCTGTGTCAATATGGCGAGTCTTGTGGCCGCGGGTGATATATGTGCACCACCCCTGCCATAAAATTCATGTGTTTCTAAAGGTAGTTCCAGAACTTGAATTTTGGCAAGTGTTTTCAGAATTAAAAAAAAAAAAACAAGGTTAATTAGTTTACTTCAATGAAAATCTATGAAATCACTGAAACATTATGAACTGTATGGTGAGGGAGATGTCAAGAGGCCTTCACAGGTACCCATGGTAGTACTGCACTGCCAGATTTCAAAAGTAACATAAAAATCAAAATAGATGATAAACAAAGACACTGTCTTGCAGAACTTGATAGTAAGTCCTCAAATAATGTATTGTATAAACAATACTTTTTCAATTATAAGCTTTAATTAAAACAAACAACTTCTGGATAAAATGTGTAAGTTTAAATTTTGTATAGTATAAAAGATAAGATCCAATGTAAGCATTAATGAAACAAAAAGTCATCTCTTAATGAAAATGTAGAATTATAATAATATAATTAAACATTTCTGTTTTCAATTAAAGTTTTAATTTAAAATAACATCTGCATCATGTATAACTGTATAAATATGCTTTATACCCAGATTATATATATGTTGCTTATGTGTAAATGTTTACAAACATTTACATTTTGAATCCCAAAGTTAACGCTACTCCTAAGGAAGAAATTTATTCTTGTTCTGTACTGTGTACAGCCTGTTTATGTTCCATTGAAACAGTACACAGCCACTATTTAAATACACAGAAAACTGTTTATGTCTCAGATTTTCTTGATTTAAAGAATTCCAAAATAAAAGAAGGAACATCTCTGATACTTCCAGCCGTTGATCCTTTAGTTGCATCAACAGCACTATTAATATGAGTGTAGCAATGATTTCATTTGATAACTAAGGTTTAGTTGTTATCATACAAAATTTCACTAATTTGAATTCTATAAAAAGGAAGGTATTGTGTGACTTGGCATTTCAAATAATTTATATTACATTATTCTGACAAATAATCCATTAATATTGGTAAGTTCTGGATTTACATGTAATGAAATCAAGTTACCTCTTGAATAATAATTTTGAAATAAATATATAATTGTAAAATGTTTATTCTTTCATTACTTTATGTTCCATTTACCTCTGCTTTGTCCCCTCTCAAATCCATACTGTCTTTTTACTTTGGTGTATTTAGTGAATATCCTTTGTCTCTCCATCTGTCTGCCAGTCCATATGTCTATCTATGTATGTGTATATATATATGTATATATATATATATGTCCATTTATCTATACATATATATATGTATATGTATAGATGCATATGTATATGTATATGGGTTATGTACACACATAGACTCAAACATGCACACACAACATATATAACCTAAAAATGGGGATATAACCTGCTCAGTATTAGTGTTATTTGTATGTATACGAATTCAGGGCTGATCCATGGTATTGGACATTCAATTGGTGGGACTTATAACTAGAGAAGACAATTTATCCCACTACTATTTTTTACTTATAGTTTTTGTTTAGAATGTTTGTTGGTTTACTTCATCAGGTCAAAAATGCAATGAACAAGTGATCATGGGGTATCTAGTCCTGATTGATATATCAATATCACAACTCTTTTACCTATATCCATTAACATTGAGGTAGGAGGGCCAGAAAGACTTTAAGAGACAAAGAAAAAATTTCTGCAAAAGCATGTTTCTTAGAAAAGATAGAGTAGCTTCATCCACCATATCTGATCATCAATTTGCTATACAATGTTGTTGTTATCATTCCAATGTCAGGGTATCTCCTTCAACTTAAAAACTCCCAATAACTCGGGTTGCAGAAGTAAAACAGGTAAGTTTAAATAGTATATAAATAGTGAAATATATTTATATACTTCACTAACTATTAATGGAGTCTATTACTTTAACATCATGAGGAAAAAAATATATCACCACTCCTGGTAGTGAGGCTGGGTTGTTTTAGGAACAATTTCTGGGGCACTGTTATGCTCCTTAAGGAGATATTATTCATTATAATTTTGGAGATCTCAGTTCATAGAATTTTGGGTCCATGCTTTAGACTCCTGCATGATTTTTCAAGAAGACTGTGTTCTTGCCATGACCTCTTGTTCTTAGATCCTACTTGTACCTAAGCCTTGTTCACAAAACACTTAGAATTATGGAGTCTTCGAATCTCCTGTTACTGACTGTGTGTGGTCCAGATGTGAAGTTGTTTATGCTTTTATCAAGTTTGATGACAACTGTGGGCATGGCCTGCTCTTCACTGTCTAGATAATGCAATAATTGGCATTATTATATACATAAATAATGAGATCATTTATTATGATAATAATGATTAAAAAAAGAAGTGCCATTATGGTAGTTCTTAGTTTCTGTGGTATTGCCAATTACACTTTTGCCTTCTCACAACTTCTCTCCACTTCCTATGGACTTAAGTTTTGCAAAAGTTTGGCAGCTGTAGATGGGAAGAGAGATGTTTTTGGGCAAATCTCGAAAGTTTTAAGTTTAATAAAGTAAATATTATCATTTATTTTATAAACAACACTCTATTATCATGACAACTTTGGAAACAACAGCTGTTTAAAATTGATTTCAAGGATGTTTTAAAATTATTTTTGAAGCTATAGTAAAATTACATATGTAATATATATATATATGTACATATATATGTGTGTGTATTATTGTATTGTGTATATAATTTTACATACATTTATTTCTCAATACACAAAAACAATCTGCTACAACTGAATACTATATTAATATATTTTATTATATTAGTCATATGTACCTTAAGTTTACATCTCTATGTGTTTGGTAAGCCATTGGCTTCTTCTGCTCTCAGCATATGTTAGTGTCCTGAGTAGTATGACATTGCACTGGTATGGAGGAGTGGAAATGAACTGATTTTTGCCATGTTCTAGTACAGTGTATAATTTTCTTAGAATCCTGAGAAAAGGTGATTGATAGTGAAAATATTACTTTATTTTATTCATTTTTTGAGATTTTTTTCTATTTTTTAAAATTTCATTTTGCATTCCAACCTTAGTACTTCCTCACTCTCTTCCTCCTACCCATCTTCACTTCTGCCCCAGTCCACTCCTTGTGGGTAAGGGCTCACATGAGGAATCAACAAAGAATGGAACAGCAAGGTATTTTGTATTTCTATTTTTCAAAGGTGTTTCAACAAAATAAAATTTCACAATTATCAAAATGTTCTTCTGATCATCATTGAACATTATTTTCAGATTATTGCCAGTAAAAATATTAACCCATATATAATGGTTAAGGCAATGGAGATGGCAATAATGCAAATTGCTTGCTTAGCAAACATGAGGGACTGGGATCAATCTTTAGTATGACCTTTGAAAATCACCTACAGCATATGAATTTTTTCGTGCACTTTGAAACCCAGTGTAAGACTGGATTTCTAGACCAGTGGTAGCATGAACAAGGACTCTGGCTCACAAAAATATAAGAAAATTAATTGATATTTAATATTAATGTATCTTACATTGTGACCCGATTTTAAAAATTCCTTGAATATTAATATCTGTTGTAAAGTCAAAACTGCAAAATAAATTTATAGTTCAGTAAATCTAGTATTATTTGTTAATTTAAGAAGTTCTCATTTTCCATTCATATCTGACACAGAACAAGAGAAAAGGTTACACTTAAGGAAACTTTGTAAAATATTTGTACTTTTGCTATAATCAGTGAATACATTTCCTCATTCAGGCAAATTTAACAACCCTTTAAATGTCACAAAAATTGTAAGAGAGTAATTATTAATACCAAATCTATTATTTAAAATATTATTTAGATAGAGTCAATTGACTACACTTGATTCACTTGTCAGTTTCACAATACACATAATAGAGAATTGTAGAGACAGTACAAACATGTTACAGTGTAAATGTTTCAAATCTGAAAATAATCAGCTGCCCCAGTGTTTTTAGTGTAGCGCCTGTAATTCATCATGTGTCTTTGTGCTTGTCTTTGTGCTTAGCTTTAGAGAGCTAATGCAGGAAGAAAGATGGAGGAAGAAAGAAAGAGAAGAGAGATGGAGGAAAGGAAGCAAAAGAAAGAAAGGAAAGGAGGGAGAGCTAGATGGAGGTAATAATTTTAGTGACAGCAGTTTTATCTATCTGCTTCTGACAACAGATATGGATGATCCTCAGAGAAGCAATTAACAAATGAAATTATCTTGCAAGCCATTATTGCATCCTCTACCCTAAAACACGAGTGAATTTAATCAGTTTTTAATTTTACAAAGGGATGTCTGAGTAGTCTAAACTGTAATCATTGCTACTGTGACATAATCCTAAATTCTCTTGCTATGTTCATAGTTTCCTGAACAGCAATATACATCACTTACTATAAATGACAAATAAAAAAACATTTACAACTTTTATTATAGTTTTATTATAGTTTTATTATAGTTTGATCAATGTATAAGAATTAATATTATAGCTATATAGTGGTGAAATATCCACTACTTGTATATAAGCTGTCCTCAGAGAAGTCAGCTTGTCTGCAAGACATTGCTCTCTGAATGTGTAATGGTTCCTTAGTGGTGCTCTGGCTGTGTTTATGTCTGTCAGACAGGTGCTCATTCAGAAATCCTTCTGATCTTCCTTTGATTTCTGAATGACAGTTCCTGTTTGGGGCTCTGGTACTTCTCAGAGTGCTGTTTACCATGTGATACTTCATCTGGTATATTTTTCAGATAATGCTGTGCAGATTGTTAAAAAGATTGATCTGTCTTTTTCAAAATTTGACAAAAGATCAGAGAAATTGCTTTACCTTCAAACCCAGCTTCAGAATGTCATCTGAAGTGCATAATTGTGTGATGATTGTACATGCTTGTGTAGAAGTATGTGGCTAATAGTTTCCCAGTTTTTTTTTTCAAACAACACCAATTCTCCTTTGCTATTTCATTGACAGGACTAGTGACCATAACAGCAGCACTACTAAGACCACCATTTAAAGCTCTGCACCCACCATGTATTCAACTTACCCTATTATAGTGTATTTCAAACTATCTTACTGAGAAAGAGGTTAGTATCTGAAGTTTTAGAGTTACTCAATTGCCAAGTATTTATTAAGTGTTCATTGTTGACCAAATACTGAATTAGGTACTGGAGTACCATAATAAACAAAAAATTCAAGAACCTCACTTTTGTGTAGTCCACATTCTCATGTTATAGGACATGATAAACAAAATTAAGATAGACAATTACATAGTAAGTTAAAAATGATTAAAGTGTTCACGATGTAAACAATGTGTGTTGGTTTGAATGAAAATGTTTCCAAGGGTTCATATGTAGTCCCAGTCTCTCCCACCCTCTCTCCCTTTCTCCCTCCCTCCCTCCCTCCCTCCCTCCCTCCCTCCCTCCCTCCCTCCCTCCCTCCCTCCCTCCCTCCCTCTGTATGTGTCTCACTCTCTCTGTCTCTGTCTCTTCCTCTGTCTCTCTGTCTCTGTCTCTCTCTGTGTCTCTCTGTCTCTGTCTCTGTCTCTGTCTCTCTGTCTCTGTCTGTCTGTCTGTCTGTCTGTCTGTCTGTCTGTCTGTCTCTCTCTCTCTCTCTCTCTCTCTCTGCCTCATGCTTGTAGCTCTCAGCTACTGCTATAGTCCTATGCCTGCCTGCATGCTGTCATGCTCTGTACCATGATGGGCATGGAGTCAACTCTCTGAAACTGTAATCAATCCCACAATTAAGTGCTTTCTTTCATAAGTTGCCTCCATCATACTTTTCTCATCACAGCAATGGAAATGTAATGAGGACACAATGTAAGGGAGATCGCCATAGAAAAATTGAACACAGTGGATTACAATGTACATAGTTTTGGTTTTAAAGAGGGATTTTAATGGAAATTTAAGAGCTCCTTCATGCTCATCAGATAACTGAGAAAATTATGGCTGCTCTTGTGCTTCCTAGCCTCATTAATAAATATGTTTGAGATCAGATTTAAATGAAACTGTGGTTATAATTTTATTAGCTTTTGAAAGAAGAAGAAATGCCCCAGGACAGGCACACTGTAAATCACAGTGGCTGCCCAGATGAGGCCACAGATAGAAGGAGGAAAAATGTCCATGCTGCTTAAGCTAAACCTCCTAGAGGTCAGCATGCTACAACAGGCAGTCAAGTGACATAGATGGGTCTATAGAAGAGAAAGACACTATTTTCTAAAGGGTGATCATCCCAATAAGTTATCCGCTCCTTAGTGGTCAGCTCTAAATGTAAAGATGTACAACAATAAATTGACTTTTAATTACAGAGGATGAAGTCATAAATTCAAGGGAGAGTGAGATGTATATGTGGAGACTTTGGGCAAGACAATGTGTAGAAATTACACATATATAGGACCAATGGATGAAAGTCTCAAACTATTTAATTGGAGAAAAAGAAACCTGAGGCTAGAGAGTTGGCTCAATGTTTAAGAGTGCTTCTTGCTCTTCAAGTAGACTGACTTGTGTCCCCTGTACTCATATTGAGTATATTACCTGTAACTCCAGTATGATGTGATTCTCAGCTATCTATAGACATGCACACATGTGCTATAAAATTAGGTAAATAGAAACACATATTTGTGAAATTAAATATTTATAAGAGTCAGTATACCAAGCACACAAACGATTATTAAATTTACCTTTTATCTAAGTAAGAAATAAAATTAACTGAACTCTAACTGGGTTTGCTAAGACCCCATGTGATTCTTGCAAAGGTTCATGTCCAAGAATAAACTTTCTAGAAAGCTAGAAAGTATTCCAGGTTCCTTTCAATCTAAAGGCAACTTCCATTTATTTTGACCCAATTAACTCTATTACCTACAGAAGGATGATATTGTTGAGATTTTGAAAACTAATTTTGGGACTAAAGTTTTAAAATATTCCACGTATTTATTTTGAATGATTCCTTTTTTCCTCATTGCATCAGCAAAGTATTTCACTTTGTTTTTCTTAGGATATATTAATCACCACATAATTTTACTATATTTTACACATGTCTATACACAAGTGTATTACTTGCTTATGTACAGCCATTTAAACTGTTCTTCCCATCCTAGTCCTACTGATCTTCTAATTTTTTGTTAATTTCAAAATTTTAATTGGTACCTACAGAACTATAATAGCAGCATCTGCTTACTATCTGTATTGCACCAATGAAGAAAACTCCCCTCTCTCTCAGCCACTCCTTATATGCGTATGAATTCTTACAGACAGATCAGACATAGTGACCAAGTCTTCGCCATGACTGGATATTTATGGCCCTAAGTTTTAAACATATTGTGTAGGTAATCAAAGCTGATTAGACTTCATGAGTGGAATTTCCTTGTTCTGCTCCCAAAATCACTTCTATTTATTTTTTTAGGTTAGAAATATAATATTGCACATAGATGCTATAAGGCAAATATAAGTGTCATTATTATAAACTACTGTTTAAGAACATACACACCAAAAAGCAATCCAAAAATTCACATTGCAGAGACATCTATGTGTTGTATCTGATTTTATTTTAGGGATTCAGTGTTGTGTGACAGTCCACTTTAATATGAAGAATGACTCCAGTAATCCTATTTCTACTAGAATTATTGCCATGCATTAAAATCTGTACAAATTCCAAAGCAATAGATGGAAAGTTCTTAAAATGGATAGATTTTTTTTTTCTGGAAAGAAAACATTGTGAAGTACTAAAGAGCAATTATTATGTCTCTTCATCTCCTAGAAAGGTCTTCACTGTTGCCACAAGTCTTGGTGAGTTATGTGTGTTTTATAGCAGGAAAAAAAAGATAATGGCTACAATGCCACTATGTGAATTTCAACTTTCAGCCCTCTCTCTAAAGTTAAAAGTTAGCTTCCAAAGCTTTTAGAAGGCGCTGCCCTTTTCAAACTTCAATTCTAGTGCATCCATCTTATTGATTTATTCACAGTAAATGTTACCCTCTCATTCTTTGTATGTGGAACTGAGGACTAAATAAGTAATTTTGGAACCCTGGCAACTTTCTTGGATGTTACTTGGCTTATAGTGAAAATATATATTTTCTGGTCAAGGCAATATGGCTTTAAGATAGAAAGATTGGTTTTCAGCACCAGGGGGTGTACAATAAGTACAAATTTACTAACAATATCAAATGGGAACCATTTCACTATTCCAGGAATCATAATTTAAAGAAAGAGGAGGGGCCATACTGTTAAAGAATGCATAAATTCTGAACTGAAATGTGATTGTACAATGAATATTTGATGGCTCATTTTGGAGGAGGCTATTGTTGATGGACCAAATCTTCAGATTAATGTGAATGCATATAAAAACAACCCACAAATGTTTCTAATTTAAATAAAAACCATTTTCTTTGAAAAAAGTAATTAGAATACAGACCTACTAGGGGGAAAGGATAGCTTCTTTATAATGAAATATCTCAGTTCTTTCCATTTATGTGTATACTAATTTATATTATTCCTAATATTTAGTTTTGTTTTGCATGGTTCAATCCATGCACTGACTTATATTGAATTAAATTACTTCTTACTCAGTAAATATTTACAAAGCAGAAGATCCTTTGAGAACCTTGACTTTTGAATAATAACCAAATATATGGCAGCTATTTCTGTTGTCTTCAATGGCTATCCATTAAAAAGTACAGACTACCTTTTTTGTTATTGGCTAACAATTTCCCAATGCCATGAACAAATCAGTGATTCATATATTTCTTCTAAATGGTTGATCTTCAAGCCCCCTTCTTTTATTCAATATCTAGAAAACCAATAGGAATTCTTAGGAGAGGAATGGTGATTAACTTGTCTTTGAAAATCAGCTACAACCGAAGGATTGCCTAGCAGTATTGAACTGTGACTTAATCAGTTAATGATACAGAATTATTCTGGTTTAAATTACAATGAGTGGATTAATAAGTGTAAATAATTAACAATGTATGTAATATTAGTGTTTTGTGTATATTAGTGTTGTATAACAAGGATGTGTGCTCTTGAACATATACTACTCCGAGGCACGGACCAATGATGAAAGAATATAATGTAAAAGTCATCTGAATTAAAAGAAATAGTATTGATAGAAAATAAAAATGTAAATATATGTATAAAGAAAATGTAGATCAAGGGAAAAAAGGACAAATACAAATGCAGAAAAAGAAAGTATGCAAAGAAAAAAAAAACAAAATTGTTTAAGGGAAATTCAGAGCACAAAACCTTGAAAATAAAATGTTATGTATATTTTGTTTGTTAGATGTAATGTTATAGTAAAATTATGAGATAATTCAGTAAAAGAGAGAGTAAATTTATAAGAAGATATTATGATTAAAATAATTATATTTAGAATAGTTTTATTCTGTTTTGTTTTCCTTGGGCTTTTACTAGAATGATGAAATGATTTAAAAGTATTTTTGAATGTACTCTTTTTAGTTCTTTAACATATGTCAAAATATGTATTTTGCAGGAAGCATATAGACATATATATATGTATAAGTATATATATATGTATATATATATAAAACAATTAATGAAAAAGAGATATGTGTTTGGGCAAGGACTAACGAAAATATTGGAAATAGAAAATAGATGTCAAAATGGTCTATTAATATTATAATCTCAAAAATAAAAAAATAAACACACCTGTGAAAACAGCCATAAGTGATTTAAATTTTCAAACAACATGCTAGGACCTTGATTGGCATGGCTATCTCTCAAAGATGCATGCGTTATCACTGCACATCCTGTGTGAAACTTTGATGCTGTGGACTTTTAGAGAAGTAGTCTTAGTGTGAAGTCTTAAAGTTGCGGGCAACATGTCATGGAAAAGACACTTGCTAACCCATTATTATCTCTCTCTTCCTCCTGCTTATGGTAAAAGTGCTTTGACCTGCCAAATGTTCCCATCATGATGTACTCCCCTTATCAATGATTCAAAATAACAGAGAATTTGATATTAATTATGAGTGAGAAAGCATAAACCTTTCCTATTTTCATAATATCCTACAACCACTAAGTCAATAAGGCAGCCTTACACAGTGTCAGTCTCCTACATTAGAAATTAACTACTCACAACAAAGAAAAAAATGGTATCCCAATTTTTACACAGGTTCTATAGCTTTCAAAAGATCAAAATAATAGAAATGAAAAGATCCAGTTGATATCCTTAAATACAGTGGATTTTATCATATCTAAAAACTCTTGTGGTAATGGAATATAAGCATCTATCTTAGATGGATATGTGTGTTAGAGGGTAAAGCAAACAAACATGATATTTTAGGGGTTTTAGGGGTACATGATCCTTTCTTTCTTTCCTTCTTTCTTTCTTCTTTCTTTTTCTTTCTTTTTCTTTTTGTATTTTCAAGACAGAGTTTCTCTGTATTGTTTTAGCATCTGTCCTGGAACTAGTTCTGTAGATCAGGCTGGCCTCCAACTCACAAGAGATTTGCCTGCCTTTGCCTCCAGAGAGCTGAGATTAAACGTGTTTTCAACCAATGCCCAGCTAAAGAATGTGAGGCATGCTGCTTCTTCCAGTTGCTAGCAAGTGGGTGATGCCCTAGTCCTCCTAGCCACTTCTGCCTCTCATGATCATTTCTTAATTCCACAAATTTATTCTAAATACAAACATTCTTGAAAAGGTTGTCCAAAAAAATATGAAAGGTACATTGGTGTAGTAGACACACACTGAAATATCAGTGGGTAATAAAATATTAATGCTTACTAATGTTACAAATGACAAAAAGCATATGAGGTGTGGAGGGAATTTTGACATCCATTGGTTGATAACAATCCACATTTTAACTCATTAATGTAATGTGAATTAGAATTTAATTTTTTCTAAACCTTGACTTCTTCATCTGTTCAATGATTTACAAACACTTATGTTTAAACAGAAATTAAATTCTAAAACTGCAATTAACTTTCCTTATAATATTGTATAAATTTTTCTTTCCCTGACCTTCAGATATTTTTAAAAAGTTCACAGTGTTCTTGTAAAAAGGAGAGAAAAATTTAGCATGCCATAATTTCATATGCACAAAAGGCTGCATAGACATGTTCTCAGAAATAGATTGTTACATGTAACTTCAGGGAAATTAATTTGTTACTTATTTTCCAATGTAGGTCTATTTTGTAACCTTCTGTTGATTTGGGGTGTCATGACATTTTTATTATGCTGTCATTCTATTGAAGCAATTTATTGCCTATTTATTCCTAATTTTAATTGCCTTCACTGTTAATTAATTTCTGAATGCTAAATTTAAGGGTTTTTGAGATGTTTATATCTGGGACACTTGAGATATAGGCATCCATTAGACTTCTCTTTTTAAGAGTTTTAGGAACCCAGTAATAAGGTGTTTTAATTCCCCATTCTACTTGTTTTCAAAGTCTTGAAAACAATGAAGAAAAAACTTAAATAACTATCAAGCTAGTTTGTTTTAATTGGGGACAATGAAATTGTCTTGTTAGTAGAATAAGAACCATCTATATTTAATAAACTTATTGTATTTTTCCTTCAGCTTTACTAAAATAAGACAAGTCTTCAGTGAAGCAGGTGAAAGGAAACAGCAAAGGAATGCAAAATATTCTTCCTATTTATTTTAATATTAGAATAAAATATTCAGGACTTGTCAAATAAATATAAGCCAAAATATTAGTAAATGGTTTCATATAAGTATCTGCTATTCTCAGTAAGGATACTTTTAATTTTAATTATTTTTGTTTGCGTAGTGCCTTTAAATATAAGTGGGTTAAAAAAAATGCTTGCAATTATTTTACAGTGTATGTGTATATATGATCCAAGGTTGGATTTTAGCTACAGTTTGAAGACTAAAGCACCAACCTATTAAAAATGATTAATACTATATAGCTATAAAATTCTTTCAGGAGAAACAAGGTATTAAAACAACATAAAGTTTTACATTGTAATATAAAATGTGCTAGAAACATAAAAGTAGAGAGTAGGACTGAACTCACTTTCAATATCTAAAATATCCTTTTTTCAGTGTAGTATGGAAGCCATGAGATTTCCATAAAGGAAAAGTCTGTAGTAGTAGATACAAGAGCAGAAAATAAGTAATCAAAGCATACATCCACAGAAACTGCCAGATAACAAAGGAAGACAGCAAGATAGGGCACAGAAACAAATTATGTAAATGGAAAGGAACGTAGGTATCAAAATCTTACTTGACATTATTTCATTTAAAAAATAGATTGGATTGGAGAGTCAAATAAATGGGGAGAGTAATGAGAGAGACTTCTTGATGGGGGAACATTTTGAAGTCAGGCAGAAATTTGATGCAAGGAAAACTCCCAGGAAACTATAAGGATAAACCCCACCATGACTCCTAGCAAAGGTGGATAGGTAGTGGGAACTGACCACTCCTTTAATAAGATGAGTAACTATCCCCAAAATTGGGATCCTTCAGCCTTCATCCTGTTACTGTTGGAAATCGATGCAGAGATCCACAGGCAAGCACTGGGACAAGAGAGGGAAGATGGATTGTATGAGCCAGGGTTTCAAGGTCATTATAAGGGAACACACAGAAACAACTAACCTGGTCTCATAGGAGCTCACAGACTTGGGACTTCTAGCTAGGGAACCATAATGAGACTAACATAGGTTCTATACATATGTGTGACAGTAGCTTGATCTATCTGTGGGACTCCTATTGGTGAAAACAGGTCCTGTCCCTGACACGTTGGCTGGCTTCCAGGAACCTATTCCTCATACTGGGTTACTTTAACCAGCTTTAATACAAAGGAAGAACTTAGTCTTACCTCAACTTGATGTGCCATGCTTTGTTGACACGCATGGGAGTCTTCTTCCTTTCTGACCAGAAACAGAGGTCTAGTGGATTGGTGGGGCAAGCAGGGTTAAGATGGGGAGAGAATGGGAAGAGAATAGGGAAGGGGAACTGCAGTTAGGACATAAAATAAATGAATACACTTAATAATAAACACAAACAGATATTAAGATAAAGAGATATTAAGTAAATTAACAAATTTATTTAAAAGATTTAGCTAATTTCTGCCCATAAAAGATACATTTAATTTTAAGACAACAAAAATAAAAATAGTACTAGAAGATGCTCAGAGTTAAGTTAAAGGTGCCTGTTGCCATAAGGTGTTTAATCTCTGAGTTCCACAAACTGCAAGAAAATATTGACTCCCTCAAGTTATCCTCACACTACCACATGCATAACACAATGAGACTGGATAAGTTTTATATAAATGAATGAATCTAAATATAGTATCATATGAACCAAAACAATATTATGATTTTTCCACACCTAAATAAAATATAGACAAAATGCATTGCAAAGTTACACAGAAGATCTTTAATAAAGTAATTTTATGTGGAGATAGGAACTGAGATAAGAATTGAACATCATGAGTATGCAATTAAACAAGGGATTTTGTATAGCCAGAAAACCAATAAGAATTATTATGTTAAACTCTAATTTAGACCAAGTAGAACAAAACAGATATATGAAATCATTCCAAACAATAGGACAGTATCTTTTCTTCACAAGATCAAAAAGATAATATTTCACAAGAGATAATGTTAGACAAGGATAAATAGCATAAGGGATTAAAAAATAATTAGATAATGCCTTTCAGACTAGTGTGTTATAAAGTTAGAATCAGATAAGAAGGAAGGTTTTGCAATATTCACATGTATACAAACTATACAGCATTTCACTTAACAAACAATGGCTTAAAGAAAATATTAATATGTAAATATAATGTGAGGTTATTTTTCTACTTAGTTCCACAGCCCTTGAGCCCAAAATAAACACACAAATGCTATATTAATTATAAAACTGTTGGCCGGTGACTTGGGCTTCTTATTGGCCAATTCTGTCTTAATTATTAACCCATTTCTATCAATCTATGTGTTGCCACTAGGCTGTACCTTACTTGGTAATGCTCCTGATTGTTGTTACTCCTTCAGCATCATCACAACTCTGTCTTGTGCTCCATCTGCCTAATTTCCCAGAATTCTCCTCATCTTAGTCTCACCTATTTGCATGCCTTATTGACCATATATATATATATATATATATATATATATATATATATATATATGTATCCCCTATCAGGTAAATTTAAAATGGTCTTGAAACAATAATAAATTGGAATCCAAAGATCAAAACATGTGAGGTGTATCCAAAGGCCTCTAAAATGAAAGTTTTAGCAACAAATACTTTCAGCAAAATGATTGCAATTACATAACTGTATAAATAACCAAGAAATAATAGTTTTCCAAGAATCAGAAAAAGCATTAACTAAAGGAAGTTTACAAAATGTATCTGTAGTTGATTATTTTTAAAGTCTGAAGTAGCTGAAGTGGATACAAATTTCTTAGCAAGAACATATTTTTGATAAAATGTTTTATAAGAAGGGCTAATAATAAAAAGAAAATATGGTAACACAGAGTTCATCAAAATAGAAAACAGTGAAATATTCAAGAAAAATCTCCAACATAATTAAAATCTGTGTAAAATGTGTACTCTTATAATTCAATTGTTAAAACAACACACTTGAGACACAGATCTGGAGTAGAGTTCTTGCCTAGATAGAGTCAGTGTCCAGTGAAACTAAACCAATATGATGATAATATTGATAATTACAGTACATTATTATAAAATAAATCCCACAGATATTCTTCAAAAAATGTCTAAAATTTTACAATTATCTTGATTTGAGATAAATGCAGTGGAAAATCATTACAAAAATATGAATATGAAATGGCATCAAATAAATATATATATATTCACTAAAATCAGCAAAATAAAATCTATAATAAGCAAACTATTGTTAAGGCTATATCTGAATTAGATTTCTATAGTCTCCAGCAGGTAGGACAGGAGAAGGATCAGTCCAGCTGGTTTCCTTCTTGGGGCTGAGGATGATGATGTGTGTGGACTACTCAGATCTCACACCTCCAGTTTACCATGGAGAAACTCACACTGAACCAGGAGTTTGTGGAAGCAGGATCTGTGTTTATTGCATCAATAGGGACTTATATAAGGTTGTCTTAGAGGGTAAGGTGATGTAAGGAAAAAGGGCCAATAAGATTCCACCAAATTAGCAGTTATCTAGGCAGGGGCCATTCTTACATCAGGCCTTGATGAATCACTCCCATGTGGACATTAAAGGCCAAAGACAGGTCGCCAAATACTTAGCATGCTCAAGAGATTCCATTGGGCCTCACATCCAGGCCCCTTTAGGCCCAACACCTATAAAGCTAAATATACAAGTGACAGTCTAAACCTGGTGCTCAGATAATTCCCGAAAATACACAAGCAGGACCCAGCTAAGACACCTAGCAATAGTGAAGAGGATGCCAGAACTGGCTTTCTCCTATTATAATCAGATTTGTGAAGTCCCCAACTATCATCACAGAGCCTTTATCAAGTAATTGATGGAATCTGATGCAAGAACCAGTTGTAAATCTGGGAACGTGGGTGGAGAAAGGGAGGAGGGAATAAATGAACAAGGAAGGTCTAGGTCATGATGTAGAAATCTATAGAGACAGCTGAACCAAGCTCGTGGAAACTCATAAATTCTAGACTAACAACTGTGTAGACTCCAGGGGATTAAAGTAGGCTCTCCATATGTGAGAGAAAGTTGTGAAGTTTGGACTGTCTGAGGGGTCCCTATCAGTAGGACCATGGTACAAACCTGGTACATGAGCTAGCCTGTTAAAGCCCATAACCTATGGTGGGATGCTATGCTCAGTAGCAGTAAGACCATGATATAATCCTGGTGTATGAACTAGATTATTAGAGCCCATTCCCTATGGTGGGATGACATACTCAGTCTTAATGCATAAGATAGGGGCTTGGCCCTGCCCCAACCTGTTGTGTCAGACTATGTTGACTCCTCATGGGAGCTTTACCAGTGAGGAGGAGGGGGCTGAGGGTTGGCTAGGGTGGTGAGAGGTGAGGGATAATGGGAGAAGGGGTGGAAGGAAGAACAGGTTGGAATGTAAAATTAAAATTAAAAAGATAAATAAGTTATTAAAAATGGAAATGACTGAAATTTTACTCAAGAGGATTAATATTCTCAAAAATCAGAAAATTTCTGTGTCTACAAGTCAAATTACACAATGATGTCAAGATTAGAATTATAAAACATGCCAAATGCTACAAAGAAATTTAGTAAAATAAATATTTACATATTGATGATTTTGTATAAGAGAATAATATCTTGAAATTATGGAAAATTTTATAGTCAGTAAGATATATGTATATTAAATAAATAATTAACCCAAACAAAATAAACAAGACATGAAACTTGTGTGCTTCATTTTTCCAAATCTAGTCTTGAGTAGGACAAAGTAATGCATTATAAAGATATAGCAATGTCTCCCTAGTAGGAGGCCGGGATTCTAAGAAACTTTCCAAGGATGTAGAGATTGTCTTATCCATGTGTATGCTTGTCATACATTCCATCTCTGCTTATTTCATTCTAATTCACTTTTATATCAAAAAATAAAATTGAATGATAAATATTGAACCACAATGACTAAATTTATGTTTTGGTTATAAAGCTTATTTATTAAATGATTTTCTATTTTTATTATATTTGAATAAATGTGTAAATATAATGAGGTCATTACAAAGTGAGTGTCTTCTTGATTTTATAATCAAATACATAAAATACATCTTGATGTCCTGGATAATGTTGTAACCATCATCATTATGAGTTCATCATGTCAATAGACACACACACACACACACACACACACACACACACATATATATATATATATATATATATATATATATATTGCTATATATATTGTACCACCAATGCCTGGTTTATGTGCATATCCTTGTACCAGTGTATTTATATTCTGTGTGCATATAGTCCAGAGGAGATCGTAAGATGACATTGGATACTCTGAAGCTGAAGTTATAGGCAGTTGTGAGTCATTGGGATCTACATTGAGGTCCTCAGTAACAGCAGTGAGTGCTTTTCAATTCTGACTGATCTCTCCAACCTCTGAAATGTCTTTTTGTATCTCTACTCTAGAAGCTTTTAAAGGTAGGAATATCCTTCCCACCTTTGTTATCCTTGATGTTTGACTACACTCTATCAACTAAACAGGTGCTTAAAATTTCCATCTTATTCATATTTGGTTTAATAGATATATGTATTTTACTGAAATTTTATTTTAAAAATATTTAATTTCACACAATGAAGGAAGGTGGCACATCATACACATTGTATTGGAAAATTATCTTTCAGAGTTGACAATAAATATGTTTATTTTGAAATCTGAATGTTATTCTGTATATATGTTTCTCATACTAATTAATAAAGCCCTGTTGGCCAATAGAAAACCAGATAGGCGGGGCTAGGAGACTAGGAGGAGGAAAGAGGAAGTAGTGAGGAGGCAAGATGTAGACCAGGGAGGAATCAAGGTGCTGGGGCCGCAGCTCTCCGTTAAGATGAGCCACGTGGAAATACTTAGATAAGTAGTAATGGGTTAATAATTAAGACAGAGCTAGCCCATAAACAATAATGGTAACTGGCCAACAGGAATGCATCAAATACATTGTCTCTGAGTGTTATTTGTGGCTCACGTGACATTGGGACCATGGCGGCAGAACCGGCGGCAGCCGGCGGGGAAAAGCCTGCTGTAACAGGAGTTGACAATAAATATGTTTATTTTGAAATCTGAACTCACATCTTAAAGTTAAGCCTTGTTTTATTTGAATCACTGTAGTAAATTCAAGCTATACAGTTCACAACTTGCCCTTCTTTCTCTCTTGTATAAGTAACATTTATTTCATAGTCATAGCTCTACACTATTGTTTCACTTACCAGCTTGACCTCATGTTCAAGCTTTTTACAGCTCTAGCCTAGTGTTGGTAAGGTGATATCATTATAAAGTATAGAAACACTTATCTTTCTTGCATCCTAGATCAACAAAAGAGGAGAAGTGAACAGATGTTCTCAAACTCCAGTGGCCATCTGTTGAGCACTCAGCATCGCTCCTGACAGGGACACAATCTGCACAGCACTAACTCATAAAACAACCATTTTGTGAATGAAACAATTTTAGTGGTCTCCAAGGTGATCACATTACCATCCTCTGTCAATACTGAAATTAGTGTGGAAATAAAAATAAACAAAGCATTTTCCTTCTCATGTTTCCTAAAATTATTGACTTGTTTAAACATCTTACTCTACTAAAAACAAACATGGGTTTATTATACTTTCACTTACACTTTGATGCAAAACAGTGACTTTCTCTCATGATTCTTTCTTCTTTAAGGACTAAGCATGCATGCTTAATTATGAGATCATTATGCTTTTCAGGTAAAGTTGCAGTTCTTTATTTTAATAGGGATTTGTTTTTCAGTCCAGACACACCAGATTTCATAAGCTAATATCCTAGCATTTCATGTAAAATTCTTCATTAATTTGCCAGGGATGCCACAAAGGGAGAACACATAACATGTGGCTGAAATAAAATAAATGTTCATAACTTTGAAAGCTAGAGGTTCAAGGTCAACATGTCTTTGTGTCCCATGAAAGAAGAATCTATCCATAGCTTCACTTTTTTCCCTGTAGAAGACCTTGTCTTGATCCATCTTCATGTATTACTTCCTCTGTGTATGTGCATTGGTTTCTCAAACTTTCTAGCCTTTCTCATAATTTATCCACCAAAATCTGAGACTTCTTTGTGCTTTTGTCTTGCTTAGGCATGGTAGGATTACTATCTATCAATTTTTTTTTTCCAATATCTACCTAATAGCCATGTAACTGAGCTTTTTGCTGCCTTAGGACAGTGGTAATTTGTTGATAGACATCTAGATCTTATTTGAATGCTGATCTCTCCCCTCAAAATTCTTATTGAAATATTCTCTACTTCAGCAGCTCTGGAGGACATGGCCTCTGTAAAGAAACTGTGTTTTTAAGTTTCCTCCTCCTGAAAGAGTATAGAAAACCTAAAATAGTGTGGAAGCAGATTTTCCCCTCTTGTCATTTTACCTCCTACTGTGTTGCATTAATTACTTTTACATTGCTGTGATAAAATACCAAGTTCAAGATAATGTAGAAAGAATTTAATTAGGTTTATGGTTTCCAATGATTAGAGTCCATAATGACAGAGAGAAAGCATGGGGACCAGAAGAGATGAGATTTCACATCTCAAAAATCTCAAGGAGGCAGAGAGTATTCTCAGAACCTTCAAAACCTGTCCCCAGGGACACATTTCCTAATCCTTCTCAAATAATTCTACCCACAGGTGACTAAATATTCAAACATATGATTTCTGAGGCAATTCTCATTCAAACTAACTAACACACATTCCTCTGAATAATTCTGCTCACAACAGATTATTGAAATTTTTTGTCTTGTTTTAGACTTTTCCACCAACAAATCTGTGAGAAACACTTTCTAATAGTTTTTTTGTTTCTATTTTTGGTCATTTTATAATTAATTTTTTACATTCCAGTCACAATTCCACCCCTCTTATCCTTCCAAACCTTTTACTACCCCCTCCTCCTAACTGTTCCATGAAGAGGATAAGGCTTCCCCTAGGAAGGCTACTAAGTCTGTGCCTCTGTCCCATCATCTCATTGAGGCAGGAACAAGGCACCTCTCTACTCCCACACCTCTGTGTCTAGGCTGGGCAAGGTATGATTTCTCTAATGTGTCTAATATGTACATCTGTGTAAATGTTTTATTTGTATGATGTATGGGTATATATGTGTATAATGACACATGTATTCTATGAATGTGTGTGATATAGTGTGATGTGGTCCATGAGCAAGCTCGTATATAATGCCTCAACTACTACCTTTTTTGAGAGAGGTTCTTTTGTTGACTGCTTTGTATGCCAGTCTAGCTGGTAGGTGAGAGCCCTGGAGTGTCTCAATTTTTTTTAGCAATTTCACTGTGAAAGCTCTGCACAACAGTTGTGTGCTGCGGTGTCAGCTTTTGTCATTGAACTTTCATCTATCTATACACTTACAGAACAAGTGCTTTATGCATGGAGTCTTCTCCTTAGCCTAGTTTTATTCTTCAGGAATAATCTAGAAGAGTGTATTTTGTTACAGATGTGCACAGTCAAGTGGAAAAATTATAAACCTCACCTTTTCCCTGTAAAGGTATATTTCTTTGTGGAACACCTCATTATGTGTGTTTACATGCAAGCAAACAATATTTGTAATGTATGGTGGACTAAATTGGATAAAGTATTTAAAATCCGTTAAAATTTACTTAGAGGAAACTGAATTGTATAAGGAGAAATTTTATAGAAAAGAAGAACACAAAGATCCGTTCGTTAGTTCATGGGCTGCACTTGAAGTTATGTAAATTATGAAGATTTCCTGAGAAGACAACCTCTACTGGGAGAAGACAGGAATGCTATCCTCATTCTTAGTATCTTTGTGACCACATATTCAGTACAAAACCTAATCAAAAGGCCTGAGGCATTTTCTATTAAACAAAATTTTAAAAATAGGCTTCAAGAATTTGTTCAAGTTAAAATAACAAAACAAACAAAAACAAAACCTAGAAAAACATTAATTTTCTTCAAGGCTAATCTCATGAAAGGAAAAGTGATATATGGTAAGTCATTCAAGCATGCTTCCTTCTTCCTTCTCTGCACCCTTGTCTTTCTAACTGGAGTTTCTCTGGGTGGTGGGGTACAGTGCCTGTTCTCAAGGTTATTGCCTTGAGTTTTCATCTTGAAAACTTCTAATGTGTATTTTTACCCTGGTCAAGGCAGTATTTATCCACTGAAAATTTCACTTGGGAATTTTCCTTTACAGATTAAATTAGAAGGTGGAATTAATTTCTATTCATTGCTCAACCCAAAGCCAAGCTTCTAAACAGTTTTCTGATTATGGGTTTTAAGTCAAATCACTGAAGGGAAAGGAAGATATAAATACTTTAGAGAGTGAGGAAAGTAAAGTTAGCAAAATACTTAAATTAGATGCCTGGACATTCATTCGTGTTTCCTATTTAAATAACATAAGGAAGGTATTTCAGTCTCTAGATTTCATTTGCTACAATGGGAGACTCATGTCTCCTTAACCTTCAACTTGCTGTTTCCATTTAAACTGGAAAATTCATAAAAATCTTATTACTTTATATATGGAAATGGAAATTTATACTTAGTTGTAAAACAGACACATGGATAGGCTTGTTTTGTCTTTAAAGATAAATACCTAGTAAACCAAGGTAATTCCTAACTAACTATAAATATTTGTCTTTATAAGCATAGAGAAGTGCAGTCCTCACCCCTCATCAAGTAAAATTCTCCTTGTAGCAGATTCAGACCCATAGTGAAAAATACAACTGATTAAACTTCAGAGTTGCAGAACTAAGTCTCAAGGAATTCATCAAAACCGTAACTCCTACATGTAGTCTCTGGCATCATTGGAGAGCAGTGTGCAGAAAACGATCTTAGCTGCCAGAAACTGGAGATTTGTTTCATGAGACTGTATCTCATAGGAATGTCAGATATATTGTTTTAAACCTCACCAGCATGACTGCCTAAACACAAGGTGAACAAGAACAGTAGCGACAAACATGCTAACATCTGAGAAGGTGCAGGAGGCCACCACTCTACATAAAAAAATACAACTAACTGAGGGAGGCTGGGAGCAGAAGTATTGTTACCCAGTAAGGAACATGGGTTGACCTTACAATGCTAAGAGGTCATACATGAAAACATACATGCAGGTAACATTATACAGAGTGAACTGGTTGTATGTATGCATCTAGAAATATGAAACATATAGATAGTAACAACAATCAATGGGAATAGAGCCATGTATATGAAAGATAATGAGTAGGAGTATGTGGCAGAGTTTAGAGGGAAGACAGCGCTGTCGAAAATGGAAATCATTTGAATTGCTCAAAATACACTTATCATCAAATAGCCTTATTCTCACTTTAATCTGCACAGCCTATTAGTAACCCAAGACACCTAAGTGAAGACACTACTGTATCAATAACATATCAGTTGCTTAATTTCTATAGCTTATGGTTGACTTTGCTTTCTAAATCCTCAGGCAAGCTTTAATACATCATAGATAATATATAACCACAATTCACCTTTATTTGTCTAATACAAAAAGTAGAAGGCTGCAACTAACATAAGAAAAACTATATACAATAAGTACACTAAGCATGTTTAATATATACAGGTAACAACTTCTTCAACAATGTCTAGTCTATTTAATTTGAATAATTCAGAGAAAATATCTAACCCATTTGCATTTGAAAAACTCATAGAAAATGCTTCCTTATTTATACTGTCTTGGTAAGTCCAAATTCTTGTGCCTAATTTACTTTCCATTCTAATTTGCATTATCAAATTATCTTTTAATGTCTTTCAATCTTTGTAATTTACATATTGTAGAGAATATCTTTTTTGAGTATGGTAAACAATGAAAACTGTAACTATAACTATCTATTCTTCAACTCCCTTAGAGACCCAAAAAGGAAATAATATTAACTAAGTAGGCAGAAAGTTTGAGCAAGGAACTTCCAAAAAATGTGAGAAATTACAAAAAAACCTGGCTGTGTGGACAGTCAGCCAAGGTTTTGCAATGTTGTTGTATCCATCTTCAGTCTATAGGCCTATCATCTCTGACAGACATTTCTGTGAAGCAGGACTTTCTGATGGGTTGTTTTGCCTTGTCTCTTGATATGAAATCAGCTTCCTTGATTATATAACACACACCATTTAACAGTTCCTTTTGGTGTGAACTTTCATCTTTACCTTCATCTCAGCCTCCTTTTTATTAAGCTTTTCACATCAGGCCATGAAGAACATAAGATAAACCCTGGACCACCCTACTCACCTTCTCTTTGAGGAATACATGCGATTGTTGAAGAATACATATTTTCTTTTTTTTTCTCAATATCTCCCAAAATTTAAATAAATTATATAATATGGAAAGGTAAATAAGTTCATTTAGGTGTTGTCTGAACCAATTAAATACGATATTTTGTTAATTCATCTTTGTTTCCCTCTTTGTATTCTCTTAGTAAATGTCTTTGGGCCACAATTTATCTGATCAAGGCAGTTCTAAGTAAGATATTAACATCCTGAGAAAATTTAGCTGATGGGGAAATTCCACACATAAGCAACGACAGAAACAGAAAACCAAAACTTTAAACTTAATGAGTTTTTTGTTTGATTCATTTTATTTTCTGTATCGTTTTGTTTTTGCTATTGTTGTTCTTGTTTTATAAATCACACCTAAGGAGCCCCAGGGAAGGGCCATTGGCAATCTTCCCTAGGCTGCTGCTACAGAAACCTAATGGTATCAAATGAAGTGAAACAAAAAGGAAATTGAATGTTTGATAAACTGGGGTGGAACTCGGGAGTAACTATTTAGTTTTTGCCTGTTTGGCTGTGTTCCATGCATTAGCATCATGGGCACTAGAGAGATCTCAGAACCAAAGCACAGTTTGTGCAAATTTTATTTTCATTTTAATTGGTAACAGCATTCACAGTCATGGACATGTTCTATTATATGAATAGGTACAAATCAGGTAGTTCCAACCATTGTATGGATACCAACAACGGTATCCCTCTCAATGAATGACAACCAATGAAAAGCATTCTGTTTTTTTATAGGAACATTAATTTATGTCTTAGAATGTATGAGTTAAAATGTACATTAGAAGTTTCAAATATACATTTTAGAAGAAATCAAAGTTTATGAAGTTCCTTATCAGACTCAGACTTCATTGAACACACACACACACATAGAATCACACACATGTGCATGTATAAAAACACTTAAAATGATGGTTATAGTTTTTGAAAATGTCCCTCTGGTATTCAAAGTTTAGGCAAGTCTAATGAAAAACTCACATCTCCCATTGCTATTTTAAGGAATACATAAGAAAATTATATATAAATAATGGTGATAAGTACATGGAAAATATTAGGTAACAAGTATGCATTACAGTACTTACTGAATTTCAACAATTTTCTGTACTGGAAAGGCTTATCAAATAATATTTTCCATAGGGACTTTTACAATTTGATGCTACTGATAATTTTCTTTTTCTACTTTTACCTAAACATGCCCTTCCTTTCACTTGCTAACATTAATGCTATTTCTAACAATTCATTCTACTCATACCTCCATGCAAGTATATTTCTCACTACAAAGCTCAGGTGTTAATAAAAATTAACATAAGTCTATCCTGGTAATTCAGTTCTATATTCTAGTAGATTTGAAACTAGGGTTCTTAAAGAAAATTATCACCCACCTTAAGATTGGGGTCTGTAATTTCCTTATACTTCAAAGCTCACCATGTTTGGACATGACCTTTAGAAATGGAAAAGGTATATTAAGAATATGAGTGGGGACAACTTAAGATAAAAATGACATGATCCCTAAACTAAAACAGAAAGCTGAAAATTACATGGATCAAAAATGCTGTAAGGAGAATGCAGGTTGCAGAAATAGTAACTTTGTAGATGCTATCTCATAACATGCTTTTATATACAGAATTTAATTGCGCTGGTGGAGTACTATGGTGCATATGTCAATCAACCATCAACTTGTGTCATGCATAGTATAGTTGGCTGAGGGGATAGAGCTAAGTTCCTAGAAAAACCACTATTTCAGGTTTTACCGTTTCACATTTGTAAGAAGTAAGTGTGTGTCCCGGCAGCAGTAGCCAATATTAGAAAAAGTAATCAGTACTTGTGGCTGGCACTTCCTAATCACTTCTATTTTCTTATAAAAATGCATATTTTTATCTATGAGTCTGTTTCCATAATGCTTACATTATAACCAAACTACAAATCTTTCACCCCACATTTTGAAATTTCTGTAAAAACGATATATGGTTGTTGAAGGACAGAGAAATTTTATTTTTATGCTTCACAGCACAGTTTTGTGTGCCATATTTCCAACACCCAAATAGAGCTCACAAAGGGAATCTAGTAGCTGGTGGTGCTTGGATGACAGAGTACTTCACTTAAGGAAGATGTTACCAGGGAATTGGTCATGTAGGCACCTTTCAATTGAAGAGCAAGGGATGCGACATTCTAGTCTTTCTGTATTTTGGTTAACATCTAGAAAAACCTTGTTAAGCACTCAGTAAGTTAATTCACTGCCTGAAATTCTAGTAATTGTTGCATTGTGAAAGCCAGGGTCACTATGCCAATCTCACAATATTAATATGTCTTTACTTAATCAACTTTTTGTTCTGAATAAGATATATTCATATATGTTTTCCTGGCAAACTGAATAATGCAAAGGAGAAGAAAGAAACACATTAGCAAAAATCCAAATAAGCCTTAAAATAATGTTAGATAGCAAAAATATAATTAAATATGAGTAAAGATGAAGAAATAGTCTGTTGTATTAATGGAGTTGACCTTAAAACACATGTAAAATTTTATATATATAATTGAAATTTAAAAACATATTAAATAATGCATAGATCACTAAATGCAGAAAGAAATCACAAGATTAGTATGAATTATGATTTAAAATGAAGTTTCCAAGAGAAAAGAAGTAGGCATAAATAGGAAAATAAAATTAAAATATATGTATGGGCTTTTCTGAATAAAATAAATAAGGTAGTATAACATTCTATCTACAGTTTTAAGGTAATGTTAATTATAAGTCACAGTTTCCTGTCTTCAAAACACTGCTTTCAACTGTAAAATACTCAGAAAAACAAAATGTACAGAGAATCATAATTATACATATAGGATTTGAAAAGTCTACAAGCATAGGCATTCAGAATATTTATAGAACATTATTAGAGGAGCAATTGCTCCCTTAAGGCAAAATTCAAAGGGCAGAAATCTTCTAAAATTGCTAGAATCATACTTATGGGCATGTAATTTACAAGTTATCCATCATTTAATAGTTAGGTGTGTCCGTGTGTTTGTGTATGTATGTATGTATGTGTGTGTGAGAGAGTTTATATGTACCTATAAAAGATATCAGTGATAAACATATAAAATAATTTCTAAATAATTGCAAATTTGCAGAATTGTTATCAGTAATTGCAATTTCTTGGGGGGGGCATAAGTAACTAGAAAGATTATTTCTTTTTAAAATTTCTTTTTTATTTATTCTACTCTCAAACAGTAAATTCTGGACACATTTTCCCTTTACTCCTTTAGTCCTTCCCACAATCACCCCTCTGCCTCAGTTCCTCACCTCCTTTATTTCTAATAATGAAGAATGCCTTACTCAACTCTCTATTTTATAGTGGACCAATATCCAGAACTTGTAAATAATTCAAAAGATGAAAACCAGGACACCAATTAATCAACCGGAGTGAAGAAACAACATTCAAGGAAAAGAGTACATATAGCCAAGAAATATTAAAAAGAAAAACAATAAGTTCAACATCTTTAGCCATCAAGTGAATGCAAACAAAAATACCTTGATATAGAGGAGGATAACTTAGTCAGGATAATGCTTGCCTTGCTAGTGTGAAGACCTGAATTTAATCCCCAGAGCCCATGGGAAAAAAACACATGAAGATAAAACTAAAAATATTGGGAAATGGTATTCATGTACCTGTATTCCAGATACAGCAGAGACAGGTAGTTTACTTGGATTTTCTAGCCAACCAGACTAGCTACAAGCTACATAGTGAGCACTAAATTATTGGTTCAATTATTAAAGGAAATTATGATTTTATAAATAAATAAAACTAAGTAAGATAGAAAGATAAAGCCTAAAAACAAAAACAAAAAAAAAAACAAAAACAAAAATGTCCTCATCCATGCATAGTACACACACACACACACATACACACACACACACACACACACACACACACACACGAACTACATTGAGATTTCCTGTTATCCCTTTTCTGATAATTATTGTCACTAAAACAAGCAAACAAATGTTGGAGGGGACATGAGGGAAAGGGAATCATTACATAATATATAATATTTGGAAGAATGTACATTGGTCTTCTACAATGAACATAACAGAGGCTTCTTTTTATAAAAAGCTTTTATGGCAGTGGAGTTTTAATTCTTCCAAGTATACATCTAAAGTATTACATTGAATTAAACTTTCTATAGAGATTCCTGAACTGTTTATTATGACCCTATTAATAATAACCATAATATATATTATGCTAAGTGTTTTTGAGTGTATGAAGGAATAAAAAATACCATATACATACACAAAGATTCAGCCGTGAAGGAGAATGAAATTATTCTGTTTGCAGGAAAATTGATAGAACTAGAGATAATAGCGTTTAGTGAAATAAGCCACGCAACCATGACAAATATTATTTACTTTCTCTAGTGCATGAAATTTAAAGGTGAATGAACAGGAAAGAAGAGGTGGGCTGTTGCCAATGAAGAAATGGAAAAGTAAGCAGAGAGAAGGGGTATAACAATGGATTATAGAAGGAGTAACCCTTATCAAATATATTATATACAAGAGTGAATTTATCCCAATGAAAAGTGCTGTATATTTAAGATACAGTAATAAATGTATAATTTATTACTTTAGAAATAGGCCTTAACTTCAGCTATAGCCATGATAGGACATCCTTGAGGAATATATTCTGGTCTCTTCTCAACACCCTACGCAATAAAGACGTTGTCAAGTCCCATGTTAAGCACCTGTGGACACAGAACCATCTACTCCAGCAACCACGCCTTCCCCTTCAAGATGAACTATATGTCATAAACTGTAAGCCATTCTATGCATCTTTTCCCTTAAGTTCATTTTTTAAGTTGTTTGTCATAGTGACAATGAAGGTAGCTAAAACAATAATAACTGGAGATACAAGGTCAAAACAAGTAAAGATGAAAGGTCATATTGAGTTTGGTTTTAAAGCCCATTGTATTACCTAGGGATAAATGAAGTAAAATATAAAAAGTATGTAGAAATACTGAAAATATAAGTTTCAGATGTAAACCTTTAAATAAAAACCTATGAAGTAGTTTATTAATAATAGAAAGATAACATGTATGTTTTTGACTAACTATATAAAATACACAATAAATTATAGGATTTTGAATTGACAATAGTTAAATATCATTAACTGTCACATTGACTATTTGCTATTTCAGCAATGATACTCTGAAAAAAACTTTACAAAAGCCAGATATGTCCTACAAGGAATATATTTAAAAAATGCCCTTAAGTATTTTAAATAAGATCTTACATGTAATATATATTTTGGGTTAAAATTTATATTATATGGAAACAACAATTTTCTACAAAATATTTGAGTCAATACAACACAGTACATAGGAAATGAAAACAAAATGAAATATGAAGAATTCCTTTTAATGACCTGAATCATACCCAGGTTGATACACATACACATGTGCACATGCACACACACACACACACACACACACACACACACACACACATCCTAAACTACAATTAGGTAACCACTTTGTTCAACAAACTTTTATCAACTACATATTCAAATATGAAGTCATCTTCTTGAGGGAATTTCCCTTAATTTCTTATCACTGAATTTGATATATCTCCACGGATACCTAGCCTGCTGAATCTTAATCATAATTTTGGATAATATTTTATTATTTAAATTTGCAGCATGATTATTTTACACATACAATATAAGTATTTATACAACAAATATAAGTATATATGTATATACATACATAAATAATATAATAAAACATTTATGATAAGAAAGTTCAGATATAGAATAATATTACCATATGTAAAATTGTTTGTTACAGCAATGGTAATTTTCTCTTTATGCCTCAGTTACAAATGGATATTACCTTTGTTTTACAGTTTCTGATTTTAGTTTATTTAAAGAGAATCAAATATTTTCTGCCTCTTGGTTCTGCTGCACTTCATTTCCTTTCTCTAACATGGTTGTACAAATCTAACAGGGAGAGGGAGGAAGAGAGAGAGATCACAGGAGGAAGGAGGGAGGAAGAGAGGAGAGAGGGCAAGAAGAAGGAAGATAATGTAAAAGACTGCAAAAGGGGAGGAAGTTGAGGGAAGGAAAGAAATAATTGAATAAAAAAATTATATGCTTATACTTTTAAAAGGTGGCAATTGGATTTACAGATTTATTATAATCTATCAGTGGAACTCACTCCAATAGAAACAGCTACAAGGAGATTTAACAAATAAATGCCATCTCTGTGCTCAAGAGAACATAGATTTAGGTAACCACTTAGTTCAACAAGCTTTGTCAACTGCATATTCAAATATGAAGTCATCTTCATGAAGGAAGTTCCCTTAATATCTTATCACTTAATTTGATATATCTCAATGGATACCTAGCTTGCTGAATCTTAATCATAATTTTGGATAATATTTTATTATTTAAATTTGCAACACGCTTGTTTTACGCATGTCAATCCCAGTTCCCTCACCCTCCCCTCCTCCCCTGTCACCCTCCCAACACCCATTGTATCCCCTTTTTGCTCCACAGGGAGGGTGAGGCCTTCCATGGTGGAATCGCCAAAGTCTGCCATATTATTTGGAGCACGGCCTAGGCCCTCCGTGATGTGTGTAGGCTGAGTGAGTATCCCTCTATGTGCGATGGGCTCCCGTATTCGATTCGTACACTAGGGATAAATACTGGTCTACTAACAGAAGTTCCATAAACTGCTTAGTTCTCCTAATTAACACCCAATTTCAGGGGGTCTGGGTCCGTCTGATGCTAGTTTCCCTGCGATCAGACTGGGGTCCATGAGCTCCCCCTTGTTCAGGACAGCTGTTTCTGTGAGTTTCTTAATCATATTTTTAATCTTGCTTTGTACACTCAAGACATTATAGCTTCTTTTCACTGACATCTTGCTTGTGTAAAGTCACAGTTTATGGTCAGTGTCATAAAGACTCAATGTAGCATTGCCTTTTTGGAGAGTAGTAGTAGACTTGAGGAGGAGTATGACCATCAGTACTGTGATAAGTAACATTGCCTGGCATCACAGTCTTGTCACCCTGACTACTCAGGAGAAGGCTGAAAGAAGGTTTCAACATCACACAACTGTCTTAGCTATTTAGAAGAATATTGCCTTAAGTTCCTTAAGTTTTGCTTTTACTAAGGAACAGGGCTTGTTACATTGCTCAGTTGCAGACTGACATTTATGAGGTCATGGGTTAAATGATTTGCACTACAAAAAACAGTAAACTTTTGGGCTGAGGTGTTAAGATACAATAGTTTTAAGTTTAGTATGTAAAGCACAACCTATAATAGGAGTGAAACAAAGCATAAAATTACTGGGGGTGTAGGTCATTTGTAGAGTTCATGTCTAATATTCATGAAGGCCTAGGTAATATTCCAAGTTCTGCATAAAAGTGAGAATGATGTCACAAGTCTGCATTCCCGCCATTAGGAAGATGCATAAAGGCAGTAGAAAAAGAATTTCAGAATCATCATCAGCTACTTAGCTAACCATGGCCAGTAATCTTGTCCCAAAATAAATAAACAAACATGAATAAATGATGAGGTACCAGACACTCTAAGAAATGTCTTTAAAATCAGCTAGAATATACTTCTTTCTACACAGGATATTGTTGAAGTGATGTATGAGTATAGATACCCGACTTACCAAGAAATTACTGAAGAGAGAGGGGAAAAAAAAAAAAAACAATCCAAGCAATAAAACAGAATGTGAGAT
Organism: Cricetiscus sungorus; assembly: GCA_030556225.1. NCBI lineage: Eukaryota > Metazoa > Chordata > Mammalia > Rodentia > Cricetidae > Cricetiscus > Cricetiscus sungorus. Next base: position 16,636,757 of record JANBXA010000398.1, read on the forward strand.
TTAAACACCTAAATCATTTGGAGATAATTTCAAGATAGCCAGAAAGAATATTTCAAGATAGCCAGAGCAGAAAGTGACATGATGTGTATTTTCTGACAAAGAAAGGTTAATTGTTTCTATAAACTATCAACATATATATCAATTGTTAACTGACCCATTAGCACACTGCACACCACTGATTTATTGGTTACAGACTGATTACAGATCTGGGTGTGGAAATTAAGAGCCTCACATTAGATCTTGAAATTGCATGCTTATATTTTACCTGAAAGATGCACAACATCAGAATGGTACAGATTTATAAGGAATAATTGCTTAGATGTTGTATCTGTGAATGATGTTTTAGGGGATTGGTGAAAACAACAAACCATTTGTCCCTCTTGTCGTGTCGCCAGAGATAGTTTAATTTCCCAAGTGAATGCAGTGTAGCAACTTCTGCCTCTGCTTTGGTGTTCTATAGCTTAGGATACAGATAACTTTTTTCCTGCTGCCTGCTCTCTTAAGCAGATAAATGCATAATCTCCAAAGTTATTAGCATATCAGTGTCTAATTGAGTGTAATAAAAAATGAAAAATCCTAATAACTTTCCTATATGTCACTCCCACAGACCTCAATTATTCAGAAGCTCCATAATGCTGCTGCTGCCTAGTGGAGTAGAGCCCATTAAATATGCAACTAGGCTAAAATATAAAAAATCCTCAAATACTCATCGGATGAAATCATGGTGGTATTTTAAAATTTAATGTTGCCTAACCTGCAACACAATGAATTCCTCTACTTGAATATAAAGTTTATGGTGTGAAAGTCCAAATTAATCCACAGTGCTTTGTTGAATAGTCACAATGAAATTTTTATCTATATTCTTTTGCTCTAATTCCATTTTTTTTCTTTTCAGTATGAGGTTTACCTTTAACAAGTTTTAGAGTTTGAAAAGAAGAGTTGCTAGATAAAATACTATCATGGTTCTAATATAATAAAAAGACACAGAAAACAGTAATAGAAATAAAATTCAGTTAAATGAATCATGTTGCTATGTTTTTTCTAATCTGGCTAAACATGCACACAACTATCCATGATTTTTTACATAGTGAGGAATGAAGGCTATCACATAAAGATGAAACCTTTCAAAGTTACCCAGAAGTTCAGTTTTGCTAAGAATTAAATAATTTTATATTTTTATAATTTAAAATGTGTCATCTTGGTAATCGTTATTATTTGAGTTTGCTAGTTTGATCACTCTCAAGTTTATCTGAATTGGTGGAAGTTGATTTTGAAAATTAATCTCTCCACAAAAGCATTTTTATTGCTTTTTGTTCTGTTGATTTAAAATATACTTTAATAAAACTTAAATTTTCCTTAAGGAAATTATCTCAAGAAACTTGTGCTGGATATTGTTTTGTTTTTTTTTTTATTATTTTTTGGGGTTTTTTTTGACAGTTTCATGAGTCTATTCAATGTTTTAATGTATTCAATTATTATCTTCTACCCTTTTTTCCTCTATCATCCTCTTCATTCCCTCCAAATACTTTCCAACAATACCCCAGTGGCCAAGCACTGAAGAAAATTACTTCCCCTCCAGAAGCAATCTTCTGTCAATAACTCCTGAGGAAATTCTGATTCCTCATAGACTACTCCTCTAATCTAGATAGAATGTTGAAGATCTCAACCCAGGCAGCTATCAATTGCTCTGTGTGTTCATGAGAGCAATAATTCTGAAATAACAGCATGGCAGTATCTCACAGAACCATTCTTCATCCTCAGGCTCTTATATCATGTTTGTATTCTCTTCCAAAGACACTTGAACCTGCTCAGAGAAGCCTGGAGAAACCAGGTCTGCTCATAAAATTCTTTTTTTTAATCCCAGAAAGATGAATTATAAACTTATTTTTTTTACAAGAAAGGTAGATAGAACAATTGTATTCATTTATGAAAAAGTTTCCTTAGTTCTTCTTTTTTGCAGTATTTTAAAAAATATTTCACTAAGATTTTATGTAGAACATGTTCTACTTACATCACTTCATTTTATGACTTTTTCTAAGTATAAAATTTCAAATTTAGTTGCTGATTTCCTTAACATGTGCCATATTTGTGTGATCTTTTCAATGTGTGCAATCTTGGATTAAGGCTTAATATCATGTCTATTTAGCAAATAATACCAGTACATCCTCACTAAAGACCTAGAATTTTCCCAGCCATGAGTTCTTAGCTCAAGTTCTCTCTTCTGTAGGTGACCTTAAATCCAACAGTTGGCTGCTCACATTGCCTTAATGTAACATTTTCACTCAAAGGTCTGCTTTACCAAGCAAATAATTACTGAAATTACCAAGGTTCAAAACTGAGTAAAACTCATTACTTTTTTTCTGTCTAGAGCCTATAGAGCACCTTTGTATACTATGAAAGGTAGTCAGCAGAGTGGCAGATTCTTGTCAGTTTCTAGTTGATCTCTGCATGTCCTTTGACCCATGTGTGTGCTGTCTTGAGCAAAAGTTTCTTAAGATCATTTTTGTTAAATAAGCAAGAGGAAATACAGCAGAATGTATTATTTTGGAGTTTTATACATTCCCCCTGAGAAGTAGCCTAAAGGGATGTAACCTATTTTGGAGGCATTAATTTTTGACAGATAAGGTATGCTTAAGAGAGTAGCACCATCTTCAACATTATGTAGAAGCCCTGCATTCCAATTTGTGGTTTGTTTTTTTTTTTTTTTTTTAGTATTACATTTCTAGAGAGCTTATATATATATATATATATATATATATATATATATAGTAGTTTTCAATATGGCTTTAAATTTTTTTCTAATCCTTTCTAATCCCTTTATCCACCTTTTCTCTCTACTACTCTCCCATCACCTTATGTACTGATGTTATGGATCAATTAATCTAAGAGAAATTACACCTTAACGTTAAAGAATTTGTATTCTCGGCAAACTAGGGAGCTTCTTAAAATGATCACAAATTAAGATTCAGTATAAGTTTCCTATACTATAAGAAAATTGATGTAATGATCTGTACTCTATCTGCACTTAAATTGGTGCAAGTTAGAAATAAGCAGCTAGTGAAACTCAAGACAATAGAATATATATAATTCACTTTCTTTAAAAAGATTATTCCTGGGTCAATGAAGAAATAAAGAAAAAAATTAAGGACTTCCTACAGAATGCAAAACATACCCAAACTTATGTGACACTTTGAAAGCACTACTAAGGGGAAAGTTTATAGCACTAAATGTCTACAGAAAGAACTGGAGAGTTCTCACTCTAGTGACCTTACAGCACACCTGAAAGCACTAGAACAAAAAGAAGCAAATACCCAGGAGGAGTACATACCAGGAAATGATCAAATTAAGAGCTGAAGTCAATAAAATAGAAACAAGGAAACAATACAAAGAATAAATGAAACAAGGATTTGGTTCTTCCAGAAAACACAAAAGATAGACAAAGCTTTATCAAAACTAACCAAAAGGCAGAGAGAAAATATAAAAAATTGCAAAATCAGAAATGAAAAGGGGAACACAACCACAACAAAAGACACTGAGGAAATCTAGAAAATCATCAGGTCATACTTCAGAAAATTGGAAATTTTAAAGAAAATGGAAAAATTTCTGGATAGGTATCACATACAAAAATTAAATAAAGAACAGATAAGCAACTTAAATAGAACTGTAACTCTAAGGAAATAGAAACAGTCATCAAAAGTCTCCTAACCAAAATAAGCCCAGGGTTAGATAGTTTCAGTGTAGAAATCTACCATAATTTCAAAGAGAAGTAATACCAATACTCCTCAAATTGTTGCACACAATAGAAAAACAAGGGGTATTGCCAAACACTTTTTATGAGCCTACAGTTACCCTGGTACCCAAACCACACAAAGACACAACTAAGAAACTGAATTATAAACTTATTTCTCTCATGAATATTAATGCAAAAATACTCAATAAAATACTGGAAAACCAAATCTAAGAACACATCAGAAAAACCATCCACCATGGTCAAATATGCTTCATTCCTGGGATGCAGAGATAGTTCAACACATGGAATTCCATTACTATAATTTACCATATAAACAAAATGAAACAAACAAACAAACAAACAAACAAAAAACATGATAATCTCTCTAGATGCTAAAAAAGACTTCAACAAAACCAAACACCCCTTCATGATAAAGGTCTTGGAGAGATAGGGATACAATACAATAAACAAATTTAAACATCGCAGAGAAGGGGCTAGGAGAAAAACAAGAGGAGAAGAGGAAAACACATGGGACTAAGAAGATTGAGTCAGGAGAGGAATAGACAAGAGAGAGAGAGAGAGAGAGAGAGAGAGAGAGAGAGAGAGAGAGAGAGAGAATAAAAGAGAGCCATTATAGTTTTCAAGAGAAAACTGAACCTAGAGAAATATCCAGAGACCTACAAGACCAACCCCAACTAACAATTTGAGCAACAGTGGAAAGGCTACCATAAATGCTCTTTCGCAATAATGAGATTGATGACTAAGTTATCAACCATCATAGAGCCCTCATCTAGTAGCTGATGGAAGCAGAATCAGACACTTACAGCTAAACACTGAGCCTAACTGGAATCCAGATACAGAGAGGGAGAACAAGACCAGGCCACAGAAACCCACTGAGACAGCTGACCTGAACAAGGAGGAGTAAATGGGACCCCAGACTGACAGCTGGACATGGAAGGCCTGGCCAGTCTAAGGGATCTCTGACAGTGGAATCAGGATGAATCTCTGGTGCACAAAAGGACTTTGGGAGCATGCTCCCCATGAAGGGATAGTCCCTTAATCTAGAGGCAGGAGGGATGCCCTAGATTTAGATGACCCTTCCAGGAAGACATCACACCCTACAGGTGGAGTGGGAAGTAGGGTGGGAGGGTGGTCTGGGGGTTATGGGTGGTTGGATGAGAGGGAGGGAGGGAAAAATGGAGAAGGAACTGGAATTAATATGTAAATTTAAAAAATAAATATTAAAAACAAATTTAAATATAATAAAGGCAACATACTGCAAGTCAAAGGCCAACATCAAACTAACTGGAGAGAAACTCTACATGATTCCTCTCAAATCAGGAACAAGACAAGGCTGTCTACTCTCTCTGTACCTACTCAATAGTGCACTAGATGTTGCAGCTATAGCAATAGACTACAAAAGGAGATCATGGCGATGCAAATTAGAAAGGAAGAAGTCAAACTTTCACTATTTGCAGATGATGTGATAGATTACATAAGTGACTTAAATATTCTACCAGGGTACTCCTACAGCTGATAAACACCTTCAGTGGTCTGCCAGGATACAAGATTAACTCAATATAATCAGTAGCCTTCTTATATACAGATAGTAAATGGTCTGAAAAAGAAATCAGAGAAATGTCTCCCTTCACAATAGCCACAAACAGCATAACGTATCTTGTGGTAACTCTACCAAACAAGTGAAAGACTTATATGACAAAAAATTTATGTATTTAAAGAAAGAAATTAAGCAAGAAACCAGAAAATGGAAAGGTCTCCCATGATCTTGAATAGGTAGGATCAACATAGTAAAATGCCAAATTTATCAAGGACAATTTACAGATTCAGTGTAATCCCCTTCAAAATGCTAGCACAATTTCTCACAGATCTTGAATAAACAATACTCAATTCATATGGAAAACCAAGAAAAACCAAGGATAGTCGAAACGATCCTGTGCAATAAAGGAACTTCCAGAGGGATCACAACTACTGACTTCAAGCTCTACTATAGAGTTAAAGTAAGGAAAATAGTTTGTTATTCACACACACAGTCACAAAAGACAAGTGGACCAACAGAATCAGATCAAAGACCCTGATATTAACCATGACAAAGTATTTGGCATGACTGTATGCTGACGTATAGGAGAATGCAAATAGATCTGTTCTTGGGTTTGTATTTCTTTTTGCTATTTTTACAACTCCATTTGAGTTATTTTAATCTTACCTGTAACTTATTATTGTAAACAAAATGTTTCCATTTTCCACTTTATTTTAGATTAATTTTATGTGTATTAATATTTTGCCTGCTTGCATACTTGTGTATCATATATATCTTTTGTCAGGAAAAGTCAGATGGTACCAGACGCTTTGAAGTTATAGACGGTCATGAACATCATGTGTGAACTGGGAACCATATACAGGTCCTCTGACGAGCAGCAGTTACTCTTACCCCTGAGCCATTTATTTCAGTTATGTAAAGTAGTCTCATACTGAAATCCAGGCTAGCCAAAATTTATAACATGCCTTCCTCAGTACTCTCTGTTAAGATTTCAGGTTATAGCTCAGCCTCCAGTTTTCCAAATATATGTATTTCCATTGATCACCAAACATTTTATGTGTAAGTCCTTTTAGACTTCCAATACAAATATATGCCTGTGTTTTAATGAACAAACCTCTCATGTCCCTATCAATGTTGAAAAACATGAGGCATCTATCTTAACTGGTGAGATGCATTTACATCATTGAATTTTAGGGTAATCTTCAGTGACTGTCTTCCATAATTTTCCCTAAAATGTACAAAGCCTTTTTGGATTTAGGGACTAAGCTGCTGACAAATTATTACTATGGCATCGTATTTGTAAGGAAACAGCTAGAGACAATGATTGGCTACATAGGTGGGAAAGAGCACACTGCTTATTTACAAGTATGCTAGCGATGTTTGAAAAGAGCAACCTGTGCTATTCTCATGCTTAAAGCTGTGCACAAAAGTCAGAAAGAGTAAAGCATTCCATGGTACTGCTTCCTCATGATGCTGGCAAGTGCACTGCAAAGGTAATCAACAAATCCTATGTAGCATAGCTCATGGCTCAACAGAAAATAAATGGAAAAATCCGCTGCAGGGCAATAGCATCCACAAGCATATGTGAAATAAATATTATTTTTTTAATATTTACTCATGCTTGTCACTTGATAGACACACTTGTAACCTTCCACCACCCCCAGAGGCATTCAAGCTTTTCTCTCAATTCCCATAAAATGTATTTACGTTGTAATTTATATGCCCTTCTAAGCAAAATTAATTTTCAGTTATAGATATTCATAATTACTGTGCATCATATGAATGCTTAGACCTTTTCAGGCCCTATAAACTCACATGGGCATCGCTTCTGTGTTGTGTCTGGAAGGTTCTATTGTCTTAGTGTCTTCCATCCACATGAGCTCTTACAGTCTTCTGCCTTATTTTTTGTATAGTTTTCTAAAGTCCCCTGAGTTTTCATTGAGACATTCCATTTACTGTACAGTGTTCAAAGGTCTCTTTTGCTGCAAATAATCCATTTATTGGGTTCTGTGTTTATTTCCATCTCCTGTAGAAGAAAGCTTTTCTGAAGATGTGTGAGTAAAAGACTGATCAAGGAGTATTGCTGAATGGCATTAGGAGTCATTTTGTTGTTATAGTTTTGTGTTTTTGTTTTGTTGTTTTTTAGAGCAGTAGTATTTTTTTTCTAATGTCTCCGGAATATGTAATCTCAGGTTGTTTGTCACTCAAGAAGTTTCCAATATGGGTCACAGCAAACCAGTTATTGACGGATTATTCCTACAGTTTTGTGTGTTCCTACAGCTTTGTGTGCATTTCATGAATCAAATGAAACATTTTATGAATGACCATAACATGAGCATTTCTTATAGGCTGGACACCATGGTCAATCAAAGGGTTTTTTTTTTATTTGTTTTGTTATGTTTTATTTTTTTTTCAAGACAGGGATTCTCTGTATTGCTTTGGAGCCTGTCCTAGAATTAGCTCTGTAGACTAGACTGGCTTCATACTCACAGAGATCCTCTTGCCTCTGCCTCTTGAGTGTTAGATTAAAGGCAGGTGCCACCAATGGCCGGTCAAAGGGTTCTTTCGAATAGAAGCATATTATAGAATTTTAAAGAATGCTACGAAGATACTGACTCCAAAGGAAAGTATAGTTCAAAAATAAACACTACTAAAGACAGATAACTTATTGTTTGAAAGTTATATCATTTTATAATAGTATTAATAGAATTCCATTTGTACAAATATTGTTATTAAATCTCATTCTAAATATTTTTGTTATCTTTTCTGACCATTTTATTTCATTATGATTTCTTGAGCTAGTGTTTGTTTGTTTTGTTTTGTTTTACTTCTTGAAAACATTGTTAAAATCTGCTTATAGAAAGGCCTAGTCTGATTTCTTAGTAGTTCTCTAATCATACTGACAATCAACATCAACTGTTTCAGGGCTGAGTCTCTGGAAACATCTACAAAAACATTACTACAAGTGTTAATGCTGATCTAATCATGCTAAAATGTTTGCAAATATAAAGTATCCATATCACCTATGGAGATAATGATATAATTATACATACATGCCAAACCATTGCTGTCTACGTCTGGTTTCTTATTTGTTGAATGTGACATTTTCTGAATTATTTCTTCCAAAGTACATTAGCTGTTAAATTAGCACTATCAAGCTCATTAGCTGGACTTCAGTCACATATTCATGTGTGTTATTTTTATTGTCTCACTATATTTTTGGGTGTGCTAAAGACTAGCATTCAATCTTATTACATATCAGTTTTCAATATTAAAACATTTGTTCATATTTTAGAAATTCAATTTTTTTTCTGGTTTTGAAGACATGAGCATAATTTGGGTTTATCAAATCAATCTCTTCTAATCATGGTAGTTTTTAAAGCTTGGACTCAAAATGCTTCACTGACAATGTGAACTACATCAAATGATGAGTTTGTCAAAATCAAGATTTTTTTGTTTGCTTTCTGGAGAAATTCAATGAATAGTTTTACTTGGTATTGCAGTAGATGTTTTGTTTTGATTCATAAGATATGCTAATCACAATATTTAAGACAGCATGAATAATCATGTATGATTAAATTGCTGAAAAGCATTGGGAGGTAACAACAAAATCATGAAGATTTGGGGGACAAGGTGTTTCCTGTGTTTTGCTATTTCCAATAAAGTTTATTCTTTCCTGGCAGTTTGATTCTGTTCGGTTTTAAATTGTCATGCTCCTATATAATTTCATAGTTAGAAAGGGCTTTAGTAAACCTTATTTTTAACAATCAGCACAAATCATAGGAGAATAGTCTACAGTTGTTTTAAAAATACTGTTAGCCTAATTGTCAACACTAGAATGTAGGTCTTTTAGATATTCTGATTGATTTCCAGCTTACACGTAAACTCCCTTTGCAGGGAGCATATTTCAGAGAATGGTTTAGGGACATTTATTTCATAATGGCTACATTAAATTGGTTTGCTTCTTCCTTTTAGTAAGCCCACATTCAAAAATATAATAAAAGTCAACATATACATCATTACACCAGCATGGATTAATACTTAGTCAAGGCTAATCTTTGCTATTTTCTTCTCCTTTAAAACATTGACTTTGCTGTATTTTATGTCTTTTTAAGACATTCATAAAATTTTATTTAATTTATGTCCTGCAGGTGTCAACTGCATGCAAATCCCGTTAGTTCAATATATAGAAACCTCCCAAGAAATCTTGTTTAAAACACCTCTGATAATTCATATTCATATCTATTGAAGGGAGTGGATGAACACAATCTGCTTAATGTAATTGGAGGGGAAAAAATCAATAGAATTCTCTTGTCAAATGTTCTCATTGCTTCATGGTTATTGCTAGCACAAGAAGTATAAAGAAAAAAGCTATTTCTAATACTTAATTTCTTCTGTTTATTTCTGAAATAACCTTTTACTTTTTTTGCTAAAGTAAAAAGGAATGCTGTGTGGATTTTCCTTACAGACTTGTCATTTGCAGTGTTAACTCACAATTTCCATTTAAAGGGATAATAGAAATGGCACAGGGACTCTAAGCTCTCTTTTGTAAGGCATCAGATTTTAGAAGGAATCAGCTCAGAACTAAAGGATATTTGTTCCAGAGCACCACAAGTATTTAACCCATCATTCTCTCTGCTCTACCACAAAGTCTCTTATTACCTGTGTCATGTCAACCTTTTGTGAAATTCAAAAGTGTTATATCACACAGTGACAGGTCTCATTTAAAAACTGAAAATGTGTTTTGGTCAAGACAAAAAAAAACACATTTTTTAAAATTGTATTTAAGATGCTTAAATTTTATAAATGTAAAGTATTTATTACTTCAAACTCAATGTAGATTATGATATTCCCCTTGCTGCTTTGTAACAGTTTGTATATCCATAGAAAGGCACAGCCAAAGGGATCATCAATGTTAGGCATTCTAATTGCAGGCCAGAAAGAGAAATTAAGGAGACAAGGCCAAAGAGCAGGACAGATGACAATTAACTGAGCCAAACACCTGACTACATACTCTGCACAGATGCCAATTGGAAAGGCATACTTTAAGCACAGTAAGTTAACCACCTATTTTAAATACTTAAAAATGTATTTGTCCACGTGGTCAAGCTAGTCAACCTGAGAGTTACTCTTCAGTAATTTTAGGTTTGAGATTTGCGATTAGAAACAGTAAACCAAAGGAAAGCTCACAAGTTTCAATATTTAGATAAGAGTAATGAATCAGTTTTAGACTGTGTATTACTGAGTGACAATTTGAAGGCAGGTGTCCCTTGAAATTTGTGGAGTAAGACTCAAATGTCAACAAAAGGTGTCAGAAGCAAGTTATTTTGGGCATAAGAAACATGTTTTTCACTAATTTTGCAGTATTGCTTCAATGACTCTGCAATACATGAACATATAATATATATATATATATCAATATATATATATATATGTGTGTGTAATATATACACTTATACTCATTCTTCTACTAAATGAACCATCAGAATAACATGTTTTACAATTTTGACACGTGTACAAATTTCAAATATTTTAATTTATCAATGTAGTATAAAAGATGAAATCAGTTTATTCTTTCATTGAGAACAATAATTCTGTAGATTATATTTATATACACTTATTGACTTATAAAAATAAATGTATTTTTTAAATTATTTTTAAAAAGTCAAGAAGTCATACATCCATGGATTAATTACAGTGCTCTTGTGGCACTTCAAATTGAAAAGTACATGTCACACTAATTTAAGAAAGACCATTATTCAATGTGAACACTAATAAATTATTTGTTGCTAGGAAAGAAAAATGTCCAGTCAAGTGAGTGTGAGGCATAGAGTCTAGAATAGAATATGCTACTTACTACTTTAAATTCTCTCTTGTCAAAACATATCATATCATTAGTATTGCTTTTCTTGTTTATCTGACCTTAACAAATGACATAACTTTCCAAGACAAGGGCACATTAAACCTCAGAGAATATTCCACCAATCACCACCTTTTTTTTTTATCTTCAAAATATGCTTGTCCCTTTTTTTCTGACAAAAATTTATGGAATCTGTTAAATTCATTTACTGAGTCCTAGAATACATCAGAGTATTGACACAAAATCATAAATATGAGGGGCCCAGAGAGTGAATGATTGGAAATCAATCCGCTTGGCTAGTCAGTTGCTCCCATTTTTAAGTAGAGAGATATGATGTATCCATAATTTAATTTAATGAGCTTTTAAGTAATGGTACACACTGCTATTTAAGTTAAAGCAATATAGCTGCAGATGTCTCCTTGGATAAGCTTTGGTATGACATCATACTACTGATTAATATAGTTTTATGATCATTTGAATGGCCCACAGGAATGGAAATAAGGAAGTCAATGGTAACATTACTTCAGGAAATAATGTGTCAGAAGGTTCTCAAAAAAACCAAATTCATAAAAGTGGACCTTTTAGTCTGCTTTGCTCTTTGTAAATTCTACAGTATTTAGTGTTTAAGAATGTAATTTTCAAATAATAACAGCAAGAATTTCAGTATGTAAGCAGCCATCTAAATCTTGAATTGTGCTATTTAGAACACACTTGTTATACTGTGCGCATAATGAATTGTCCCTCTCAATGTAATGAATTATGTATTAGAGTAATGGACAGATCAATCCGAGGAGCTGTGAAAGTAAAACACACAGCTCTTGGCAATGCATGGTCTGAATGTTTACATTTATCACCCAAATGTGTTGACTTTGATACAGACCTTTGAGAGGCATTTATTAATCATGATTTCATTAAAAAATTTGACAAACTAATAGCTTTTATTTGTCAGAAATGCTACTGATGATCTACTACTAGTGTCCAACATCACTAATGCTCTTTTTGCTACTTAACCTTCCATGTGATTGTTAAATCTGTAACTTGTATGAGACATCATACTTCTGAGGGCCAGAGAGACCACTGTATAGGACATAATCAGTATTATCTCAGGTTTTTCTCCTATTAACTACAGGTCTTTCTAGAGCTCCCTGATTTACCTCCTCAGCTAAGGAAGGTGTCTATTTCTATGGAAAACATAGAAGGTTTTATTAGTAGTAGGTAAGGGAATGGTCAATGCTATAAATTCCTAGCTTTTTTATTATCTTTCAGTGATTATTAAAATTTTAATTTGTGTGAATTCAAAATATTAACATTTTCAAGATTTTTTTAAATGTAATACAATTATGACAACAGTACTAAGCCAATCACTTGTTTTGTTTTTGCTTTGTTTTGCTGTTTTGTTTTTTGAGACAAGGTTTCACTGTATAGCCCCAGTTTTCCTGGAACATGCTTGTAGACCACACAAGACTTGAACACATAGACTTCTGCCAGTCTCTGCCTTCTGAGTGCTGAGAACAAGGCATGTGCCACCACTGCCACCACTGCCTACTCAGTCAGTCACTTTGAAAAGAAAAAAAATAAGATTTTTTTTTTAATGGGATCGGTTTGTTTGTTTGTTTTTATTTATTTAGTATGGACTAGGGTAAACTATGGTCAGGACATACTTTACGAGAGAAGAATATATTTTCAGTAAAACCAACAATTTCTCCATGTACTTCATGTATATAAATGTATTTAATTCTCTGTTACCCTTTATAGATGACAAAACAAGAGGCAAACAGGAATTTCAGCTCTGGAATTCTCCTTCCATGTCTTTGCTCTCAATAGAACATTGTCCTGCTGTGTTTTTTTTGGTTGTTGTTTCTAACTTTTGAAATTATACTAATGTTACAGCATCCCCTCTTCCCTCCAAGCTTTCTTATATACCCCCTCCATACTTTACCTTAAATTCATGGTCTCCATTTTTGCTTGGTGTTAAATGCATGTTTACATATTCATATCTAGTCTAAATATAACCTTCTAGGTCTATATAATATTACTTGTATGTAAATGCTTACATGGTTTGGTATTGTACAACCAGTTGGTGTTCTCTTCCTTGCGGAAGACTATTTCTCCCACTTTCAGAAGTTCTCATTTGTATATAATTCTTTGTGTGGAATTAATCCAGAATTTGAAGGGAATTTTATGTTACATCTAAATGTCTAGACAAAATTGAATTTATTGAAAGAGAGCAACAGAGAAACAAGTTCTATAAATATTTAGAAGAAATAAATTTAAAAATACGAAAAAGAATCATGCAATTCTGTATTTTTGGAAAAGGAAAAGAAAACGTAGTGTGATTGTTTTAATATAAACTATATTTAATACATAAAATATATACTTATGCCAATGAAGTAAGTTCTCCATATTACTTTTCTCTTTGTGATTACTCAAATATGTTCTTGAATCTATTCATCAATATAATATGAATATCTACTTATCTTATTTTTTCATAAAATTAATATCACTTTCACTTGTTCAACATTGTGTAAAAAATTAATAATTCCAATTTCTAGCTTAAAATTAAGAGTTTTTCTGGTTTTATTTAGTAATTAAAATCTCCAACATTAACTAAAATTCTGAGGCTCCATGTGAATCCTAAGTCTGACATCAGTCAGTTGTTTCTCTAATTAAATAAAAATCAGGACCACGCATTTTTAATTATTTATTTTATTTTTTGAGATTATAGAATAATTATACCATTGCCTTCTGTTTCTTTCAAACATCACCATACACCCCTTTTAGTTATTTCTCAAATTCATACCCATTGAAAATCAATTATTGCTGTTTTATTTGTATTTTAGTGTAGACGAAAGCTAATTACCAATCAAAAATTCTTTATATGAGAAAAAAAGCAAAAGACATTAAAAAAAATTCTCATATTCTTGGTTGTGAGCCTAGCTTTTGATGGTTGAGTAATCTCTCCAGCCTATAGTTCACAACCCCAGAGAAGCTAGGTAACAAGTAGAACCCTGATGGAGACAGAAAAGGATCTCCCTGGGAAGGAGAAATAGACAAGGTCTCTTGAGAAAATTGGAAGCATGGGGAGGGGGGAAATGGAGGAGAAGGGTCGAAAGAGTTGAAGGAAAAGAGGAGGAGAGCAGGAGGGAATGGTTTGGTTGAGATGTGAGAAGGACAGAAGGGAGAACAAGAAAGAGGGATCTTGATTGAGGAAGTCCTTATGGGGTTGTAGAGAAACCTGGCACTAGAGAAATTCCTAGGAATCCATAAGGATGACCCCTGCTGATACCCTAAGCATTAGTGGAGAGGGTGTCTTCTTTCTAAATCAGATTGGTGACTACCTTAATTATCATCATAGAACCTTCCTCCAGCAAGTGATGGAAGCAGATGCAGAAATTCACAGCTGATGCAGAAATTCACAGCTAAGCACTGAACCAAGCTCCCAGGGCTCAGTTGAAGAATGGGAGTGGTGATAACATGAGCAAATGGGTCCAGACCATCTTGGGGATATCCACAAAAACAGATGATCTGATATGATGGGAGCTCACTGACTCCTGACTGACAGCAGGGAAACCTGGGCCCTCTGAATATGGAAGAGAGTTGCATGGCTTGGGCAGTCTGTGTGACCACTTGTAGTGGGATCAGGATTTACTCCCTAGTGCTTGAACTGGCTTTTTGGAGCCCATTCCCTATGTAGGGATACCTTGCTGAGTCTATATACAGAGACTGGTCCTTTTCCTGCCTCAAAGTGATATGACAGACTTTGTTGATTCTCCACAGAAAACCTTACCCACTCTGAGGAGTCGAGGGCAAGTGTGGTGGGGGGGTAGGGGGAGAGGAGGAACAGCAGGATGTCAGGGTGAGGGACCTGGGATTGTTATGGAAAATGGGAATAGATGTTTTAAAATTTAAAAAAAAGATAAAAATGCAATTTTTTTCATACTATCTGTTTTTATCATAATTTGCTCTCTGGTTTCAATTAATATTAAAATATTTTCTTAATTCAGTCTTGGATATTAGCAAAACTAAATTGTTCTAAAGTGGGGTTCCCTGTGCAAAATAGTTTGGGCTCTCTGAATTTTAATCATTTTAATTTATAAATAGGAAAAGGTAAACACAAACAGTCCTAATAAACAAAATCTTAGAATTCAAGTAATTTACTCAATAGATTGAATAATAGCATTGTATTTGTAGAATCAATTGAGAAAGTCAGTGACTAAAATAACAAAAACTATACTCTTAAATGAGAATCAAAGTAAGATGTATATTACCTAGGAGGTAGTGTCATTTTTTTGACCCATAAGTTTAATATCCTTATTTAAATTGTCATCATCAATTAGCTGAAAAATTAGGTAAAGCCAAGTTTGGCGTTTGATTTATTAAAAACAAATGTTCATTTGTCAACTTTATATAATTATTTAATGCAATATATGAAAAGCAAGAAATAAAAAATTAAATATTTAATTTAAAATGTGAGTAATATGTATGTAATATATATTAGTTCACATCAACTACTTGTGAAAAAATATAGACCATATATGATAAAGTACTTTTAAAATGCTATTTTATCTCTAACAATTAACTCTACTACTGCAGCATGCAAAATGTAGTAAAAATAACAGTTTTGTAACAGATGTGTTATTAGCTATGTAACAAATAGTATTTAATTTATTGGTAAGATAAATCTGCAATTAAATTCAAGTTAAATTCATAACAGCTCACTGGTTTCACAAAGAAATTCTTCATCACTATATATTTACTATGAACGTCAATTATGGGTCAATAGACTATTCCATTAGAAAGCATATTCTTCTTTTCCTGAGGCTGAAAATTAACTTTTTCTTTTCTTAAAGGAGCCTAAATATCTTTGAGGCTGATAACCCTAGAGTAGTTGAGTAGTTCATTTGCTTTTATGCTTAAATTGAGAAAAGTTTGTTTTTCATTAACACAAGTGCTATTTTCAAAACACTGAATTTAGTGAAACGAATACATCTATTCAACTTCCTTTCTCCAAAAAGACAAAAGGAAAGAGTGGGGAAGAGCCAGTTAAAGAATCTTTTATATGTAATTTAGAGAAAACTTTATAGATGGCTGTAATCTACAAAGATTTTTAAGGTGCCATCAAACACACACACTTACATTCTTGAATAAGGCAACAGAAGATGAGTGTTAAGGTTTCCATGGAAGCTGACAGCTGTGATTTCCACCAGAAATCTCAGACTGTGGTCAACCACCCACTATAGTGTAGAATCTGGGATACGGCCAAAAGCTACCATAGAAACTGAAGATTAGAATTCTTCATTTTGTAAATCAGGAAACTAATGTCCATAGAAAGTATGTGTCCTATCCTAACTGACTCATAAAGTCTGCAAAAATGTTTTATATAGCTCCCAACTTAGAGAATTTGAATACATTATTTTTTCTTCTAAGCCACCCATCTCTTCTAATTTTTAGCTTGCATATAATTTGTCCATTAATTTACAATTTGTGAATATGATAGTAACCAACAAAATATGATATTTATGCCCTTATTGAACTTAAATAATAAGAGCTATATTGCTATACACCTGCATCACAGCAATTAAGTAAAATTTTCTAAAGATTAGTGTTTTATACTTGTGTTCAACCAGTATAAAACATTAAATCACCAACATTCTGAAATTCATGATCCATTTTCTTCTAATCCTCAGGCTACTTGAAAACAAATCTTTGATAAAAGTTATGCCATTTTATTCCAAGTTTTATGTTTCAAGAATTTGTTTCAAAAAATAAGTGTAGTGTTGTGATACAGCCAGTCCACTATTTCACCCAATATTTTAGCTGACTTATTGGTAAAAAAATATATATATTTGTTACTTGTTTTATGAAACTTCTTCTACTTATTGAGCACTTGGCATCTCTTCATAGCAGAAAAAATAATAATGAGGGGGCAGAGTAACATGTTTGGAGGGAATTTCAGTTCCTGGGGGGAAATGAGATAGCAAATTAAATTTGTCTTAGCTTTTACTTCAAAAATTGCAATGGTGCACACAACTTCTCCAGCAATAAACAAATAAAATGTAGTCACTGTTAATCAAATGAAGAATCTCCAAAATTGTATTTATTTTGTCTACAAACATTTTAAATTACCTAGAAACAGTGACCTCAGAGTTTAAAACAATAATTTTGTGGTTAATTAATGTTTATGTTCCATTTTCTTTGTTCCTATAGATAGTAACAATGACCTCAACATGTGATTATCCCCACTCCACTCCCACACCAAACATGCAAACAAAGTAAATATTCACAGTTTTTTCAAGACTTTGATTATGGGGCTGCAAGTAACAGAAATCTGAATCAGTTTACTAATTCTAGCCAATAAAGTATCAGCACCATGAAAATGACCTTCAGTTCTGATAATGTAAGTGTCTTTGTATATTCTGCTTTTGACAAATGTCTTATGTCAATAATCCAATTTCTCCAAAGCAATCCACAGTAAGGTATTTATGTCATGAAATCTAAATAATAATGTGTTTATGTTTAAGTTATAAATTATGATCTTAGCACAGAGAAAACAGAGATGTTCATCATCAGTGTCTGATACAACTAAAACAGAAGAGAAAATATCCATCCGTGGTGTTTCACAGAAATGATACAAAACAAAAAGATATAGCTGGACTTAAAGAACATGAATTATTCCTTAACTAGTCTTAAGGGCACTTGATCAAAAGCAAATTCTGTCAAGTTTCTTTTAACAATAGTAAAATACTAACACACACACACACACACACACATATACACACACATGGCTCCTGAGTGCAAAAAAAAATTGCCATCTTTAATGTGTACATTACAAAAAGATGATACGTTATATTTCTCTGTTTTACTCTATTCTGGAAAACGAACAGATATGATACTTAACATCATGGAAAATTTAAACAGCATTTGAAGTTAAAAGTGTAAAATAAAAATAAAAGACTATACCCTTCACTTATTTTCCTGTAAATGACTTGATGCTCACTATCATGTGTCTAAATTTGGTACTCAATCCCATTTTTCATAACAAAATATTTTAGTAAACTAAATATTACTTATTAAAACATACATTTAAAATACATGTTATGTATAATCACATATGTATGCCAATCTGCCTGGCTATATGAAAAGGGAGCTTTGAGGGCACTCTCTTATTAGTGACAAGTAGAAAATTTTGTTAGAATTAGAATTAATTCCTAAAAATAGATTGAGTCTATGTAGAGAAAATTTTTGTATGCAGTTTATGAATAACATTAAAAAGTGTCACATCATAGCTGAACATGTTCTTTGTACTAATGTACCATTATTTCAACAAAGACACTTGTTTAAAAATGTTTCTACATTAAAATGTTAATGCAGATATTGCTGAGGAAGCATCTTAAATATTATTCTTCTGAGTTCTGTAGATACATAACATTTGGCCTCTATAGATATATAGCTGCTTGGCTTCAGTTAATAGAATGGATCTAATGACTTTATCATTCTCTCACTTCCTAATATTATTAAATATTTATTAAGATTTAATAATACACCAAATAGCAAAAAAATAAGAATATAATATTTACTTTCATTAACTCAGTGTTTGAGCCCTTAACTGAGATATTTATAACATACTTATTTACTCTTATGCATTACTTTTCCTAATGTTTTTAGTACCCAGAATCATCGTAATTCATATATTTGCTCACTTGTTTACTTTTTTAAAGTTATACAAAATAAACTATTCTAAACTACTTAAAAAACACATGAGACTATGAAGAATGAGTCAGGGAAGGAATATACAAGAGAAAAAAACATAGAGATACCATAAAAGAGGGTGCCATTATAGGATTGAAAAGAAAATTGACTCTAGAGAAATGTCCAGAGACTTACAAGACTGACCCCAACTAACAATTTGAGCAACAGAGGCAAAGCTACCATAAATGCCCTTTCCTGATAATGTGATTGATGATTAACTTATCCACCATCATAGAGCCCTCATCTAGTAGCTGATGGAAACAGACACAG
Organism: Cricetiscus sungorus; assembly: GCA_030556225.1. Lineage (NCBI taxonomy): Eukaryota > Metazoa > Chordata > Mammalia > Rodentia > Cricetidae > Cricetiscus > Cricetiscus sungorus. The sequence goes on from JANBXA010000398.1 coordinate 16,655,924, forward strand.
ACACCCGCAGCTAAACACTGAGCCAAACTGGAATGCAGATGCAGAGAAGGAGGTCAAGACCAGGCTACAGAAACCCACAAAGACAGCTGACCTGAACAAGGAGGAGCTAATGGGCCCTTAGACTGATAGCTGGTAAACTAGCATTGAACTTACTCAGACTCCCTGAATGTGGGTCGCAGTTAGACGGCCTGGGCAGTCTACAGGACCTCTGACAGAGGAACCAGGATGTATCTCTGATGCACAAAAGGACTTTGGGAGGGATATTCCCTTAACCTAGAGACAGGAGGGAGGGCCAGTCCCTGCTCCAAATGACTTGACAGATTTTGTTGACTCCTCCTGGGGGTGGGGGGAGTGGGGATAGGACGGTGGTAGGAGGAGGAAGGGAGAGAGGAACGAAGGAAGTGAAGGAGGGAGGGAGAAGGAACTAGGATTGATATGTAAAACAAGAAAAAAAAGACATATTTTCAGATTGCCATTTGGGCTTGTGTAGTTTAATTTTAAATTTCTGTATTCATTGTGTTAGACTGATTAACAATAGAACAAAAGTACCAATGTACTTTGTTATATCTGGCATTAGGATGTTGAAGTTTTTCTTATTAAATGGGATCAGAAATTGTTAGCACTTCATAAAACTATGAGATTCACTGGTAAAATTAACATGTACTTCACTTCAGCGAAGAAATTGACACCAAGAGAATTTTAGGATGTTTCTCTAATGAGAAGCAATGGCTAAATTTGCACTGTAAGTCTGTTGATTGAAAACTCTGCTCTTACTTAGTGTCAATCAAGAAGAGAGACAAATATTCAAACAGCTATTCAGAAAACTGCTAACTAGCCAGAAGAAAAGGGACTTGTGAAGTAAAATAAACAAATAAATAAACGAACTATCATCTCTTGACGTTGTAAATGAATGCTGCAAAATATGGTTTTGTGGTACTGATTCATAAAAAAAAAAAAAAAAAACAGATTCATTTACTTCCCCCTAAAGTTGATGGAAACAACACAACACTTTAATCATGTATCTTAGAATAAGATAAACAGTCCCCAGTACAAACATACAAACACTGTCATGGTACAGAAAGAGTGTACACATTTACACGTTGACCTCTTCTTTTCTTACACTTCAGGAAAAAGAGAAGAAACATCTCTTTTTTTTGTATGAATTGTTTATGCTATTGAATTATTTATTATATTCAATTGACAAACGTGCCTTTCTTTTAAGAAAAACAACTCCACCTTAAAATAATTCTTTGAGAATTTTACAAATGTCACATCGTAAATGTGCACATTTTAATCAGAGCAGCCCATTATTTCTCCTGGACTCTCTGCCAGCTGTGGTCCCAATGTTATGTCTTCTTTCATGACTGTGTCCTTTCACTGCCTTCCTTACCTGTGTGGGTAGACAGCAGTCATCTAATATAGTCTGGTCAACCTACCGGCGTAAATCCCCTGAAGAAAATTTTCCCACCTACTTTGAATTGCCAAAGCTTCTTAGATAGGTATGAAGCTTTTTAAGTCTCATTCTCATTTACGTAGTGATTTTCCCTTTATCTTATGTAGGTCTTGTGAAGACAACCACAGTTGGTGCGTCTTCAAATGCTATGGCACTATCATGATCAAAAGATACTATTTCAAAGAATCTTCCCCTGTGATCCTTAGCATCTTCCCGCACTCTTAAGCAGTACTTTAAATTATTTTTTATGTAATTTTTTTAATTTTTAAAACAATCTCATTTTACATATCAGCCCCAGTTCCCTAATCCTCCTGTCCTCCCACTTCCTGTAATATGTCCCCATCCCATCCCCCATCCAATACTCAGGGAAGGTGAGGCCTCCCATGGGGAGTCATCAAAGTCTGCCATATCATTTATTGCAGGACCTCACCCTGTATCTAGGTTGTTTCGAGTAGGTTTTTCTCCTGGCTGGTCTGGTCCCGACTCCATGCCAGCCCCCAATAACACACCGAGACTCTATATTTGATACAATTCTGTTTGCCAGTTACTATCATTGTTTATTGGATAGCTCTGTCTTAATGATTAATCCATTTTTACTAATCTAAGTATTTTCACGTGGCTCATCTTACTGGCCAGAGTGGCTGGCGTGCTACCTCTCCTGGCTCTCCATGTTGGCTCCTCCCAACTACTTCCTCCTAGTTTCCTAGTCCCTCCTATCTTCCTCTCCTATTGGCCAACAGTGATTTATTCATTAACCAGTATGAGAAAGATGTATACAGAATGACATCTCCCATCACTAGGATGAGCATAGTATCTTTCCATAGGGAATGGGATCCAAAAAGCCAGTTCATGAACTAAGGATAAATACTGGTTCCCCTGCTGGCAGCCCCATAGGCTCAACCCCCCCCCCTCATCTGACATTCACATTCAGGAAGCCTACTTTGGACTTACTTTTTGAAGGTTACCACAATTAATGCAGATTTTCATATATGTTTTGAGTACAGAGTGCATGATCAGCCCTAAATAAAACATTGGCATCATTAAGTCAGCTCCACAAAGGCGAAAAAATACTGGTAAGAATCTAAGCAATAGTGGAGAGACTATCTTAATTGCCCTCCCTTTATAATAACATTGATGACTACCTTAATTGCCATCATAGAGCCTTCATCCCATGGCTGATGAGAGCAAAAGCAAAAATTCATAGCAAAACACTGAGCCAAACTCATGGAATCCAGTTGTAGAGAGGGAAGAGTGATAAGCAAAGGGCTCAAGACCATGCCGGGGAAACCCATAGAAACAGCTGACCTGAGCAAGTGAGAGCACACAGACCCCAGTCTAACAGATATAGATTTAGGAAATAAGTGAGTATAGAAGTTTACTTCTATAAGTAATAAGTAATAAGTGAGTAAATAAGTTTAGAAGTGGGGCAGAAGAGAGAGTAAGATAGGAGATATGTAATGGTAAAGATGCTTGAAAAAGCCATGTAGAAATTTACTCTTTTAAGTGTATGTATGTGTGTCTGTGTGTTCTGCTGACACTATAGGTTGTCAAATGAAAAGTTCAGTGCTAGGAGTGTGATGTTACCTTTGAGTTGTTCAATGGAAAGTCATATAGATCCTAAAAACTAAACAGGCAATTGTATCTCTGCCACACCAGCCCCAGTGGAGGCAGTGTAGCAATGCTGAGAGAAATCTCAATGGCTACCTGTCCAGAGGTTCGCACCACACATGGTTTCGCCTCCGGGGGAAAAATGGTTCAGGTCCCTGCAGGTGCTTACTTGGCTGGCTACTTGGAATGGGTGTTAGATGTGTTTTGTGTTATACATTAATGTCTTTTAATTATGGACATTTTAGTTTGTAGCTCCACTGTTAATTTAGAGAAGCCTAGAAAACACTTAGATATAGTTTTAAAAACTGAAAGAGATACAGACCAACATTCAGGGGATGGCGCTCATATCAATCTTGAATCATATGCTAGCAGAAAGAGGTTTAAAAAAGTCTAATGCCACTACAAAAAGGTTTTACTTATTTCTTATGACAACAAATACAATGTTGGTTTGGAGGGCTATCCCTCCTCCAGGAACCGAGGGGAATACTCTAACAGGGATTCAGCAAGGCAATGAGGAATCCTACACTTCCTTTATTTCTAGATTGGAGGAAGTAATTAATAGAATGCTCCCTACAGGAGAAGAAACCTCTATTCTGTTAACACAATTAACATGGGGAAATGCTAATGCATTATATAAAGATTTAATCAGGCCCATAAGGAAAGCAGGGTCAATACAGGATTCTATAAAAGTATGTGCAGATGCCTCACCTGCTATAATACAAGGGATGGCTTATACAGCTGCTTTGCAGGGGAAGAAATTCTCTGCTTTTGTGAAACAGACATATGGGGGAGGCAATGGTAAGAATCCTGCCCCCACTTGTTTTAATTGTGGAGAATCAGGTCATATAAAGAAAGACTGTAAAAAGGGAGGCCAGGGTGGAAGTCCTAAAAGGGGCCCTGACATCTGCCCAAGATGTAAAAAGGGAAGGCACTGGAGGAATGAATGCCGTTCCAAGTTCACCAAGGATGGGACTCGAATTAAAGATAGTCCCAGGGAGGAATCAAAAAACTAGTAAAGGGGCAGCCTCTCAGCCCCGAAAAAAGAGAGGAAAAAACATTACAGGAGTTTCAGTCGGATTTAAACCCTAAAGCTCCAGAATTTACAATACATGATCTCCCAAGAGCAACTCCAGGAAATGCAGGACTTGATCTTGCTTCAACCCAGGATTTAATCTTTTCAAAGGAAGATGGGGTGCAATTAGTACCTACTTCTGTAAAGGGAACTTTGCCCTCAGGGATTACAGGATTGCTCTTGGGAAGGAGTTCCAACTATAAGAAAGGGTTGGAAATATTACCTGGAATAATAGATTCAGATTTCCAAAGAGAAATCAAAGTCATGGTTAAAAATAAGAATCTATTAACAAGTCAATGGAAAGGGTCAGATATGCTAATCACCTCTGGGAGAGGCTATGTTTATGTGTTTTCACAGAGCAAAGAGGTGGAAAAACGTCACCTACAGACAATGGGGAAGCAACTGACAAGTCTGAGGATAGCAAACAAAGAAGGTGAAACTGTTCTGGAAGCTGAACGTTGCCGCGATCTGCCTACACAGACTCAACTAAAAAAACTACATCAAGAGGCTCTTGCTGTGCTGGCTCAAACAAAAACTCCTAAGACTCCTGTAACAATTTTCCTTGTTTTTTTTTTTTTTTTTTTTTTTTTTTGCTGTCTTGTCAATGAATTCCAGGGTGAATGGGGAAAGTTACTGGGCATACTTTCCCAAGCCTCCGCTCTTACATCCTATGGTTTGGGGAAACACAAAACTCATTAAAATTATAACTAATGTTACTGATATGCTAGGAAAAACTCCTGATTTTCATATGGGACTCCTCAGCCAGATCTATTCAGGTTAGTTACAACAGCCAATGTTATAATATTAAAAAAACCAAAGGCTGCCAAGTCAGAACCTGTTCCTGCCACTGCTTGTCTCTCTTACCCCTATGCCTTAATGTTTAGACGTAACAAATTGGTACATATCAAAAAAGAAGGGGACTCATTTTTTGTTAAATGTCGATCCTGCATATTAACTAATTGTGTACAATCAGGTTATGATAAATCTTTTTCAACTATATTGATAGTTAAAAGGCCTGCTTATGTGATGCTGCCAGTAGATTTGGGTAATGATACTTAGTACGATAATTCGGCTATAAACTTGTTTAACAAAATTAATAAATTGATTAGGCCAAAAAGAGTTGTTGTCTCACTAATTTTAGGAATCACAGCACTGATAGCCATTTTGACTTCTTTTACAGTTTCTACAACAGCATTAATAAAAAAAAAATACAGACAGCTTCCTTTGTAAATGACATACATAGGAATGTCACCTTTGCCTTGTCAGAACAGAGGTTAATAGATCTGAGATTAAAAACTAAAATAAATGCTTTAAAAAAAGCTATAATAAAAATGGGCCAAGATATACAGAATCTTAAGACACAATTAACAACTAAATGTCATACAAAATTTAAATATATCTGTGTTACACCTCTTCCATACAACTCTTCCTTTAATTGAAACAAGACTAAGACACATTTATTGGGAGTATGAAAGAATACCAATTTAACCTATGATATCAAGACATTACAAAAAAAATTACAGCCATGAGTCAAAAAAAGATAGGTGCTTGAGACATTTCAGGCCTAACATCAACGTTTTCAAAAAACCTAAGATCCCTGAATCCATTAAGCTGGACTCAGTATTTTGTTTTCCTAGAAATTGGAGCTGCTATTTTAATTACAATATGCTTGGTGTTTCCTATTCTTTTCAGAATAGCACTTCACTCCATCAGCACCCTCCAGCGCGACTTCCAGCTGTTCCGCTTAAAAAATAAAAAAGGGGGAACTGCCACACCAGCCCCAGTGGAGGCAGTGTAGCAATGCTGAGAGAAATCTCAATGGCTACCTGTCCAGAGGTTTGCACCATACGTGGTTACGCCTCCTGGGGAAAAATGGTTCAGGTCCCTGCAGGTGCTTACTTGGCTGGCTGCTTGGAATGGGTGCTAGATGTGTTTTGTGCTATACATAAATGCCTTTTAATTATGGACATTTTAGCCTGTAGCTCCACTGTTAATTCAGAGAAGCCTAGAAAACACTTAGATATAGTTTCAAAAACTGAAAGAGATACAGACCAACATTCAGGGGATGGATGTTGACCTCTGTGCCCCCGATCATAAAACCCATAGTGCCAGATGTCAGCCCAAGGCCTAATAAACAATTAGGGCTAAAGCTGTAAGGAAGCAGCCCACAATGTGACCTTGCCTGTAATCAGCCTACCCGCAGCTAGGCTACTGTGGGAGTTACTACAAAATTCTAACTCGGTATCTTAGGGCCCTTAAATCATTGCTATTAAAAGTTTAGTGTTCAAAGACAATTCTCTTTACTCAACAAATCAAATCTCTGATATGCTGACCACAAGCAGACCAAAATAAACAGAGGTTCCTAATTATACACTTGCTGAGAAACTTCAAAGGGAATTGTTAACATCTATAGAATGCCTGTTTATCTTTAAACTGTGACCAAAGATCTGTTCTTTGAGCTTTCTATATAAAAACCCAATACTTTAAAGTAAACTTTACAACAGTTCACAAACCTCCTCAAGTGTGTTTGTGTCTGTCTGTCAAGCCGAAGCCACTCCTGACCTGGTCATCCGAGTCTTGGTCTCCACACAGACCTGCTACCCACTGAGCAGTCTGTGGCATATCTCTTGGTTACCCATCAGGACTTGATGCTAAGATTATTTCTGATGATACCACATGATTGATTAACAGGATATGGAGAAATCAAGCTTGAACTGAGCTGGAAAATGTATACCTAATTTCACCTTCCATAGAATCAGGAGATACTACACAGGCTTCTAAAGAAGAAAAATCATCAAGAATCTTTGGGAGCTCCTTCCCCATAAAGGAATACTCTCTCAGCCTAGACATATGGGGGAGGGCCTAGACCCTACTCCAAATTATATGACAGATTTTGAAGACCCCCCATGGAAGGCTTCACCCTCCCTGGAGAGAAAAACAGGAATAGGATGGGAAGGGGATAGGGGAGGAGGGGAAGGTGATGGAACTGTGATTGACATGTAAAATAAGCTTGTTTCAAATTTTTAAAAAAAATATCCTAAACACAAAAAGAATCTTGCCTAGCTATAACCCCTGTAAAGTAAAACATCAACCGTCTTGGGACAATACATTTGTATGGTAGTTGTCTGAATTTTACAGAAGTTGCTAACATTTTTCAAATTTAATATGAACCACATTCTATAAGAGCAAACTCATGTCTGGTACTTTGACCCAGCCCAAGTCTCTGGTTTGCTCATCCACCACAGGAGAGAACATATCCCTACTCTTTTGTTAAATGGACATGATATCAAACTTCTTTTAAGTAAAATCATTTTTGCTGAATGTTAAGTGAGGAAATGGCAAAACTTTAAGTTTAACGATGCAGAAAACCCATAGTGGACAGGCAAAACATATATTCTTATGTGCTTAGCATTTTCATTAATTTATGAGGAGTGCCATGGCTTAAGGACTAGTGCATGCCAACTGATGAGTCAACAGTACTGAACCATCTTTCATACAGATTACTGGGAAGTATTTAGTGTTACATACCCTTCAGGATACCATTAAAGTTACACATGCCATGCCATGTGTAACACACTTATTTTTTTTTAATTAAGATTATTAGTTTGTTGTTAGAGATAATGAATTCTGAGAAACTATCTGTTATCCAAAGATAAATGAGGAGACAGAAATCATGTCTTTACTTAGTGACAAATATGATGATTAACATGATGATTATGGTAATTATAATCATTTGTTCCATAATGATAGACAAGTTTATGACATTTAACATGATATGAGAAATTATTTATTCCTAGACATTATTATCTCACATATTCATTAAAATAAACCTATATATGTGTTACAGGCAGGTTCTTTCCACTGCCGGTCTTTGTTCCTCCCCGGTGGCCCCCTGGTCCCACCTCCACACCAGCCCCAAATAACAAGCAGGAACTCTGTATTTGATACAATCCTGTTGGCCAGTTACTATCATTTCTTATCAGCTAGCTCTGTCTTAAATATTAACCCATTTCTACTATTCTAAGTATTTCCATATGGCTCATGGTAGAGTGGCTGGCATGCTACCTCTCTGGGCTCTCCATGTTGACTCCTCCTTCCTACTTTCCTCCTTCTTTCCTCCTTGTCTCCTAGCCCCACCTATCTTGCTTTCCCATTGGCCCACAGTGCTTTATTTACTAACCAGTATGAGAAACATATTTACAGAATAACATCTCCCATCATCTCTTTTATATCTAAAATAAAAGAAGGGTTTTAACCTTAACATAGCAAAATATACTATACAAGAGTTATCAAATTAGAATCATAGTTAACAATATTTAGTCCATTAACATTTTGTAAGACTTAAAGAAAATACCATGTATCCTATCTTTGTGAGTCTCAAGTCCTATATGTAACCTATCTTTAATTCTAACTAAGGAAAACTATAACCATAACTATCTGTCTTCAACTCGATCAAAGACCACAGAAGAATAATACATAAACTCTAGAATGACAGAGACAACTCACTGCCTGGTCAGTCACCCGAAGTTCTTCAGTGATGTTCCATCTTCAGCCCATAAGCCATAGTGTGTCTGGCAGACTCTTCAGCAAAGCAGGAAACTTTAAACTGTCCATCTGTATTGACAGTTTGTCAGTTACTTTTCCTTGTGTCTTGAAGACTGTCTGGCAGCTTCCTCCATGAAGCAGGAATCCTGTAGCAATGTCCATCTTGTTTCAGCAGTCACTTTTCTGTGGGTCTTGCATGTCCAGTTTATACAGCATATAGTTAAACAGTCTAGAAAAGAGCAGTATCTTGTCCAAATGGCTACAATTGCCATATTGATAGCAAACTTCGTAACGAGTTTCTTCAATGCCCATCTTCCTTTCTGATGAAATTGGTGTTGCCAAGAGCAGTTATGACTCACTGTCAAGAAAAACCCTAAACCATTTTAAATGCCGTATTCTGTATGTCTTTTAAAGGTTTGAAGAATGCCTATCCATCTCAAATACATCTCTATATATCTAGGAAACCTAACTCACCTAAGTTTTGACTATTATAGGTAACTATCTGTAATCTGCACTAAATTATACATTACATTTTTCAATGAGCTATATAAATACAATACCTAAACAAGAGAAAAATACATATCACAAAATTGACCTTAAATTTGTATCAATAACTGAAAATCCATTCCAAAACAAAGCATTCATATCTATACCATAATTCCCTTTTTACCATTAAAAAGATTGGTTGTGGTCATTAACCATTTATAATCAAGCCCACTTAAATGAAAACAAACATTTATAAACAATATTTGGGAATTTGGGCATCATTCTTCCCAAACTGCTTCCTGCTGGTAGGGGATGCTGTCATGGGGCATCCAAAGAAGACACAGAAATCCTGGCTGTAGTCTGCAAGGCTGCTTTGTCCAAGCTGTTTTGAATGTTGGATCACCTGGAACTCTGTTTCAGGGGGTCTGGCTTGATCAAACCATGTTAGTCTGGAAGGAATCCACAACTTTTCATTTTCTGTGAAAAAAAAAAATAGAAATCCTTTTCCCCAGTGACTTGTCCTTGAACTTAAATTTTGGAATCAAGCATTTTTAAAGTATATAAATTCAATTAGTCCAGCAGCATTTCTTTTATCAGTAGATATTTCCTCAGCAGTCAAGCAATTTAAAGATAACAGGATAGCGTACAATATCCAATGTTTCTCTGTGCTTTCCATCTTCACGTGGATTTTTTATTACTCTATTTTTTTCTACTTCTCTTTTTACATATTTGAGACAGGGTTTCTCTGTGTAACTTTTATCTGTCCTGGAATTCACTGCATACCAGGTTTACTTTGAAATCACGGAGATCTGTTTGCCTCTGCCTCCTGAGTGCTGGGATTAAAGGCGTGTGTCACCATACCCAGTTACTCTACTTCCTTTTGTCTTTTTTAAACCATTTTATCCTGTTTCTCTTTCTCTCCCAAGCCTACGTATATTTTAAAACACACTGTAAAACAGCGGGTTTTCTTAATATGAATCTGTCATTACTGTAAATCTTTATCTTTTTTCTGGCCACGAGTCTTTTATCTGGTAAACAACAACGTTGCTAAAATGAAAGCCACAATTTAAGCTGTGGTCTATCCAAGATGGCGGCAGTTATTTTACTGCCAGTAGTGAGAGCTGTGCTCACCACCTTGGTCGATGCTGCATCCAACAGCATGCTGATGGCTTGGAGATGTGGTCACTGCCATTGCCAGCTCTTGTACCACCAATGAATTGTTAATAGAGCTCTTTAAAAGCAATGCAGTTTTTTGCTGCTCATGCTAATTTTGGAAACCTCCATTAAAGGAGCCACACAAAACTCTGTCTCTAGCAAACAAAGTCAAACCGAGAAAAATGCTGCTACCAAGAAGCCTTGCTTATCTCTGTTCTTTTGTTTCTAAAAACTGTTTTTTTAGCTTCTGTTAAGTTTTAAGTGAAAGTTCTCAATCCCACCTCTGACACCATTTTTTTTACAAGTAGGTTTTTTCCCGCTGGCGGTCTGGTCCTGCTGCCATGCAATCCCCAAATAACATGCAGAGACTCTGTATTTGGTAAAAGGCTGTTGGCAAGGTACTAGTTTCTTACCAGCTAGCTCTGTCTTAATGATTAACCCATTTCTACTTATCTAAATATTTTCATGTGGTCTCATCTTACCGGCCAGAGTGGCTGGCGTACTACTTCTCCAGGCTCTCCATGTTGACTCCTCCTAACTACTTCCTCTTTTCCCCTCCTAGTCTCCTAGCCCTGTGTATCTTTCTTTCCTATTGGCCAACAGGACTTTATTCATTAACCAGTATGAGAAACATATTTACAGAATGACATCTCCCATTATATATGAATTATCATATATGTTCTCTGTTTTAGAGATAGTTAATACAACCTATATTCAAATTCTATAAATAAAGCAACATAATAGTTTATACTTACATTTATTCTTAATCTTATTAATATAAGTGTGACTGGAAATAAACAAAATATATCACATAAGATGTTGCTATACTTAAACAGTATCATTTATATAGGAGGGAGTTTCCAAAGCCAAAATGTCTTTGCTTGAGAAAAATATTCCCCCCTAAGTGAAACAACAATGAGAAGTTATAAAAGATGATCTATCCTGCACTTACTTAATCAGCCACAAAAGAGTTGGTCAGATTCACAGCTGTGTATAAACATACCACTTAACATGAAAAAAAAAAATATTTTTGCAAGAAGACTGCTCAACAGCTACCTGTATCATCTTGGACTGGGGCCACCTTTGCTTTTGATCTTGTAGACAAAGATTGTGATTTCATAGCAATTTATGTTCTCCCTGTCATGTTGCCTAAAAGCTCCCCATGTGCTCATCTACTAGAGTGCCTCCTGAATTCTACAACCATTCTGCAATTTCCAATAATTTATTTTTTCAGGTGTTCTTCCTTACTAAGAATCCTTATCCAATTTACAAATTATTTTGGCTTGCTTCAGTGACTGAATCATCCATTTTATAATATTAGAAGAAAAAAAACAGCAATTGCTTAAAGCCATATGAAAATGTGCATTGATATAAGCTGACTAAAGGAATCAAACCAGATTAAAATAAAAGTTTATTTGGGGACATCTAACATTTATATTGCTATGCTGAGTTGAATTTACTTAATCTTCAATTTGGCTTAATGTAAGAATTTGATATATAGGAAAGGTGGTTTTCTGAGATTAAGTTCTGTGAAATCATCCAAACATAATTAGATATTTCAAATGTCCCAAAGAATAAATTCAGTAATTAAGGACAACTGCTTTATCTGAATTTCTTCCTACCAGAGGCTTGTTCTTTTCCTTATAAGAAACTATGTGGTTCCTGTTATGGACTCAATGTTTGTAATGCTACCAATTGTCTGTGGCACAGCTCTGTCATCTCATGCAATGGTGTCTATAAAAAAGCCTCTGTGATATCTCTGGTTTTAAGTGGTGCTATACTGTAGAGCTTGGTATAATGGGGTTAGCATCTTTTACATAAGAAATCTTGTACTTTCTTTATAGAGGGATACCATAAAATATAATGAGTACACATGTGATTGCTATTTATTCTAAGCCAGAAAGGAAATGTGCTACTCCCTTGTTCTCAGAATTACAGCTCTGGAGGTATGAATAATCAACTTAGGTTAAGATACCCACCATTTTACAGATTGCTTTATCATCATTCCAAAATATCCTTCTCCACAGCACAATAAAATAAAACAGTGCTTTGTTGACAAACCTCGTTAAAATACACTACTGCAAGTTAAAATTCATACTTTTCTTAGATATTTTATTTGAATTCTGGTTATTATGTTGTTCTTCCATGTAGTGTTCAGGAGCTCTGGGTGTTGATCCCTGGTGATGTGGAGATGTCATTCAGTTCACACAGGGTTCATGCACTGATACACTCTTGATAAAACACAAAGAATGTTAATTTATTTAGAACACCTGATAAAATTCATGTGTTAGCTACACTGCATATAGTACCTAACACTTCTGCTGTTGGCCAGTACTGAAGAAAACATTTTCACTTATTAGCAAGTTGAGAAGTGCTTATAAATTTAAAGTACATAGTTCTATTTCTATTTATTAAATATGACTGTAGTATGTTGTTAAAGTAAGATAATGAAAAAATTGGTTGAATTATTGTTGTAAGGCAGAATTTGTAAATATTTCTTTCTAGTTCTTTGAATTATTTTTTTTATTGTTTTGTTAAATTTTTGAGTCAAATGTACTGAGTCAGCTAAATAACATTTACATGTTTCTTGCAGCAATTCAATTTTAATATGACTTTTAATTTTTTCTTTAGGACAATTTTTATTGATACATCACTTGAACATATCTTTTAATAAAGCAAAAATACATTGAGAAATAGTAGCCTAGAATTAAGTAACTTTCATATTAAAATATTCTTAAATTCATAGATTAATGTTTTGAGTGTTAATCCAATTTTTAATGTATATACTTATCACATGGCTTTCATAGTATGCAAACATGACACAAAAGGTTTAGAAACAAAGGCTTTCACTTTTCAGTGAGATATTAGTCTTATGCTGTTGTGCAACAAGAACCAGGAATTAACAATATTTGCAATTTTTAAAACATCCTTATCAAAATAATAAGGAAAAGAATCTGCAATAACTCAATATTAGTAAATATTAAGCAGTTTAAATAGTCTTGGAAATCTATATGAATAATCATCTTTAAGAATACTCATTTTGAGAGAAAAACTTGTTGAAAATCTCTTAAAGATGTCATTAACCTACTCTAGAGAGAAAGGGGAAATAAGATTGTACAAACAGTATTGACTGGAGAATTCTAGGCCATAAATGTCAATAATATATCATGGCATTATAAGACATCTGCCTCTGCTCATTGTTATACTATAATTAGAATAGTTGTGTCACTAGGGAATAAAGTTTAATTACAAGACTGTAAGTATGCCTGAGAGTTAATAAACAATTACCTATTTATGTGTGTAGTTAATGTGATATTGATTCTATGCTTCAATGTGATCTAGGTGTCAAATCTGGTTATTAAGTGGATGAAGAGGATTTTCCTCAAGGATACAGTCTAAATCTCATGAATGGCTCTGCAATTTCTTACTTTCAAACAAAAGCATTCTTACAAAGTTTGAAGAGTGATAACTTAAATTAAGCCATTTTAATGGATTCTAAGACTGGAATTTCTCTTGTCATCTTTGATAGTAAGCTCTAAGGGAGTATCTACCTCTGGAGAACTTAGGTTCCCTAAAGGCCTGATTCATTTAACCTCCAATTTTCAGAAAGCAAACACCTCTCTGTCCATTATTGGAGGCTTTAATGTTTGAATAAGAAACCATTTGGTCTTAAATCCTGTGGAATCACATCTCAGTTTGGGTAAGTAAACAGAATCTATATATTCACTATAGGCTGTAGATAAACTCTCAAACTGTATTTTAGTTTTCTGGAACTTATTTACTAAAGAAATAAAGTTTCTATGGAATGACAATAGACTATATTCAGCCCCTGTCCACTTCTACTTTGTGTTTTGTAAACTGTTCTTAAGTTGATACATGTCTTCATTTTCTCCAATATATATTTATTCTAAGCATGTCCTTAATGAGTATTAATTTTTTTCAGTTGAATAGTAAATCCTAAAAGAAATATGGGGTGTTAATATCAAGATCAAGAGTTACACAGGCAAGTTTAGAAAGTTTAGCTATTCTACTTTTCCATTCATTCTAGTCTTCTTCTATCTACCTCTTATACATCTCTCTACATTTGCATGTGATAACTGCATATTTTATTCACTCTCCCAAAACAATTTAACTGTAGGACTAAAGAAATAGAGACAGTGAATTTATATCAGCAACTCAAATGCATATTTACGGTCTCTCTCTCTCTCTCTCTCTCTCTCTCTATATATATATATATATATATATATATATATATATATATATATATATATATGAAGCCATAAGTCCAGAAACCATCAGCATTCTCAGTATTCTCAACAGTATATGTTCAGGCATTTTGAAAAATTATCCATAACTTTTCTATGATTTTTAGGATTTCTACTTTATCGTGCATGAAAAATAAAGTTTAAATTGTAAGACATTATTTACAATACTTAGCTCCATAAACATAGCTAATAGGGTTGGTGCAAATAAAAAAAATCTTATGATTATTTATAGTTAGTCAATTTTCTTTAAAATTATAGTTTAAACTGTATTAAACATGTATTAATCCTGAACACTAATGGCTTTATTATATAAGAGCAAATGTGTGATAGCACTTGCTAAATGCTTATATACAAAAGAAAGAATCAGTTATTAAGTGATTCATTTAAAGATTAAAACCGACAAACAAGCAGACCCACATATTCAGAGGGAAGGAATTCATTGTTCTAACCCACTATTTCCCTGCCTAGAGCCAAATTTGTTTTCCTTACAGTGCTCTCTGCTGAAGCAGGCTTATGATGACAAAAATAACTGAAAAAAAAAATGTGTTTCTTTTCAGAATGTAGCTTCTCTCAGAATTCTAAAATGTATGTATCTGTAATGCATCTCGCAGTAATGCCTAAGGAAGCCAATGTCTCTGTTGATGGGATTGGGATTAACATATGTGTTTGCAGATGTTCTGTTTACTTCATTTGTTTCTTTACCCAGAACAGGAGCTGGCATGCCGGTATGGCATCTTTCATCTGTCCTCTGGTTATTTTTTGTCCAAGTCTCTCACTAGCAAACTGCTTTAATATGCATTCATTGTGTCTCCATATATCATTGCTCAACTGCAGGGTGTCTTCTTTGTCCCATTCCATTTTTCAGTTTGACTCTAAAAGATTAAGTAATTCCTACAATAAAAGCAGATGATACAATTAATAATCTATCAGGTGAAGCCTGGTGCAGTTAATATTGTAATAGTATGTATGTTTTATACCTTCATCTCATTGCTAAATGTGTTTACAGAATAGTGAATGCAGACCGGATATAATATCAGGAGTTTCTCGGATAAGTACTCACAGTGTAAGATGTGTTCTTTTATTATAAGCAGGTATCGGTTTACCACCATGCTAATTTCAAGCAATACATTGTGTTACTAATATACCATGTGTAGCTGAACTGTAATATCGATTTCACTATATGATAACACATTGCATTGTATATCATTATTTTTTATTACCAGTGTGTACTTGAAGTACTCCAGAAGCTGTTGTAAACACATCTTAATTGCAGAGGTAGCATGCTTTTATGATGGCAATATAGACAATTGACTTGTTCTGTTGTGAAAGGCTGATTCAAGCATGACTTTTCACATAATCTTGGAAAAGTTACTTAACATTTAAAAAATTCAGTTCAATCTAATAGAATAAGCAATATTTGTATCAAAATCAAAATGGAACAACACAAGTTCATTGACTCATACAATGATTTTTATTGGCATAGATAAGATGTATAAAGTAACACCATTATGAAGCATCCATTGATTTGAAACCTGTCCCTTTATCATAGGAATGCCCTTTATTATTCCTTCTTATTTCCTCTCTGACTCTATTTCTTTATATATCCATATTGTTTTGGATTTGAATTCAATGCCCCCATAGCACTCTTTCTCTCTCATAACACACACACACACACACACACACACACACACACACACACACATATATATATATATATAATGATTTTTTTGTTCAATGAAGTCTGAATTTCCCTTACCACTGGACATAAGTGCAAAACAAAAATTATACAGTTAATGCTCTCATCTCATAAGAAAAATTACTAATAATATTTTAAATCACAAATGACTTGTAAGTCAACAAAAGCAAATTGAATTCTATGATTCCTATAGAAAAGACCATGTCAAAGAAACAACAGCCACAATGCATTTTTCTGCAGACAATCTATACAAAAGTTTAAAAGTATCAGATAGTGATTCAATATAAAAAAAAAGATGGTACTGGTAATTAAATGACCTTAAATAATAATGACAATAGCTATGTAACATAATTTAGATTATGAAAAAGTCTGTGCCAGATGCAACATGTCCTCTGTATTTTAGTTGTAGATATGATGTATCCTGAGTACACCTGAAGTTTTATGAATTATAAGCAATGTAATTTGCATCTCATAAAGCAACTTTTTTTGGTGTGTACATTTAATGAAATATTTCATGAAAAATCTGAGAGTTTGATCAAATGTTCTATTTGGAACAAGAAAATTAACCATTTTTTTAAAATTACTATTACTTGACTATATTATGTACATTTCATAATAGACCACTTGATTGAATGGCAATTAACTATGATACGAGCTCTTATTTGTTTAACAGTATTGATGTTAACTTGTGGTAGATACATTGAACATTGGTTGGGAATTGTAGGATGCCAAGAATATATATATAATCATTATTAATATATTGTTTCTAAGAAACGATATTCTGAAAAGCAGAGAATTTATCTATCAATGGATAATTAAATGTCAAGATTAACTTTGTTTCACAAGGATTAATTACTTATGTGAACTACATAAATCAGTTAAGCTTTATTATGAAAAAACATCTGTTTAGAAAAATTCTATGATTATTTTCTGTGAATAATAAACAGATCTAGTTTTAGTCAAATTGCTTACTACCTATGTGAGAGTAAACAGCACTCATTTCATTGTTACTGTCAGCTTTCATTCACTTCAAGGTCAAGTTTTAGCCATGCATATGCTTTTGCCAAATGTTACCTTAGTATTCTGCTATCAGCTGAAATTTGTAATATAACATACACATATCATTAAAGGAGATTACATAGTACAAAAAAAATTTTGCCCTGATTGGCCTCTCAGTCCCTAAGAGGAAGACAATTCCTGATTTCAACTAACACTATTTTGTTTCCTTCCATGGCAATGGAAAAGATGTCTTTGTGTAGAGGACTTCCCACTGGCACCAAAAAAGTGAGCAGATCACAGAAAGCACTTACTCACTAGGAGAAACTATTGTTGAAGAAAAGTGGAGAGTAGAAGGAAACTATATTTCCTTCTTGTTATTACTCATGCTAGCCTGAAAATAGTTCATTCTCTTGCTAAGGCCACTGAACAGTGATCAGATGTTTTGGTAATTTTAGTCAACTAAGATAGTGTAGTCATGCTATGTGGAGCCTGCCAGCTTATGGATCAAAGTTATATTAATATTATTCATCTGCAATTTTATATCATATGTAACTTTTTAATTAACATAGATTAATTAATTTTGTTTGTAAACACAATGAAATCTCAATTAATTTTTCAACAACAATTTAAAATTAATGATGACAAGTCACTAGGTAACAAAATCAACACTAGAACATTTCAGTACACATATCTTTATCACCTGTTCATCTTCCCAAATGTCAGTGGATAACACCATTGCTAAATGTTTTATGTGAACAAGTTATGTTATTGTAAGAACACAGCATAGTCTCTGTCTTTTAAAATTTGAAAATATACATCAGTGGCAAAAAAGCCAGAATAGTAAAAGCACATTTAACATATTGCTCTTTTCAAATATGAAATTTTAATGTTTCATTGCATCATTTTTTAATTAAAAAGAAATTATTGCATTCATTTATGTTTTTGGAAGACTGCATACACCAAGGTGGGTTTGCATATGGAGATGAGAGTATACATGTGGAGATATGGCTATCTCCTTCCACTGTGTTTTTGGAGTGTAACCCAAAGAAGCATTCTGTGCTGTAGCTCTAGGTACAGTCTTTCTCAATTCCTGAATTTAGCCCAGTGGGAAAGCTATCAGACTTCTGACCTATAGAACATTAAGATGGTTTATTTGTTTATTGTGGTATCAGACTAATACATTTGCAGTCATTTGTTAGAATATGAAGATAATGGTTATTAGTTTTACACTCTCAGAATTATGTGTTATGGTAATCATTCACCAAAAGCAGAAAATGGGCTAAGAAAAACTCTATTCAATCTAAAATTTGAAAACAATTATTTATAGATATAACCTGGCTTTGGTATGTTTTTAGTATTACATGTTTGAGTGTTTTAGAGAAAACTTAAAGCCTTTGAACTAATATTGAAGATTTCTGTAAAGGATCCCTCATTCCTTATATATGTGAAGTTTTCTCTTCTATTCAATTAATACAAAACAAATGTCATCAATAGGACACACAAAAGACACAGGAGTTAAAAAAAAAAACAGGCTTGCTTTTGTTCAAAGAATTTTCTTTCTTTAATGTGACAGTGTAATAATTTGATGTTATTGTGGTTATTGTTAATGTTTTTAATCAAAACATAGTATTCCTTATTACTAGTTTGGTCATCACTAACAGCATGTTTTAACATTTTAATTCAAATTTAATTATATTAACATATCTTGATGTTTTGCCTACATGTCTATACACCACATGTGTGTGAAGTGCTCACAGAGGTCAGGAGAAGTCATCACATCCCCTAAGAATGAGTTACAGTTGTGAGCCACCTTGTGTGGGCTGAGATCCTAACCAAGACCTCATGACCACTGAAGCATTGTCCAAGACTGTATTTTACATCAGTTTTTTATGGGATGAGATAGCAGGACTAGTGCTAAATAATAGGCTATGGACCATTTAATATGGATATATTAGAGATCCTGAATTTTTTCTGTTGATAGCATTGATATAAAGCAAATCTTAATTGATGATAATAACACCTAACAATGTTCATAAACAAGAAAATGCAAGATTAAAAATAATCATGAAATGCTATCTTATTGGTTATAACTTCTGAGTTGACATGATTTATCCCTCACCTGTGCTGATCCTCTGTTGCAAAAAATCCAATGTTTTAATCAGTCCTATGTACCATAGTGTTACAGTAGTCATGGTAATTTTTCTATTACTATAATTCCACCCTTTACAAAACAGTAATTAAAATCATTCAAACCTCAATTATATTGTGATGCTTTGAGAACATTATTTGTAACTACTGGCGCCTCAAGAAAAAATATTAAATTGCACTATTTTCAACTTCAATTCAAGTAGGCTCAATAATAACCATTTTAGGAATTAATCAATCTTATCAGCCTCTATTTCTATCTGTATGCATGCTTTCCTTCCAGCAATATTGTTCACATGCTCAAGATGTATTATTTATACTCTCAATAATGAAGATGATATCTGGAAAGCAGGTGATATAGCTAAAGCCAAAACCATTTACAACTACATCATTAGCAAACGAAAGGCTAGCAATATATATTCAAAATTTTTGTCTTCTGGTGAACAAACATGTCATCTATCACATACCTGACTCCTGATACTCACACTAATTGCTACCTTGCTTTTCCAGTTTGGCTTCTATTGCTGTGATAAAATTCACGGGCAAAAAGCAACTTAGTTAAGATGGGGTTCATTAATTTATAACTTATAGCTCATTACTAGGAATCCAAGGCAAGAACTCAAAGAACCTGGAATGATGAGGTTAATTAGCAACCATAGAAAGATGCTGCTTACTAACTTGCTCCCCATCCCCTTTCTTTTTCCTTTCTTTCTTTCTTTTTTTTTCTTTCTTTCTTTAATTATAATTTTATATTTTATATATTGGTGCCAATTCCCTTTCTCTCCCATCCTCTCATGCCCCTCGAACATCCTACCCATCCCATTCCCTACCTACCCCACAGGTAGGGAGAGGCCTTCCTGAAGGGAATATCAAAACCTGTCAAGTCATGTGGAGAAGAGTCTAGGCCTTCCCTACTGTCTCAAGGCTAAGGAAGTATCGCTCCATGGGGAATGTGCTCCCAAAGTCCTTCTGTGCCCAGGAACATATAATGGTTCCACTGACAAAGGACCCAAAGACTGCCCAGGCCTTCTAACTATGACCCACATTCAGAGGCTCTGAGTTGGTACAATGTTGGTTTCCCAGCTGTTAGTCTGGGAGTCCATGGGCTCCTCCTTGTTCAGATCAGCTGTCTCTGTGGTTTTCTGTAGCATAGTCTTGACACCTGGAAGTATGTCTCAGATACTCAGATACACGTTCGACATGTTAAGATGATATTGTCATACCAATAGTAATGATAGAATTATTTCTTCTTCTTTTCATAATCAAATTGCTCTTGTCCTTAATCCTGTCAATGAATTTTCTCTTTTAACCTCAGTTACAGTAACAATACTAACAAAGATCAATCCATACTGTCATTCAGTCTTCATAACTGAATTTGCAAAAACCAATCTACTGACTTTAAAAGGCAACATATCTCTCTATATTATTGTATTTACTCAATAGTTCCTATATCTTCATAATATGCTTACTCTCCATTTATTAAAATTCTTTTTAACTATAAATTAGAAGTAGAATCAGGACATTCTGTTTTAGGATAATCTTTCAGTGCAATCACTGTTGTATAATTAAATTGTATTTATAATATCATAATAAAAATGGAGTACTAATCCTAAAAAACACATTTATCAAATTCTGAAAAATTCTCCACCTAGTAACACCAATAATAATAGACTGTATTCCCCAATAAATAACTGAAATTTTGGAGAAAATCACTTAAAAACATAATTTAAAAAACAATAACTAATAAATTATATGTGTTCATTTTCACAGTAAATTGAAGAGTGACCAATTCCATGAGCCTTTATTGTTACTATTTTTCTAGCACAGAATATTGTTCTTGCATAGAAACCTTACAAGAGAATATTATAAATGAATCATTTGGTTATTAAAACAATAAAAACTCATTTCTTTACTTACCTTATGTAATTAAGATGTCATTATGAGGAGACAAGCCCTTTCATGAACAGCTGCATAGTATTTCATTTTGACCTATATCAGACACAGTAGCTTCACTTTCATCTGTCATTCACACAGTCTGAGCTGTAATATATGGATGAATCACTGACAACTACCTATGTACAAAGAGATCCTCTATATTGTTTATGCACTTATTTCTTCATGCAGATGAGGCCTGAATTATTGTTCATGAGTTTTCCTGAAAATGTGGAAATAACACTATCTGCTACAGTAACAATAACATTTATATACTATATATTACCAGGAAAACAAGTATCTTTGGGAGTCCTCTTTCCTTTTTTAAAGTGAGCATTTGTTGTTAGTACAAACTTGATTTTAGGTATTATAACTAGAACAAGATAAAAATCTCAAATTAATTATAATTTCAGGGAAGCTATACCAATAAAAATTCAACAAGACCTGTATAATGACCATATTAGAGGACATACTAAAAGGTCTTAAGGTAGTTTTGAAAGGCCCTGTCCCTATATTATCAGCAAAAGATAGTCAATATTTGCTGATGGTAAGAGAATTAGTTTTCTCCAGGTTTGACCACCCTTCTAAGTCAGCCCTAAACAAATGTACACATGAGCACCACTAAACAGATTTTGTAAGTTCTGTGTGTAAAAAATAATATATGTGTATATCTGGCAGGAGCCAGGTGGTTTCTTCAGGGAATAATGCCTAGAATAGCAGGAATTGCTCTCCTTGTAGCAAGAGCCTAGAGACAAAAAACAACTTGGCAAGAACCTATAGACAGGTCACTTCATAATTCTGATCTTGACCCTGGGAACGATCTTGATCCTGGGAACATGCATGCTATGTGCTCTCATTGCTTCCATTAAGCTAGCCATACTGCTGGCCTGAATGACTAACGGTAGGTCATAAGTTTAATGATAGGTATTTGCATGGCTGTTCTAGAAAGAATGAATTTTAAACATAAGATCTTTAAATAGATGATACTATTAAATAGATGATATCAGGAGTTAATGGGACATTTAAGGAACAGGGAATGAAGCAGAATCATAAAACCCACTAGTCCCTCATTTCTAACAACTTTGTTAAAACTCAGAAAAGTTAAGAGAGACAGGCATAAGGACAAGGGATAAACAGGGCCAACTAGATTAAGAGTAAGTTTTTAGAGTATGCTGCCTATAAGATAAATGGAAAAACCTGGTATGTCCCCAGAGTAGATAGAGTAGAATGTATTTATCTGGCTTTGGGTGGTGAGTTGATACTGAGAACCCAGAACCTACCAAATGTAAATAGTAACTACAGGAGACAAAACTTTTCTTCTTTAGCATAGGCTGTAGCCACATGTGCTGCCAATTGGGCACATTGTTCTACCTGTTGGTGTACCTAGTTAGAAAAATTCCTTTGTAGCTTGCAAATTGCTTATGTTTATTTGTTTAAAAAAGTTATTTATTTATTATTAGCATTATATATACAGCATTCAGTCTGCATAACAGTAGAGATATAGATATTTGATATTCCTTTATTTCAGGCTCTGTTGGACTCTCTTCCCATTCATTCACACAGAAAATGTGTCATAAAATTAAGTGCAAGTAGGAAAATGTGAAGGTGAAGGGGAAAAGGGAGAGTTGGAAATAATATAAATACTCTATTCTCCTATATGAAATCCTTCCAAACAATGTTCCTTTAGAAAAACAACATTCTCTCTGCTGATTCCAATATTGCAACACATTTAGTAGAATGAGTCTTAAGCAGGTTTCACCCCTAATGATTACTTTCTACTTCATCTTACTGGTCAATACTACTGCTGTAGTAATTAGCATTGTTTCCTCATGAAATGTAATCAAATAACCCATCAGGAAGAAAAACATATACATTTATAAGCACTTTTCACTTTTTTTGTTCAATATAAGACATGCTGTTTATGGCTTTCACTGAACTTTCTCTAGTCCTTTCCTGATTTTATAGGAGATAGAGACAATTATTTACTCATAACTCCCTTATTGTACCAGCCCATGTTTAAATCAGAATGATATTTCTTCCTTGTATATGCAATTCTATACTCAATGCATGGTAAATAAGGGGAAGGAGTCTTTGCCTTTGTGACTTCCAGTTTTACTCTATGTTTTCCCTTTCCATGACAGCTTAAATCAAAAGGGTCTAATGTTCTGTCAACTAATCAATCCTTATACTGAATATCAGTTGTAGCTTTTTTTTTTAAATTTAATGACTAATATGACAATCTACTGAAAAAATAAACTATCATTATTGGTCAAAAAGTGTTAACAGTCTGCTTCCCAGTCACGTGAATTTCAATAATTCTCACATGCCAATTTGAAGACAATATATTAAAATGAAGAACTAATGGAGGATCTTACAAGAAAATACATTGAATTTATGAACTCAAAATGGAGAAAAGAGATCCTTTAGACAGTCCAAGCATTACACCACCATCAGGACATAAAGCTCATAGAACACCATAATCAGAATTTATTATGTGAGAATAGAAATGTTTTATGGAAAAAGAAAAAAGAAAAAAATCCTAATTCTTCTAGGTGATATTTTTTTTCTTTTCAAGTACCATACCAGTATATAAGAAAGTCCTTTAAATTTGAAGTATTGTCCATAAGGTATGTTACTTAGGACACTATACATATATGTACATACATGAATAATCATATATTACTGACACCATGCTTTAATAAATGCCTCACTAAAATTATATTATATATAAATTTATGACTGTCATTTTGGCTATCTTCAACATGAATATTTATGTATTCATATGTATTAACTATTTTATAAATGGCTAAAATGTAAAGCTTTAGCAATATTTTGCATTATATAGCTATATATACTCATGAATTTCTCATTCAATCTTGTTTGCAGTCATTTGTAGAAAAATAAAAGAAATAGCTTGTGAAGTATGAAAGTGTAGAAATTCCTTTCTAAACTTGTCATGTTATTTTTTTTTGACCACCTGGTACACATGTTGACCCAAGAGAAGTGCTTAATTTATTACTTAATGCAGAACAGGTGAGTTCTACAAGAGAAGGCTAAGAACTAAAGGATGTACTTTAACATTCAGAAGAACTATGACCTTGAATACATGTCACAGGAATAATATTTTCTTTTCAGATGTATTTCTATAGTAAGGCTGCAGAGTTATATGAATGTGTAAACATAGAAATGAATTATGACACTCAATAAAATTGTTACTTCTCAAAAATAGACCTGATGAGCCAGGCAGTGATGGTACATGCCTTTAATCCCAGCACTCAAGATGCAGAGGCAGGCAGATCTTTGTGAGTTCAAGACCTGCCCCATTTATAAGAGCTAGTTCCAAGACTGCGGGGCAGGCTCCAAAACTACAAATAAACCCTGTCTTGATATATATATATATATATATATATATATATATATATATATATATATATATATGAAGATATATATGTATATATCTCCATATATAAAGCCATTTGCTTTATGTCCAGGATTATTTTGTTTTGGCCCATTCTACAACGATTATCCTCAAGCATGACCAATATACTTAAAATATTCAGAAACATTTACTATAGAAGACTTCTTTACAAATCTTTTATTCCCATGGGAGACAAAAAACAGAGTTATTATGAATCATTTGTTCCTTTTTCTCTTATGTCTATCTTCACCTATTAAACATATTTTTAACAAATTCCATTGGAAATGGAGCCAGTCTCATCAACTAAACTATGTTGTTCAATACTACATTAGACTTTGTCATATGATATGGAGTTGGAACAAATTTAAAATTATGTTTGTGTGTGATGTATGACCATGTGTCTATGCAGATATATGTATTCGATCCTAATGCTGTCATTCTCATTTCCTTTAGAATAATTTAGTCTTATTGAACCTGGAACCTACCGTTTGTGGATGAGGTCAAGTCTCTACAACTGCAAGACTACACTCAGCTTTTTTACTTGAGTTGAGGATTTGAACTCAAGTCCTTATAGTTTCACAGTAGATTCCTAATGCTCATGGATTTATTTTTTATGGTTTTTTGAGACAGTGTTTCTTTGTATAGCAGTTCTGGCTCCCCGAAACTCACTTTTTAGACTGGGCTGACCTTGAACTCACAGAGATCCTCTTGCCTCTCTCTGCCTTTCAAGTGCTGCAATTAACGGTGTGCACAACTGATTGTATTTAAAATTCTTAACAGATAAGGATGATGCAAACAGAAGTAAACAGTCTCCAAGTTTAATGATGCTGACTGTACTGTCCTTAGCACTGTATACACATAAGCTACTGAACTGGAGCAAATAAGTGCAGAATCATTGCTTACATATCACAAGGATAAATCATTCATAGTATATAATGTTCTGACTATATTATTCATCAAACTAGCTTTAAACTATCCTTTTTCCAGATGATTATCAAAAATGTAGCTGAAAACTAATATGAGATAAAATTTTAAAAGGAAGCACATTGAATTAATACTTTAAGGGCCACACAAATGTCTTATGGAATTTAGAAGTCAAGTTGCATTGAGGAAGCGTTTTGAAATACACCATAAACATTTAGAACCAAGTTTCTTTCATTTATTGCAGTCTGATTCTTGATATTTCTTCTGTTTATTATTAACTTTTCATCTTTATTAATGGCTGATAGAAGCTAATGACCAGAGTTCACATGGGCATTCCTTCACCAATACCATTGAAAACATCATAAAATTGCATTCTTAACCTGGCTCATTGCATTGGATAGATTTAAGGTATGTGTTTATGTTTGTCAAAACAGTTTTAGAATCAATAACATGTCTTTCAAATATGTTAAAGAGAAGTACTAGGTAAAATAAATATAGCATATCATAATGAATTTTACAAAATTACTCAAGTCACAATCCATGTCATTATGAAGCAACATATTCTTGAATGTCACAAGTATGCCCCTCCCCTTCTCCTTACTACTTCTTACCTTTCATCTTCCTCCTCTCCTCCAATTGTTCTTCACATTATTAGTTACTCTGAGATGAGACTTTTTCAGTATATTCATTTATGTTAATTATAAGTTCAAACAATTCAATTACTATTGTATATCTATATAATTATAACTATAATAGCTACATTAATTAATGAGTGTCCTAAGTAGATTTACTTGTATGTTTATGATCTGTTGAGTCAACAGATTATTTTACTTTTTAATGGATTTGGGATAATGAGAAAATAATGGGATCACCAAATAAACAAATAACCTTTCCTTATTAAATAAAGATTCTGGACCTCATGACACAGTCTAGGAGCTTTCAGGTTAGAATATTTAGAAAATAAAACAAAAATGTTTCAAGAATGGAGTCATCATGTACCAGACACTATACTGAGCACATTGAACTCTTACAGACCATAAGACCATGCTAATGTCAATATTCTGTGTGTTTTTAAATGATGATTTAGTTTCAGCAAATCACCAACTAATCCTACTAAATTTTGTTGATCTATGACCTAACTCATGCATATTTCAATACTTTTTTTAATTAGTAAATTTTAGGTTTAATAGTATATAGTATAAATAGTATACTAGGAAGTATATTACTTTTTTCATGTTTGTGTATACTTAGTTAACTTTGTGATTAATACATTTGTCAAAACTGATTTGTAGTTAAATACATTTTTTCACTTAATGGTCAAGATATCAGGTATCACCAGATTATATCGTGAGTTGAGCAATTCAGGTTTCTTTCAAATTGAGGTATTTCTGTTGATTGAAACTCTTAGTTTAAAATATGAGGGTATATTAATTAATAGAATTTCATTAACATCTCAACTTATAATTGTGATTGCTGAATGGGAATTAGACCCATGATTTTGCAGTAGTTAAAAGCCGAAATTGTTTATAATGATACTTTCAAACACTTTTTAATTTTTCCGAAGTATGGAAGATGGTGCAAGATGTCTGATTAGAAAATTTTTAATTAATTCTTGTAAATTCTGACTAGATTAGGTTTTTTATTTGACATGCTCACAAGAAATGTTACCTCATGCAAGATATTCACATCAATTCTATGAATGAATAAATCACATAAAGAAGAAATATTAACTAATCCTATTTTATTGACCCATTGTTCTGTCTGCTCTTTATTTTCTGCTTTTTCTGCTTTTTCTGTCTGCTCTTTATTTTCTGTCCTCTGTGTGATACTGAGCCCACTGCTTTGTGTTGCTGAGGCAGGATCCTTACTACTAAACTACATCTCAAACTCTGACATTTGTTCTTTTTATTAGAGAACACACCTCAGGATGATTTGTCAAAACTTGGCTCTTCTGGTTGTCCCTGATAGTTTCATTCTACTATTGATTCTCTAGAATTTTAATATTCAGTGTTTCCTATCAGCACATCTGAATATATTTAAGCACATGATATGAAATGCCTAGAAAAGTCAATGCAATGTCATTATTATGTTCTTAAGCTTCGGGATGATGTGAAATATGCAGCATACTTGCAATGTGTAGTGGATGTAGCTAGATAGCATGTCATCATACACACATTCTACAAGGAAAGCATTAAATAGTAACATAAAATTTTATCAATGATTTTAATCTTCTACTTCAATAAAAAAGGAAATAGCAAGAACAAGAGAAGGTGAAAGACAAGAGGCATGCAAGAGAAAGAGAAAGAGATAGAGAAAGATGAAAGGTTAAGATGACCTATTATCAGTCAATATGTGATGGAATAGCCCTAACCTGCATAACTCCTAGAAAGGCCTGATTACCTGGATCTGAACATTGCTGTGAGATGTAAACCTACACAGAGCTCTTTGGCAAAATTAATATGTGATTGTAACTTCTCATTTGGAAGTCAGAGTATTTCAATATGTATTAACCTCGGAATTCATGTATTATCAAGAGTAACTTAATACACACTTTGAGAAGATGCTGCAGTGTTGATATGGAGCTACATTCTCTATACCTACCATATCAGTGGATCCCCGTAATGTGTAGAAGTCATCATGATTTCTGTCCAATAGCGCCACCTGGAGTTACACTACTGTGGTACTTGGCAGCAAGAAACCAAAGTGAATTCTCAGAGCTCAGAACTCAGTGGTCAAATGATAACCTATCCTATGCAAGTTGGTTTGCCATAGTGGATAGAAAACCAAGAGAAAGGCTGCAATCAGGAAACTCAAAACTGCAAATTTTCAAAGGCAAATCAGTCCCCTAAATCTGAATGATAATTAAAGTAGAAATTGGAATAATACTTCCATGAAATCAGCATGAGAAATAAAATGTGGAGAACATATTTGTTTATGAAACTATAGGTGAATACACTGTAGAAGAGAAAACTAGATAGGCTTATTTTTGCTGGCCAAAGTTTCCAGCATGAAATAGGATTACGCCATTGGAGAATAAATTTGGTACAAATCTAAATTCAGACTTGTGACAAGTATTGTGAATGGGGTATTTTAACGGCTAAATTGTGCCTATACTAACAATGTAAAGAATTCTTGGAGCTGGATGATGGTGGTGCACGCCTTTAATCCCATCACTCATGAAACAGAATCAGGTGGATCTCTGTGAGTTTGAGGCCTGCCGGTCTACAAAGCTAGTTTCAGGACAGGCTCCAAAGCAATACAGAGAAACCCTGTTTTGAAAGACCCGAAAAAAAAAAAAAAAAAGAAATAAAAAGAAAAGAAAATGTTTTTGTAACACATTTTATGTTTCAGCTTACTATGTATATTTTAAAAAAGGAAGCAGTTAACAATTATAATGATTTGTTGATCAGGAAGATTGAATAAATTGAATAAGAAATGTAAAAATCTTCCTTCATAAGCAAATTTATCTTCCCCTGTAAGACCCTGGAGAGCATGGTCCCTCGCACTCCCACTCAGGGAAGGTGGCCCCCCAAATCACTCACGAGAAGCTGTCTTGATGCAAACACATAAGGTCCTTTATATTCCAGCATACTGGGGCCATCAGCCATATGCCATGCAGGGTAGAGGGCTGAGCAACCTCTGGCAGGCACAGAATTGAGACAACTTTTATAGGGTTACAGCAAAGCCTGTATCACCTCATAGCATCCAGTGCGGGCCAATTAATTTAAAGTATCCAAGCCTGCTCTTAGCCAAGGAATTTTCCTTTGGCACAGGCTTCTGGGTGTTCATTCCCTCATAGGCTGTCGTAAACATTAAAGTAGTTGACCATCAGCTTGGGATTTAAGACTTCCAGCTTCCTGGGGTCACTGGGAAATTAGGCTAAATTTTTTCTTCCTAGCACTCTACCCCAAGTAAATGATGTGATTCAGCATCATTGTAGTTCTCTGTCCACTGTACTCCCTTCTCAATATATTATCCTAATCTGGTGACCTAATCGAAATTGAGTTTAAGAACAAATATCCTTTTCACAGGGGTCCTCTCTAAATAGAAATAATCATGAAATGTTAATAGACTTTAATTACGCTTAAACCTGCCTTTAAACACTTTAATAATTACGTGTTAAAAGTTTAATGCTATAGTACAGGACCAACCAGCTATTTTTAACACCATCACCTGCTGGTTACTCACTGTGGACATCTGAATTACCATATAAATGTTTATTTTCAGCCTTGGTAAGTGATGAAGAAATTTGTGTCACCTCCCTGCCTCGTTCATAACTAATGGTCAATGTTAAGATTTATTTTCCCTCAAACTCTTAGACTTTAAGTATCTTTGATAAGGAAAACTGTTTTACTAGACACCTTGTCAAGGCAAAACTTAATGCTGGCTTTTAAGTTAGCTGAAACAAGCTTTATGCCTACTTTCCTCTGTGTTCTTTTTTGAAGTTCTATAATGTTTGCTTCTTTTCTTGAATACCAAAAATCACATCTTTCTTAGTCTTTAGTGTTTACATGTAGAAAGGTACCTTTTAATTAATGTTTGAGAAAAACAAAATTATCTAGATGTTCATTGCTATTCCCATTTTTCATGGCTCCCATATTGCCTGGTATTTCTTGTAAAACACATAGGAAGAGATCATTGCATTTAACATGTGTAATAATGAAGATACATCAGAGTTGTATCTCAACACTAACTGTCATAGAATAATTTTCTGTTTAAGTGCTCTTTTGTCCCTAATGAACTCTGCTTGTGACAGTATTATTATTTGTAAACTCTACAATTTCAATTGTGTGACTAGCCTTTAATACCACAATGACACCAATCACAACTTACTTGAACATCTGTAAATGCTACAAGATACTTACAGGATTTTTCTGTCATATATATATATATATATATATATATATATATATATATATATATATATATATATTTGGGCTAATGAAAAATGACAGATATGATTTTTTCACCAGAATTAGTGAAGGAAACATAACTGTTGCTAATCTTGCTTTTCAGTTTTGGTATAGCACTAATACAGTTGTATTTTGACATGTACACAATGTTAATAAAAGTTACATTATACTTTATAATATTTTATTTATTTCATTTAATACAGTGTCTCAAACTGTACCCCAGGGTTACCTGAAACCCATCAAATATATAAGGTGGATTCAAACATGAGACTCAAACCTGTCTCAGTTTCCAAAGAGCTGAGATTGCAACTGTGAGACATCACCCGTGGCTCTTGTGAGGTTTGATACTCAAATTTATCTTAATTATCATATTAGTTTTATTGTTGTAAAATTTAAATGACTTTTTCATTTTCTTTATATTTTTATTATACAATTATCCTATCTTCAGTTGCATATTCTTAGCAAGCATGCAAAGTATGAATTTGCTCCAACTTTCATCATAATTCCCTGGTAATGTTGCAATAAAGTTTGATTTTAGAGCCCATAATATGCACTCCCATATCTGATGAATTGAAATAAACAATACATATGTGGCTTTACATGTTCTTATATTTATGTGCAAACAAAATAAATATGGTAGCAGAGTAGAGCAATAAATAACTTGCTTTAATATGAGAAACTTCTAAAGGAGGTATTTTAAATTTGAGAAAATGAATCAGCTAGGACACTCTCAGCCAAAGAAACAAGACATTTGGAGTAATATAGCATAGATCTATTTTTCCTGCCTTTCATAATTTTTACTTTTCCATTTTCCCTCTTTCTTGCTTTTCTTCTGTCTTATCTCCCTGCTTTCCTCTCCACCACTCTCCCTTCTTCTTCATTCAATCCCATCCCATTTTTCTAAACACATTAAGATTTATTTCCATATTAAAAATCTTCCAGATGATCACAAGCAAGACAATTCAACCTTGTTATGGATATGGATTGTGAATGTAAGCCAAGCCAAACAAACACATAATCTTCCCATTAGTTTACATGTTACAGATGTGATCCAGTGACTACTATTTGTTCTGTATAGAAGCTCTTGATATCAAACTTCTCCAGCTTTTCATGTATAGCATTTAAACGTAAAATCCTGTGAGTATAAGTAAGTAGTTTTTTATAGATTTAAAAGAATTATATAGTTTCCTATTATTCTCTATATATTTCTGGCACAAATAAAAGCACTGCGCATTCAATTTCATTCAAAGGAACATTTCTCCACAGTTATTTAAGGTGAGGAGATGGAATAGATTTTTACTTCCAAATCTAGAAATTTTTCTGTATTGTTTAGGCAGTGAAAGGTAATTATTTCCTTTCAATAAAATCAATGTCACCTAGTTTTAATATAAAAACATTACAAGGTCCCTATCAGTGTATATGCCCGAGGTGCTTCCCTAACCCTCTGTTTTGTTTCTCAATCATTTTGCTGATTGTGCATTCATTGAGATGACATTTTCAGTCATATTTATAGTGGATCTTTGTGCCAGATATAAATCATTTATAGTATATACCTTCTAATATCTAATATGTATCTTATTATTATCAGATATTGCTGAATAAAAGAGACTGCTATAATTGTACAATTAAATATACATTTAATTTAATTTTTATTAATCTGTGAGGAGTCTGTCCTATCAGCATCTTGTAAGACTGAATCAGGTAGACTAAGGTCCAGGAGCTTGAAGTAAAACTTAGCTACTAAGGGAATTCTAATATTAAACAAATTGTTCACCTTCAGGTAATAAAATTAGTAATAAATACATTTAATTATGCACCTTTTTGTTGGCTTTTCTTCTTTTGGACACCAACATTGTTTTAAAGTGTTAATTTTGGACAAATATACTGTTTTCTGAAAACAAAGTTTAAATGTCAGCTAAGAAACAAGTTTGTTTACAAGAGTGTAAGTATTCTATAAATTGATGGAAAATTCTGAAAGCTAGACATAGAAATTGATGATAATATACTATAAAGGTACCTGTGTTATTCAGTACTTAGTAAAAAATAAATCCTATTGTTCACTCCCATACACTTGTACATAAAACTGTATTCAACTTCCAAATGATTCCCACTTAAAATTAAGTGTGTACTTAGGAAATAATGAAGATTTGTGTGTATCTCTATTTGATAAAATACCCAATGTTGCAATGAACCAAGATTAGGTTTCACTTGAATGAGAAATGCCTTTCAGTTTATCTTGTTTTTCCTGTCTGCTGCTGTCTCCTGATGCAAGTTTTTCTCCCTACAAACCATCCAGGGATTAACTGACCTGTATAGCCAGGAAGACTCATCAAGCCAAACAACTCCACAGTCCCATAGAGAGCACACTTCCTCTAAGCCTTACAGCATTCCCCATTGATTCAAACAATGTTAGTTTGAGTGAGATGTTTTTCCTAGGCCAAATTCATCAAATATATTAGAAAACTTTTCACACTAAAAACTGTTTGTAGCAATAAATCATTTGATAGAAACTGTAAGATGGAAAGAAAAAGCTGGCTTAATTGTTCCAGCAGTTAAATCAGTCACAGAGGAAGTACCAATTAAAGATTTTTTGACAGTCAAATTCTCATTTATGAACCATCTGCTGAGCTCACTATTATGAGCATAGAGTGTATTATCAGTGCCATATATGGAAACATCTGAGAATTTCTTACCAGTTTCTAGATGCGAACCATACTAATATTGGTTAAAAAAATGTCTGCCCAGAATTGAACTGTGTGTTGTGTTCGAGGAAGGAAAGCATTTGCTTAATCAGCGGGACATACAGTTCTGATTCTTTCAGCTTAAATGTTACATTTAAGACATAAACAGACATTACTCAAAAAAATAAATTTCTCTTTAGTGAATAATTTTCTTTCCATCCCCAAAGGCCTTTCTACCTGTAGGTTTTTTATGCAGACTCAGGTCGTGCAACTCTGACAATATGGCTGATACACATGATCCAATAAGATGATCCATTTTCCTTTTTGCAATAATCTGGACTCAAGACTACCAAATACATTAGGCATTGATATTTTAGTTCTGTAAGAAGCAGGAAGATATGTACTAAGTATGAAAGAGTATGTAAGGATTTACTTTAATGAGCTTGAGGGTTGTGATTTTTATACAGAATAATTAAAATAAAAAAGGTTGTGTCTCTTTTATAGTGAAAAAGTTTATGTATGAATGCCTGTCCCTTGTTCTGCATATAGATTATGATTTTATGGCCTATTTTCAAATAGCTTAATGTAAGTAATTAATTATGGACTGCATAACCATAGTTGTTAAAGGTTAATCCTAAAAAGACCTGTAGTAGGACATTGGAAGTAAAAGTATTAAGGAAATTTGTATGGATTACTTTATATCTAACACAGCATATAAAATATCACAGAGGGTAATTAAGGTAAGCAATTACACATATTTACATGTAAGATAAATTCACACCCTTAATTTAATAACCATTAACAAGTATGTGTTGAAGGCTTTCTTTAGTAAAAGGAAAAATGAAAAAATTAAATAACTTGTGGAACAATTACTGATGATGAAAGAATAAAGTGGAACTCATAGAAAGATAAAAGTTAAATAATAATTTATTCTACCTTAAAACTTTCACCAGCTTCTTGGTCCTTCAGAAACATAAGCACAGGAGATGTGACTCAGTTTCAAGTTGGCTTCGATGCGACTACATTGCTATTGGTCAGTGTTAAGACAGGGGCATGGGCAAGGCTAGGGAGAATCCTGCTGAGAGAAGAATCTAAAAAATATTAACCACTACTGCAATAGTAAGGTGAGAGTAGCTAACATTTAAACAGGGTTCTCATGTAGATATGCTATGATCAGTGACAGTGGAAAAGTACTTGGAAAGCTGCATTGTTTGTTCAAACATTAAAGTAGAATATGAATGCAGGTTACACAGAAAACAAGGAACACACTGAGACTGATGGACAGGTGTAGAGTGAATTATAATTAGTCTTAATGAGTAAAACCCAGAGTCAGATATCAGGGTAAATTCTGAAAGATCATAGAAGTAAAGGAGCCGGCCACTAAAGTTCATACCCCTACAAAATCCTCAAACCAAAAGGAGTTGAGTTCCTGTCTTCACCTCCCCAGTGATAGGATTAAAGGCATGTGCCACCTTTCCTGGCTTCTCTGGTAAGCTAGTGGCTAGCTCCACCCTCTGATCTTCAGATAAGCTTTACTTGATAGATCACAAACAAAATATCACCACAGAAAGGAAAATAATTTAGTACTTGTGAACTTCTTAGAAAGAGTCCACTAATTTTCTACTCAGCACCTTGCAAACAAATATCTGAGCACTCCTTTTCCTTTCTTGTTGAAAAGGCTCTGCATATAGCCCTTCAATAACTACTCTTTTTCCTACAACGTGATTTTCATCTAGTTTCTTGCTAAGAAGTCAACTTAATTCATTACATAAAGACTCAAAAACATAATTCTTTGGTAGCTATATTTATTTTCTTCAATTCACTCAGAAACATGTGAGACTGACAGATGCAATTTCATGATGATATATTTTGATAGAAAAGGAGATATAAAAAGAACCTAGAAATGAAGTCATTTCTAGCTAGAGAATAAAATATGTTCTGCAAGAGCAATATCCTTTGGTTCTTTTGTTTGAGAGTGGGGAATTGTTACACACATACTCATGTATACATCCCCCTTCTACACACACACACACATACCACACACACAAACACACATACAGGCATTCAGTTCACTAAATATAACATATCTTATTAACAACTTTTGCCTCATTTGCCCCAACCCATGGGGCAGTCAACAATGAACTGGGTGACACCTATGGGAATCGAGGGGTAAGGGACAAGAAGAATGGCAGCTAGTCTATATTCTAATCAAGCTGTCAAATTTTATTTTCTCAGGAGAGGCTTATATAGGACCATGGGCAGGATGTGAGGAGGATTTGCAAGTGGGCAGGATGAAAGTGTCAGTAGAAGGAACACCCTGAACTAATCTTTAACTGGCTGTAAAACTGTAGCAGGAGGAATATCCTGAGCTATTCTTTAACTGGTTGTAAAACTGCAAGCCTGTATCTAGGACTGCTCGGCTAAACATTCTTCTTATTTCTTAAGCGTCCCCAACACTCATTTACAAGGTTTAACATAAAGGTAATGACAGACTGTTGTCTCTGTTAACATACATGCTATTTTAAAATTTTACTTAAGTTTTGTAAATATCGATACATACTTGTCCTATATAACATTTTTGTACATGAACAGCAAGCATACCATAGTCACCCCATTTTCTTTACAATCTTCAACTTCCCATAAATCTCTCTTATGCTTATGCTTATAACCTTGGTTTTGCAACCCACTGAGCTTAACAAGGATCAGCATTTGGAGCTGCATGTTGAAGACTGGTAGGCTGAGCATTAGGTACACACCAAAACAGAGTGAATCCTCTGTCCTGGAGTCTATCCTGGCCAATAGTTCAAAGGCAGTGAGCAAAGCCTCAGGAGCCTCTTCCTTGATTAATGATGGATAAGACAAGTTTTGGTGAACTCAGAGTAGATAACTAAGCTTCATACTTTGTTTTCTTATGTGTAATTCATTCTAATTTGAAAGGTTTTGGTTGAAATATGATTACATCATTTTGTCTTTTCCTTTTCTTACCCTACTTCTTCCAATATGCACTCCATCTAACCATTCTCATAACCCCCCACACACTTACTGCCATAATAATGACTTTATTTTCCTTATATTTGTTACCCAAATAGAGTGTGTTAAATCCATTTAAGTTGCTTGTGTGGATGATTTCAAAGCAGACCACTGCTTCTGAACACATAATTAGGTCACCTCTCTGGGAAAGACTTGTTATCTCTCTCTCAGCAGTCATTAGTTGCTGATAGTTCTTTGACTAGGACAGAGCTTTGTGAGTTTACTCTCTTAGACATTGACATGTTTCTTGGTGTTGTGCTTGTTTGGGTCTTAATTTTCATAGCTACAATGCTGAGGTATCATGGATGAAGCTTCCTTGTCACTTCCAGGAGTACTACTATCACACAGCAGTTTTACTGAAACTCTGGCTCTTACAATATGTCTCTCTTCTCTTTTCTAGTGTTCCCTGTGCCTTAGGAGGAGTAGTTCTATTACTCATGTACCTACTGAGGTTGGGCAACACACCCATAGTTGATCTCTAAACTTTGACCAGGTGTAGCTTTCTGTAATGGCATGGCAAAGGACAGAGACGACAAGACCAAATGGCATAAAAAAATGACAAAAAAGTAATGTTTTCTAAGTTGGAAGGAATAATAAACTGAAGAAAGGATTACTGTATTATTTCTCTGTCTAACCATTTTACTTATGATGCTTGTTAATTTTCTTTTATTATACTATTGAATTTCCCACATTCTTATTAAGTAGTTCCTGGAAAATGTCATAGCACAGTAAAAGCTGTTGTTCTTGATCTTTTCAACTGTTTTTGTTGCAGTTAATGTTATCATAATGCCTTCGAGTACTTGATTGATAGATCATTGATTGTCAATTTGATGATATATAGGTTATTAAATGGAAACATGCTCCCTACAAATTTATGTTACAGTTGTATATGTTTTTCTTTGACAGGAGACCATTTAAATATTATGTCCAATTAATTACATTGACAGTCATGTGGTTTTCATGCTATAACAGATTTTCATGCTATAACAGACCTGCCAAGGATAAGTGATGGTGGATTTACTATCCCTAAGTGAGACAGCTCTATTACTCCTCTAAAGCTCAAGGCACATCCTGAAAGAGTGAGAATAAATAATATAAGGATAACGCTATGCAAATTAAGAGCACATCTAAAAACAGCATATTGTTTATCTTTTGAACTCAATGCAATGGTGGTTTTCACAAGACCTGCATAAGATTCAATCCCATAAGTACTTCATGGTGTTTTAGGGAGTGATTCCCTAAAGACTATTGCAACCAAATATTTTACTTTGGAGGTGTCAGTGTCTCCAATGATGTAGATGTAGTTCTATTGCCCTTGAACCAGTAAATAGCTTTGAATCCACTCATTCTCAAACAATTTTATTCAGTGTGAAGTCATATAAAGAAGGCATGATAGTGGGGTGTGGACTTTTAAGGAGAAGGGTTTCAGCTATAGAGAGAGGGGATGACTAAAATTCATATAACTGTATGACACACTCACAATGAAATAGCAAATAATGTAAAGCCAGGTAAAACCTATGAATATATGAAATTACTGCACTGTGAGAGACAACTGGAAAATGGTGTGTGTGTGTGTGGTGAATCTCAGGGATGCGACAAAAACCTAGTGCAATAAAAGTTCCCAGGAATCCATGAGGGTGATCCTAGGTAATAGTCCTAGTAATGGGGGATACAGAGGCTTAACTGTCCATCTTGTGTAACCAAGCAAGACTTCCGGTGGAGGGATTGGGCTCCAACCTACCACAAACCTTTGACTTACAATTTTTTTCTGCCTGAAAGATGTGCTGGGATAAAGGTGGAACAGAAATTGTGGGAATGGCCAACCAAAAACTGGTTCAGCTTGAGACCCATAATGTGAGAAGGAGTCAACCCCTTATTTTGCCTGGAGGACCAGGAACCAGGGATTATAAAGTTCAGTGACCTAGGATAGAACCAAACATGACCAGAAAAAAATTTTGTGACATGATTCCTAGTGATATTATTCTATATTCATAGACAATAGCCTAGCATAATCATAATCAAAGAGGCTTCATTCAGGAATTGGTGGAAGCAGATGCAGAGACCCAGAGTGAAACATTAGGCAGAGCTCAGGGAATCCTGTGGAAGAAGGAGCAGAAAGATTGTATGATACAAAACAGTCAAAGACACCGCAAGAACACAGCCTACATAATCAACTAATGTGGTCTCGTAGGGGCTCACAGAGACTGAAACAACAACTAGTGAGCCAAAATGGGCAGATTGGCCCGCTGCATATATGTCATGATTGCATAGCTTGGTCCTTTTGTGGGATGACTTCTAATGGGAACAGGGACTGTCTCTTATTCTTTTGCCTGGTTTTGAGATCCCTTTACTTCCACTGGGTTGCCTTGTCCAGCCTTAATATGAAAGGAGTTGCCTAGTCTTACTGCAACTTGATATGACATGTTGGTTGATATCATTGGGAGGCGTTCCCTTTTCTGAAAGAAAATGAGGGAGGAGTAGATGGGAATTGATGGGACTGTGATAGTTGAGAGAGTCAGGGCTGGGAGTAGCAGGGAGGGCAAACTAAGGTCATAATGTTAAAATCAAATTAGAGCCACACAAGATCATACTGGTAATAATTCCAACATAGATGGGGAAGGAGTTCATGAAGTGTGTGTATCTAGAAGAACCTGCAGTGGTAGTGAAGTATGGATTTTATCAAATACATTTTATATATTCATGAAATGCTGAAATGATAATAATAAACTTAAAAAGCTACATAAGAATACCAATTTAGAATTGTTTGTTCTAGAGTAAGTAATCTTTGTACAAGATCATCTTTAAAATATTAAACCTATATATACCTATTACTTTGTATGCAGCACAAAAATGTACCTGAAAATACATACATAAATATATTCAAGTGATATATGTATAAAATTACATTCAGATTAATGAGCTGCAAAATCTCTATGAATGTGATAATGTAATTATCATAGCCTTTAAATAAATCTGATATTATTTTAAAGCTTTCAGGAAGCTTGATTGGCTATATGAAAATCACAACTTACAAAAATAACACTACATGTTACTAAATGTCACAGGTGTAAAAGTACATGTCTCCTCATTTATTGAAAATCAATGAAATGAATCCATACTTGACCTTTATCAACATTTACATTAACACTGCTTTTGCCAAAGGGACAGTGAATGTTATCAGCAGGCAGACGTTGGAAGCTGAAAGACAGGGAGCACTGCATGTTTCCTACTGTAATACAATTACTGAAACACCTGTGGTAGAGAACTCTGAGGTGATCCACTCTGAAAACA
Organism: Cricetiscus sungorus; assembly: GCA_030556225.1. NCBI lineage: Eukaryota > Metazoa > Chordata > Mammalia > Rodentia > Cricetidae > Cricetiscus > Cricetiscus sungorus. The sequence goes on from JANBXA010000398.1 coordinate 16,695,537, forward strand.
CAGAGTGCTTCACAGTTCTGAGGAGCGAGTGCATTGCCAACAAGCCACAGGTGTGCACCACGGGAAGCTAGAAAAAAAAAGTGACTGATGAAGAATAGGATGACATTTTTCAACTCATAATATATTTATCCCAAAATGAACTTGAGCATTTATAATTGAGTTGGTTTTTAAAAATTGTTAATGTGGCATTTCAGTTATTCAAATAGCAATAATGTTCCTAAAATATGCATAAACACAGTTCATAAAATTGTATATAAAGGAGAAATTATGTTAGACTCTAAGGTTTAATTTAAAAAAACCTTCTATTTCTTATAGCATTTGGATCATCTGGGTCCTATAAAGAATCTAACAAATTCTGTAGATAAGTAATTACATAAATGTATTTTATTATAATGAAACATTTTTCACAATTTAAATTGCTAGTTTATACCAATAGAACATGTTAACATGGTTCATGTAAAATTATATTCATTATTTTTTTTAGAAGTCTAAATTTTTCATTAAGTGGGGGGGGGGAAGCAACAGATAAATTATTCTTTCAGAAGATCTGGGATCTGTTCCCAACACCAAAGCCATGGCTTACAGCAACTTGTAACTAAAGATCTGATGTTCTCCTTTTAGCTCCACAGGTACCAGGTATGCAGGTTGTGCACATATATATACACAGAGACAAGACACTCACATACATAAAATAAAATAAATTCATCATAAAAATCTAGAATGTTATAGGGAGCCATAACCAAATTGCCTAATATTTACTTAATACTTACTGTTCCTATGTCCCCTGAGATTACTTTACTATAGGACATGTTTACTGATACCATTTTGAAAGCTTTATAAAGAAAGCTTTGTGTGTTAAAAGGCTACAAAACTTGATTATTAATCCTGACAGCCAATAAAAGCATGGGTAAAACAAAATGCAGAGAATTCCTAAAATTTCAGTGAATCTAACCACCACACACACAGGAGGGGTGAGGGCTACAAAGAGGGAGAGACAGAGAGAGAAAAAGACAGAAACATAGAAATAGGAGAGACACACAGAGAGACTAACACTGTATAAATTTGCTTCTAAAATACCTGAGATACTAAACTTAGGAGACACCATTTGATCAAACACACAATTTATTAATTTCACCTCTAATTATGTCTAAATTCCTGTAGTTTACCATTTTGGAGGAAGATGACATTGTCTGTCTGTGTGTACTGAGTGTGTGTGTGTGTGTGTGTGTGTGTGTGTGTGTGTGTCTGTGTGTGTGTGCATGTGTATGTGTGTAGAATATATTATAAATATCAATAAATCTTGATCTACTTTAGCAATATTATGTATATCATATAAATTTGTTCTAAAGAATAAAACATAACCTGCTAAAAGCAGCAAGATGATAGGTTTCTCGGCTCTATATGTTCACATATTTATGCAAGAACATTGCATTTTGTTGGTTCAATACCAAATGTATTCTTTGCATGGTTTTTGCTTTCCATTATTCTTGGTGCTAATGTGTATTTGAGATGAGACATGAATGATCAGAAACTCTATGTAACCCAGAGCAGCCCCAGACTTATTGTCATTTTGCATCTACCTCCCACATTCTGGAATAATAGTGTTCACCATCAAGCAAAACGTACCTGTGCTTTCCTTTTCTCTACATACGGCTTTGTTAATTATTGTAAATACTAAAAACTGTACACAAGTAATATGTGCCATATGAAGTTATAGATACACACACACATACAGGACACCTTCACAGTCATAGATTTGAATCAGTGTGTTGATCCCAAAGGTTTTTTCCTAGTTCTCATTTTTAATTATTAGTGAGAAGATGAAAGGGTATATAACATAGATTATACCATCTTGGAAAATTCAATGAGAAAACAAGTTGCTGCTGTGGGTTCTAGTGCTATATTTATATATAAAAAAAAAAAGCCGTCAGACAATGATGTTATAATTATGAGCAAAACATACTACTAGAAAAATCATCTACTCCCTGGCCGTTGTCATTAATATAGTACAATTTTATTAAGGAAATTAAAAACAAAAGAGAGAGAAATTATACTATTCAGCTGTCATTGCTCAGTAGTCAAAATGTCCTATGTTGGCTCATATACTGACTCATTTATTAACTCTGCTGCCGTGCAAGACCCATACTATATCCCCTCCTTAATTTTGCTTTTTAAATTTTTATTATAAGAAAATTGAAATGGATGTAATTCTACATTTAACTTATAATTATTCATTTAAGCCTTTTATAAGTAAAATATCTGCAGTGGGAAAAAACATGGTAGTCACCGCTTATTTAATAAACTGAATTAGTGGTTCAAAAAAGCATGATTATCAAAAAATGTGCATAAAATATTTAATTCCTTTTTAATTGTCCCTTGACTACACAAATATTGAAACAACAACAAAAATATACAGCGAGTGAAAATATATATGAAATTAAGGTGTGTGATTTTGTGATTTGGAAACACAGATTCTTTCAAGGACTTAAAGTATTCCTTCTTGTATTGAAATGTATTGAGTGACTCTTAAGCTGGTCACTCTCTACTGTATACTATGGAAGAGCTACCATCAAAAGAATATGCTGTCCTGGGTTGGCTCTGGGGCATTTTCCCCAGTTCAGCCTAGCCTGACAGGGCCATAGAGTGAGCATTAGAATGTTTACTTTGTTCTTTACTATAAACACAGAGTGAGAGAGACTAATCAGGCATTTACATACTTTGTTTCCACTGAATATTTCACTGAGCAAAACCCACTTCAATGTAGATATACTTTCTTATTTTATTGTACTGTAAGAAATTGTTTTAAAAAGGGGGGGGGGAGGACCTGAATGATATAAAAGCAGAGGAAAAAAAGACCATGCCTTTGCTTAGTGGTTTTCACACTTGCTATTTTTATATCAAACTTTGACATTTTATATTCATATTTCTGTTGTATACTCTTGAATATAAAAATTGGCCTGATGTCATTAAAATAAAAATCTCATGTCTTTATTGATGCAATGGAGTACTAAAAATGGCATTGTTCAGTTCAGCATTCTGTGCTTCCCCAAAGAAGAATTAAAGTGAGAAATGAATCATTTGACTTCAGCATCATCATTAAAGACCATTAAAATAACTCTTGGGGGGAGGGAGAGATGTCTCTATTTCTCAGAAGTTTAAAGACAAATGAGAGGGACGTCCAAAGCAGTATCACGCACCACAATCACCAAGCTTACATACTGGAAAGGTATATGTATATTTACACCTGGGTTATTTTGGGGGATTTTAGGACTCATGAAGATTATTCAAAGCTGTTTAGGCCCTCAGAATAGATCACTTTTTTTAACTACTATATAGTTTGATTTTACTTTCATTCAAGGAACTCTTATGTCGACATCTTGTCTGCTGGAGAATTTCTTCTCTTCATGTCATGATTGTTTTGCAAAACTAGCAAATGATTTTGTATGACAAATCATACCAAATCATAAGCATAGACCTATTAAAAGTACTGTTTGAATTACAATCATAAAGGGAGTATTCAAGGAATATTTGCCAAACAAGACCTAGAAGCAATCATGACATGACCATATAAACCTTACCAACAAAAGTTGCTGCTTCTACAGTGTGGCATCCAAAGTCCACTGATTCAACTCAATGGAATGATTAACACTATTGTCTTTTGTTTCTGCTTTCATCTACTTTGTACAGTACATTTCTTAGGAATAAGACACATATATACACACTTTAATATTTTTTCAAAGTCAAGGTCATTGTTTCGTTTGTATCCTGAATAATTATTTTAGATAATATGATAAAAGAGTGTAGGATTTATTTTTATAAATATCCATTATATTTGTAACTACATCTTGGATACTTTTCCTGAGGTCTTTTGCTGCAAAGGCTGCTAAAGCAACAATAGAGTGAATAAAAACAAATCAGTTGCTGTGTTTTTGAAAATGGCAAACTATCAGCATATGTGCACTTTAATCTTAAATAATATCAGAATGCAACTTGATGAGAAGTGATTCTCATTTAATAACAAGCCATTTCATATTACTATGTTTTCCCCTTCCCACTCAGCAACCACTCTCTTTCATAGTATGAACATTGTGCTTTTAGATATTACCACTCTTCAATATTTTTCATATTTTTACTTATTTTGCCTACATATGAGTCTAAACCATAGTTGTTATAATGGCAGAATAATGAGAATTCATTCCCTGTTCTTTCAGTATGAGTTTGCATAAACAAAATCAAGAAGCTCTGCCTTATCTGGACTCTACCTACGCATAAGTCATTCAGTTCTGATCTTCCTACTGCAGAGTTTTCAACCAAAAGATAATTCACTTTACAGTGGTGATTCTGTCATATGAAAACATGAATTATTTGTTGAGTTTCATAAGGGCAGTAGTTCTAGAGGAAGAGATAAAGCACAAATATATTGCACTCAGGGTGTTTTAAATCCTCAGGAATTAAAGCAGATTTTATGAGTGTGTCAGATAAAAATTTGTATTCAAACATTTTCAGTCCTACACCGAATTTTAGGCAAAATACAAAAAGAAATATTAACTATTCTGGCTAGAAAATAGGCATTAGCGTTAAGACAACTAAGAAAGTGCATATCATATTACTTATTTGATTAATTTCTGAAAATGTACTTTAAAATAGACAAACATAATGAAGAATTTGATTAGATGTAATAAATCTCATGACATCAAAGTTTCCATGACTATATCATTCAAGTCCATAAAACATCAAACAAAATGTGCTAAAAATGATTTAAGCATTTGCATATAATGAAGGTCATAACCATGTTCATAGAATAACAACTTCTTTTCTATTGTGCAAGTACAGGAACATGACTTGAAATAACACAAGGGAGAAAAACTGCATTCTATCTCATAATCTTTGGCAAGAAACATGTAGCTTCTTAATTCCTCTGGTGATTCCAGGCAAATCTGCTACTGTGTTTCTGAGGACTAAGAAAGCATCATCTTTTAATAATTGAATCTTACCACTTTCTTCTAGTCTCATAAAACATAGAGGCCCCACAGGATTCCTAGAGAAGCCACAATTATAAAAACTAGTCAATAGCACAAAGATTGGAGAAGAAAACTACAAAATAGGGGCTGTGTGTAGATGCTCACCATCCCAGTGAAAGTTTCAGTGCAGTGATCAAAGACCTGGGGAAGAAAACAACACTCTAAAAAATGGACAACATAAGCTCAAGGGCACAGCAGAAGCAGTGTTTGGGGTGGGGCATTTAGTGAGAGAAGTGGAAATAGAGATGGGCATAGGTACAGATACAGAGAGAACAAACACAGCTCTCACATTCAAGATAAATCCACAACATAATTTCATTGCTACTTCACACAAATTATCAGCAATTTTCTCCAAAATAACCATAAATTGTGTTCCAAACTTAAAATAAGTATGTTTAATTCCATCAAAGTGATACTGTAAAAAGCAAACAGGAAAATGTGACATATAATAGGGAATATATATTTATGTGTGTATATATAAATTCTTATAAAGTAACAGCCAAATATAAAGGGTAAAATGTATATGCCCTAACTTCTGAATTAGTATTACAACTTGTGAAATGTTTGGGGTTTTGTTTTGTATTTTTAAATTTTTTTTTTACCCAAGTTACCATGGAGAAAAGGCAGTAAATTAAATACTTGTTTCATCTCTAGGAAAATTATTGCAGAGACTAGCATTGTAGGATTGGCTAGTTCAGGAATAAGCTGACCAGTGTTGATGTATGACTTATGGAAAGCCAATGAGTTCCTGCTAGGATTAATAAAATTACAATCTCTGAGGTCTTACGGTAATAATGTTTAGTGACAGCTAAGAGGAAAATATGAAAAATAAAGGCAGGCATGATGAGAGGTAGCTCATGTGAATAATGCAAGAGAAACTCGGGTTCCAGGCTTTACTGGGGTATCCAGTGTAAGGGTAAGGGCACCCTCCTAATGATCTTCTCTGCCATAGTCTCTATACATATCAATAGTCTTACTACTCTCTATACATAGCAATAGGTTTATTTTACTTGACTTCTTTACTATACATAATATATGATATAATATCATTAAATATGTTACCACATGTGCCCTTTATATCTTCTGTGAATACCTGGGCAGCATGCCTCTTTGTTAATGTACACCACAGATGTCCGTAAACAAGGTCCTGGTGTTTAAAAATCTCACCAAGAGTTGGTTGGATTGAATGTGACACATATTCAAACAATTATTCTGTTTAGGTGACATGACATTTTCCAAAACTGTTATGGCATCAATGTATTATTAAGTGTGCTGTAACAGGAATTCTAACCGGAATTTGGGTGGTGAGCTTTGCTTCAGCCTACACTTCTAGTGGATGCTGCCCACCAGCCAAGGCAGAGTTACACGGGAAAGAGCTTGAGGCAGCTGACAACAGTGCATTTACCAGAAAGCAGAGATTGGTGACTGTTAAAACTCAGTGTCTTTCCTTTCTTTTTACCCAGTACAGGAAGCCATCCTAATGTCATGGTGCTTCCCAGAATTAAGATGGTCCTTCTTTTTTGTCAGTTTACCTAATATATACCATCCATCACAAGTATGCCCTGGTGGGAAAGTACCCGTATGACGAGATTTTTGTCTTCTAGGTGATTTTAGATCTTGTTTAGGTGATGGTCAATATTAATTACCTCAACAACTAATTGTTAGAATAAGAAATAAAGCTATCAAAAATAATGCCTAAGATGAAAAACATGAAACCAAAGTCACACACTATTGTGGAATCATATGGACTAGCCATCATTTTTCTTAACAATCATCAATAATCGTAAATTAACAAATGAGCATTTATAGACTTTGTTGTTATTTTCCTGTGTTATTTTTCTTCCAAAGAGTTGCAATATTTACTCTAGTACAAATTCATTGCAAGTTTTTTGCACACCCTGCATTTTCTTAAACTGTTCACATTATGTTTTCTTTAGCTCCATTATACTTTCAAATTAAAGCTTAAGTCTATAAAGGCAAATCGAGTAGATAGGCAATAAATCTATAAAACCTTTTTATGTTTCCAAAGAAAAAATAGTAGCTTGAAACACAAATTTTTAATGTTTATTTGTAAACAAGTGTTTACTATTCTTTAAACTATCTTGTCTACAAAAATTATTGACTTAATTATCCTGTCTTATATTTTTGCTTTATTATATAAGCACCTTTGCTTTTCATGGTCTCTTTCTCATGGTTACTGTTATTAACTGATTTAAATAAACATATTATTTTTTATTGAAAGTGTTTATATTAGACTGGGTTACATATAGTCGGAGTAGTAGGACAACATTTGCATTACATCAAAGTAACCAAGCAACATGATCCCAGTATTTGTTCAGCCCAGAAGTCCATTTCTAGCTGTGCAGGCCTGGAATTCTCCTGGGGAGCCACTGTCAGCCCTTCAAAGAAACTGTAAGGATTTTCTTGTAATGTAACATCAATGAAGTGATGAGCAGCCTGCTTTGGGGCCCTTAAAATACCATTGAAGATATCAACAGCTGAGGACACAAAAGAGTAGATGCAATTACCAGCAAGTGTGAAGAACAATGAGGATAAAAAAGCACTACCTCTTTTCGTACTTGTCCAATGAGTCACTTCATCTTTCCATCTTATAGAAAGCATGCAAATAACTTTGATTTTAGAGCAATATTTGTTTTTTGAAAAACTATACTGAATGATGGAAATATTTCTGTTGGTTATTTTTAAATGGAAATGCAGTTATAAAAGCAAGCATCTTGATAATGTTAGTGTTGTAAAAAATCATTAGCACTGAAAACATCACTTATGGGTTATTGTCCACATGTGGAAATCTACCATAGGCTGCAACTAAATGCTAATTTATAAATTTAGGTGAACCAACATTTAACTTACTAACCAACATGTTGTCACTAAATATTTCTTTGAGTGAAGTGGCTAGGGTTTGCATAATTAATTAAGTAAACAATTTTAGTGATTTCCCTTGATTCTCAGATGTTGAAAAAGAAACAATTGAAACAACACAGATTCAACTTATCACTTTATTTGCTTTTAAAACACAGGACAATTAAAAAAAGCTAAAGCAAATGGCACATCCTAAATAATGAAACCTTATTTGAAATTATTAGAAAGGACTTCATTTGAATGAGGCTTATTACTATCTGTGGCTTATTAAATAAGGAAGAATGCAAATAATTTCACAGTAAAGGCCCAATAAATATTGTACACTTTAGAACAGCAAGTTCCCAAAATACTCTATAAAGATTTCACAAAATTTATTTTCATAGTCTTTCATGTAGAGAATAAACATATCCCAGAAAAATTTCAATCTGGCACAGTATTTAATAAAGTAAATAAGGCTCTGTTGCATGCTATTTCAGTGGAGACACATTAGGGGCTCTGTAGTGGAGAGATAACACAGCACTATTAACAAGTATTGCCATGAGTCTGCATAGCTACAAGCAATTTACCTCAAGGAAACCACATGCGTTACAATTATTCTGTCTCACAACCAGATTCTAAGCCCCGTGTGATCGCTCCACTCAGACAAATTAGTATGTATCATGAAGCAGAACTTTTCAAAGCAGAGTTCTTATAAATTTTAAGATAGTGGGCTTTAGAGACTGGAGCAGACAAGGCACACAGTTTTCTGGAACATTACAGGGTCTGCGAATTTCCTTAAGATAAATCCCCAGTATGCTGCCTTTGCCAAAAATAATTGAAAATTGTTTTATAAAAATAATATAGATTTCAAAAAAAAGAGCTATTTATAGGCAGAGCAAGATTTTCATGAGATTTTAGAAGTTTTTTGTTGTTGTTGTTTATTGGTTTGCTTATTTGTTTGTATTTTATGGCCACTGATCCATCCTTCTATAAGCTGTGACCATAGGAACCACAGTACACTTCCCAGTTTTCATATCTTTGTTTCTGGCTTCATCTGCAAAATAACTGGTATTGAGTCTGGGAACAGGTATTTCTGGGCTTAATCTCTGTGTCACCCTTCATTCTTATGGGACTGTTTACAAAATTCCACCCTTCACACTTAATCCTGAGCATCTACGGTCTATTAACTAAGAAAATTACTTCGAAAAGGCTGGTTTTAATTTATTTTATGGGTTTAGATAAACATTCATAGTTTTAGAAAAACATTGCTGTAATTAAAGAGTTTTGAACTTAGTTATGTGAGGTTACATCAAGGTTCTTATTTCTAAAACATACCCAAGGAATGTTCTTTCTATTATTGTGGGGAGCATGTTGAGAAATAGAGGTCTAAGATATATATATATATATATATATATATATATATATATATATATATATATAATTAAAAATATATATGTAAAGATAGAGCTTAAGTTAATCAATCCATCTCTATAACAAGAATATTATCATGTTTTAAATCTGTGTTCTTCTTACTTAACTTAATCTTCACGATCCATTCATATTTAAATCACTTACATTTGATCACCTTATGTAAACCTGTGCTCATTCTATTCAGGATATTTTCCTTGTCTCATAAGATAAAAACACTCTGTTATATTTAGTTTCTTCAATTTATTACCAAACAACCATATACTGAGATTAACCTTAGACTTACACTTAGAATATTGATTTTCTTCATGAATCTAGCAATAATTTCTTCCATGGACATAATACCTTTTCTTTATAAGAAAACGAAAAATCAAGATAGTAAAGCAAACATTTTACTTTCACCTAAAATTTTGTATATTTTCCTATTATGTTTAATGAAGACTGGATAATCACCCAGAACTACTGGTAATAAATGAACGAAAATCTTACTGTTCAGGTTCTCTTTTGTGTCCCTATGTCTTCAGAGATAAGAATGCTTTTTCTTCTGGTGGTGAGGGTAAGTATCTCTATCATGATTCCACATCTCTAACCTGGTACAAAATTCATTAAAGAAATAGCTGAACTAATCCAGGGGACAAAGGCACAGATGCTCACACCAATCTTGTACTGTTTCTGATCCTTCAATGCCATGGCATACATATAGAACAAATGTATCTTGAACTCTGTTGCATCCCAATTATCATATTTTTAATTCATTGATTTAGTCCCAATTTGTTATTCTGACTTTTATACTTCATGACATTTTCTCTTTCATTGCTAATGGCTCTCTGTAAATTTTACTGCAATTGAAAATTCTGTTATTTTGAAATTCTCCCACTCACCTCAAAGCTTTGCCAAAGCCTTAATCTTTAACCACCAAGTTCCTAAAAGAAAAAAAAAATGACACGGAGAATCTTCAAACTTCAGGAAATTGCTAGAAGACAATAAACTTATCGTAATGTAGGAACACTTAGTAATTTTTTTGTTTTGTTTTAAATATTGATTGATAATACTTGCTTCTACTGATGAAATTATGAACTCAGGGATTGCTCTGCTGTCTCCAACAACTTCATTCTTTAAATGCTACTCCATTCCTGCAAGTTGCTTCTCACCATGGATTTCCTGCATATAACACTGCAATGCTGTCACCAATACAGAGTGTTAAAACAAGATTCAATTTGATTTTATTTTTTCACACAAAATCATTCCTGGGAGTCCTCCCTCAAAACAAAATCTACAGTATCAGCCTTCAGACTTCAACTTGGTACCTGTCTCTTAGCTAAATAGAGATTCCCTCTCCAAATTTGAATTTAATGGTAGTTTTCTAAAGATAATTTTTAGTCATGATAGAACACTAATTTGTATTCCTTACATTGTTTTAGTGGCTGAACTAACATTTTGTATGAAGAGTTCACTATATCTGGCCTCTTGTAATTTTTTAATGTAAATTAAGAATTTTGTATTCTAGTCCATTAGGTTGAACTTTTATGAAGTCTTCCTCCTACCAAAGTTTTCTATCCATAAATTCTACCAAACTGATTAACATCAAATGGCTGTTATAAATGTATTAAAATATATTCAAATAAAATAAAATAGTATATGGGCAAACTTAAATATGACATTAACTAAAACTTACTGCTCATATAATAAGCAAATATCTAAAGAGAGATTTTTTTTACTAATATTTATAGAAATTTTATCCATACTTATTATACTTGTCAGTGTGCCAAACAACTGAAAGATAGATGATTTATTAATATGATGCAATATTACTCAAAAATAAAGAATAAACTGTAAGTAGATTAAATAACATGCATGGGTCTCAAAAGAGATAACATGACTTAATGAAGCTCAAATTAGCAGTGAGGACTACTACTCACTATCATTGCCATTGAATTCTAGGATGCATATTATTAATCCATGGACAAGAGCTAAGAGATAGATATCAACTAAGAGTAATTTATTGGGGTGGTATAAATGTTGGATATTAATTGTGAGTGCTATTACATGGGTAGCCTCTACAACCTTTGCCTATCAAGTGATATATGCGCAGAAAATAACTAAATTCTATCATGTGTAAATGAATATTTGGAATTAACTTAAATAAATGTATTTTCATTGAGGTCTACATATATAACTAGTTTTTGACCAGGTTATTGTAATAATTTATCTTTTACAATGATCAAGTTCTTTTAAAACTAATATAACACACTCACTGCTATGTGTATCTGAAAGGTAATAGAAAATTAAAAACTGATAATAAGTTGCAGGCTTTATGTTACTCTTAAATATTTAACATTCATAGTGTTCATCTAGCCAAATAAAGCATATGTTATTGGTAGAGGTGATCCAAAGAATTTGGATAGTGAGCCCTGCATTAGATACTATAATTTATCAAGGACAAGAAGGAATTTAAGTAGGGATTAAATAACCAAAAAAGATGAAATATAAGTTTTACCTTTTACAAATTTATAATAAAATTGATTGAATATAAATTCACCAAGAGAAATTTATAATGAATATGAAATATAAATTAACATATGAGAGGATATTTTCAACCTATAGGAAGAATGTCAGTTATTTTATTATTTACAATAAAATCTAGATATCAGCTGTCTAGCTGTCTGACTCTTTCAAACACAAATAAATTCATAAAGAGACATTGGAATCTCTGTACTGCAGAATTTCATTTAATGAAATGAGAAGATTTGAGTATAATCTACATAATCTACCCCAACTGAGGCATGTTTCAGCATCAGCTCTGTTAAAATATTTAAAAGAAGTTACACAAATTTACATTTATGCATAGTAGATTTTGGAGGTATTGCTGTATAGAATATGTTTTCCAGAAAGGTAACATGATCCGTAGAACTTGTGTGATCTTATTGACATACATAGAAATGCATGATCTTTGCATTTTAGACAGAAAGAAGCAGAATCACACACAAGGTCAGGACAGATGATCTTCTGGGAAACTTGATGGCTTGATTCCACATATATGTACATCTTCTTCTTGACAACATATAGTTTCCAGTGCTGTTACCTCAGCTTTAATAAGTATCATATGAGAATCAACAACAAGAGGGGTATACTGTGTGACTCATGGGACACATTACAGCTTCTATGACAAAATTCATTTTATTTCGTCTTTAGGCTATACTTTTACATTATTTTTTGTTTTGTGCGGGAGATCACAAGGGTAGAGCACTGAGGTGAAGGGACAAGAAGATGAGTAGGATCAAAATCCACAAGAATACATTTAAAAAGAAAATGTGTCACAAAACCACTTCAGAACTACTCTGTCAGAACTTTCTAGAATGATTCAAAGAAACTTAGTTTTGTTTTTTGTTTTTGTTTCATACCTGATATCCGTGTGACTTGGATTCCCAGGGATATTGGAAGCTCTTGTTTTTCAACAAGTCTGCAGACTTCTCTGCCAAAGGTACACTTAAATACTCTTCTCTTCCTAACCAGCATTGTAGCTACATATTAAGTTGTCATTTCAGAGTAAATCTAAACAAATTATTTTACATTTAATAATAAAAATCATTAATATAAAGTAGCACTCCCAGGACTTTGAGGCTACATTGCTAATAACTGTCCCTATCTCTGTAGGCAAAAGGCCAGAAGACTATTTAACCTTCTATTTGTCGCCACTGTAGCAATGATTTCTCTTGAAGCCTCATTAACTCTCACCAGGACTATTGTTTAGCTCCTTAATTGGTGCTCCTGTCTCCATTCTCTTACTTCTCTAATCCATCCTACACAGTCTTGTCAAATTAACTTCCCTAAATAACAATTCTATTCCAGGTACTATCGTGTTTCAAATCTTTCCTTACTAACTAAAATACAAATGTTACTTGAAATTTGAGTGTAATTTCTGCTATTTTCTTTGTTTAGTTTAAGAAATTTTCTACTCTGATAATTCTCTATAAAAGAACATATATATATATATATATATATATATATATATATATACACACACACACACACACACACACACACACACACACACATCTCAAGAAGAGTAGTCTCCAAAATACTGTCATAATTTTTGTGAATATGTGTGTGTGTGGTCATGCTAGAAGAAAGCAATAAACATCTGTGAGCCATGTCTTTCTTCTTTACTATCCATCGACTTTTATAAGATTCACTATTATGGTGTTATTTATTTCCTATTTTGTATTAATTTTTATTTTAAAATTATTTTTCAGTTTACATACCAAACCCAGTTCCCCCTCCCTCCCCTATTTCTGTTTCTCCGTTTCCCCCTTCTCACCCTTATCCACTTTATTCTGTGAACTTTTCTGTACTGTTTAAGTTTGTAGTCATGCACAGTAATTTCTTTATGTCAATACAGTTATATAAATGATGATTTCTAAGTGGGTTTAAATGTTTTCTTTGTAATTCTCTGAATGTTATTTAAAATAAACATATGCAAGAGTATATAAAAAAGTTTTGGAAGTAAAACAGAGGTAGAGAAATGGGAATTAAATATCGTGCAACATACAATGAATCACAAAGGCATTATAATCTGTAACTTTTAAAACCTGGGCCTATGGTGAAAATTAATGGCATATTAGAAAAAGGAAGGCAAGTAGAAGTATGAGTTGATGTGTGACCTCTGTTTCTCTTTTAGAGTGATTCATTCTTATGCAGACCAGGATGGCTTTGGATGCACAAAGTTCCATCTGCCTGTGTCTCCCTAGTGGCTTAGCTCAGCACTCTGATCTTCAGGCAAGCTTCAATTGTTATAGCATAAACAAAATAGCATAACATACAGACATAATTCTTAACTGCTTGTGGGGGTGGGCAGAGTGTGACCTCCAAGTGAACTTGAAGTACCTGGAGACAATTTTAGCTATGGAATTTATTAGTAGAGATGTGACATTAGTAACACCTACTGGAAAAACGCCAGAAGTCACACAGAAATATTCTACAGCATATAGGATATATCATCACATAAAAAAAAAATCTAGTCCCAAGTTTTAATTGTGACAGTGTCAAAAAAGCTGATCTAGAGAACCATGCTGACATGGTTTGGGAAGATGAACTATTATAACTTTTAGAAATGTTAACATGTTTACTCATTGTTTTCCCTAATCCTATATTTACTAGGAGCTCATAACCCTCAAAATGTAAGTAAAGATCTGCATAGCTAGATAACCTTTTCATTTGAAGATTAGCTCACAAGTTTGAAATGTTCACATAAGACTAAACATACGTTGGCCTCAGAAGTTTCAACTAATGATCTTCTAATTAACCACCATAGTGCTAAATTCTAGAAAATAATCACACTAGGTCGTTTGAACCTTAAATAGGTAAACTTGAATTGTAAGAACTTACTTTTTATTCTTGTAGTTCATTTTTTAAAGAGAATAGAGTTGAATTCTTAGGGTTTAAATTGGATACTTAGCAGTTTATACTTGTGTACTGGGTGGGGAATTTAATTTGTAACTTCAAGCATCAGGTTTATGACTTAGAAATAAATCTCAGGTGTAGATCTTTAATAATTAACATTGATGCTTGCATGAAACCTGAACAAATACAATGAGAAATGGACTTAAAATGAAATTTACATTATTAATAAAAATAAGCAGTGATCTATTATTTAACTGAAATAATTGTTAAGATCCTACATATGGCTAAAGTGTAGAATATGTTTCATAATGTGACTGCAGAAGAGACAAAATCCTTGAAAATAAAAACAATTGCAAGTGTGCCTATAGCTATATAAATCTATCAAAAATATAAAAAGGTGTGTGGAACATATGTGACAATTAGGGAATGTGTCATTTTTAGTATGCTTTACACTCTCAAAATCAGAGGACAATGAGTGAACTGACAGTGTTCATTCTAAAGAAAAGGTGAGAACCAAGGTCACTGGATCACAAAACAAGTGAGGGAAATGGGCTCTGTCAGTTAATTCCACTGTAGTTTTATAAGACTTTGTTCTGGAGACATACCCTCCCATTTGTGGAGAATTTAAAGGATCAGAATGGACCTTGGCTTTCACTCTACTCTTGCAGAATGTTTCCTCCCTTTTATTATCCTCAGCATAGGTGTCACAAAAATTGATTACTCATAATATGGAAACTGGCTTCTGTCACTTGCTGTCACTTGTAGGGTGTCATTGGTCCAATCATATTCCCACTAGGTTCAAAAATGTTCTGGAAAAGGAAAATCAAGCTGTATGTTTTTGGAGGTTGATGTGGCATGAATGGCTGTTTATTTCTTGCCAAGACTAATGCCATGCGTTTCTTTGTGTGTAGCCCTGGCTGTCCTGGAACTTGCGCTTAGGCTAGGCTGTCTTGAACACAGGAAGTTCTGCATGCCTCTGCCTCAAAAGCACTGGGATTAAAGGCTGCTTCTGCCATCATTACCACCTGTTTATTTTTCTTATTCTTTTCTAAAACTTTTTTTAAAATTATTCTTATTAAAAACATATTTGTACAGTATGTTCTGATTATGGTTAAACCTTCCCCAGTTGTCTACAGTCCTCACCACCTCCCCACAAGGCATCATTGTTTTGGATGCCTGTATGTTTTTCCTTTTTGAAAGTTATTTATAACTTCATTTTACATTCCAACCACACTCCTCCCTCCAACCCTTCCTCCAGACCCCCTCACCCCCATCTGCCCACTCGCATCCAGTCCTCCCAAAGGGTAATGACTCCTATGAAGAGTCAACCAAATCTGGCACAATAATTTGGGGAAGATGTAGAGAGCTGTGAAATGCCATGCCTTAAAGATGGCGCTGGCTTCCGCCTTCCACCTCCTCGAGGTGAGCCTGTCTGCTTCCTAGTTAGAGTAGCCTATCTGCAGGGTCCACATAGCTCACTGGGGTTGGTTAGCGCAAGGGGATTTAAGCCTGTTGCAGGGGTCCCCTGGGCCCCCACGGGTCAGAAGAAACATGTTCAAGGATCCTAATTAAAACTGCATGAAGAATATCTTCCCAGAGTCTCATCTTCCTTGCTGGCAAGGGCAGGCACGTACAGGAAGAACCAACCATCTTCCCCCTGCCTTAAGGCTAGCATGTCATATCACTACAGGGAATGTGTTCCAACAAGTTAGTTCATGCACCAGGAATAGACCTGGTCCTACTGTTAGAGGCATCTTGGCTAGTCCAAGCTTGTCTCCCATACACAGAGGGCCTAGCTGGTCCCACAAAGACTCTACAGCACTTGATTAGAGTTCATGAGTTTCCATGAGCTTGGTTCAACTGTATCTGTAGATTTCTCCCTCATGATCTTGACGTCCCTTGCTATTATATTTCTATCTCCCTCTCTGTTTTGATCCCAGAGCTCAGACTGGTGCTAGGTTGTTATTTCTTGTGCACCTATTTTCTCCAGAAGTGACAATAGAAATACAAGAGACTCGGGAAAGCCATGAAACTAAAAAGATGCAAGAAACTGAGAATTCTTGAGGATTCAATTGTCTTTTCCTGAGACTAAAAGAAAGAAAATGCAGGTTACAAGGAGATTCTTTGACATGTCTTTCATATTTACAGCTTTTTTTGTTTTATTTTGTTTATTCCTTTCTGGTGTTGTCATTTTAGAAATTAGGGTGTGGTTGAGTTACCTATGCTTCTGAAAGTTGCTTCTCTTTAGTAACCTCAATAAACTCATTGTCTCAACAAAATAAACATGAAGAAAATTCTGTTGTGAGAGTGCTATCTTTTGTGTATTTTCTTTGCAGAAAATTCCATACAACATATTTGGCATACAGAGTGGGAGCAAGAAAACGAGAGATAAATTGGGAAGATGAAATTGTATGATCTATAACTGGGAGACACATCATGCAACTGAGATTGATGTTCCTGTGGTTGTAGTGTCTACTTCAACAATCCTGATGTGAAATGATAGATATGTTTCTTCACTCTCTCTCTCTGTGTGTCTCTCCGTGTGTGTGTGTGTGTGTGTGTGTGTGTGTGTGTGTGTGTGTGTCTTTTGTAGCAGCTTTTGCTTGTTTCCCACTATGGATGGTAAGATACCAAGTAACTAATAAACCAAGATTTTAAAACTCTGAGGGTAGAATATCCCCATGAATAATATAGTGGATATATTCCTTTATACATAATAAGATGGCAAGCTTACTTGTATAATAGTATTTAACTCCTGAAGTCAGGATTCTTCCCAAGTTTCATAGGAACTAGAGAGTTCATATGATTGGTCTGAAACAATTGTACATAATACAGGAGTATAAGGAGGCTGTGGCCACTACTATTCCATGGTGTGAACAATGAGATATGCACGTGAAGCTCTACTTGCATAGAAAGAACTTGCCCACACCAGGGAAGACAAAGGAAAAAAAAATACATGTGCATTCTGTCTTCTACATTAGCCTCTGTGTTGTTAGAAAAAGTGAAAAAAAAAAAATGGGGGAGGAGCAATTATTGGCTTGCTTTTGCTTATAGCTGGCAGGGACTAAAAACAAAATAATGCAAATTAGAACTCCAGCAAGAGGCCATTTCTGGGATCAAACCCCAAATTGAATAACATAATAAAAATCACAGTGTCGGGAGGAAAAGAGCAAGTTAAATTTTAGGTATTACCCCTCAGTATTAACTCTTAGTCCAAAGTAAAGGAAAATATAATCAAGGAGTCAGGATGCAATTGAGGGCCATAATAATGGGTGTGCACAAATAACTATTATTATTAGGTAATGTTCTGTCTCTGAATTGCTTGTATTGGGGAAGTTTGAACATAAAGGGCAGAAACTCTCTTAGCCTGATAGTAAGGCTGTGGGAAACAGGGTTATGTGCAATTAGTCTATGTTTCATGGATACAGAGTTACAGGGTAATAAACTGCCTCTTTGTTATTCAGACAAAGACTTCATAATCTACATCAAAATGAAGAAAATTAGATTTAGCGATCTGACTCAAAGCAATCATTACTCCCCCCATTTTAAAAAAAATTGTTTTCTCCTTTTATTTAAAATAATTACTTCTTTCATATAATAAATTGTAATGAGAGGCTCTTTGTCCCAGCTGGTCCTGTGGCCCTTGAGACCCAAATAAACACAGAGTTGCTATATTAATTATAAAACTGTTAGCCAGTGGCTTGGGCTCCTTATTGGCTAATTCTGTCTTAACTATTAACTCATTTTTATTAATCTATGTATTTCCACGTGTTTTTGGCTTACCAGAGAATTCCTTGTACATCCTATCATCCTAGGCTCTACATGACAACTATGTCTGCCTACATTTCCCAGATTTCTCCTCCTCTCCTAGTCCCACCTATTTCCCTGACCCTATTGATGACAGTGTTTTATTCATCAACAAATAAGAGAAACATGTATACAGAAGGACAACCCCCGTCAATAAATACTGATAACAGTTTCTGCTCTCTTTATTCCTCCCAGCTTCTCCTACTTCCCCTCTACCCTAGATCCAGTACACCTCTGTTTCCCTTTGGAAAGGAGCATGCCTCCAAGAGACAGCAGTCAAACCAGACACGCCCTCCCTCCAAAAAATTAAAATGAGACAAGGCAAAAGCCCTCACATTGAGGTTGGATCAGGAAAGCCAAGAGGAGAAAAAGAATCCCAAGAACAGGCAAAGGAGTCAGAAACGCAACCACTCCGACTATTAGGAATCCCACAAAAAATACCAAGCAAACAGCCATAACACAGACTGTTATGCAGAGGACTTGGTACAGACTCATACATGTCTTATATTTGATGCTTCAGTGTCTGGGAGCCAATGTGAGCCTGTGCTTAGATGATTGATGTCCCAATGGCTTCTGGGCTTGAGCCTGAATTGGAGTGTGTTTGACTCCAGTAACACTCTGTTGGAAAAATCTGATCTCCCCTCCTTTTTTTTTTTAAGAGATAGAACATTGTGTTTAGTTACCCTTTTCAGGGTGGGATTTTGTGTGAATCTGAAGAGATATTATGCATGCTATCACAGTCTCTGTGAACTCATATGTGTATTCATTTAGCTGTGTCTACAAGGTGCAATTTTCATAGTCATCTAAAACTTCTGGATCTTATACTGTTTTTACTACATTTTCTGAATACATCTCTGAATATTGCAGCCATGGTTTAGATAAAGACATCATATTTAGGGCTGACTGCCTCAAAGTCTCTCACTTTGAACACAGCACAGCTGAAAGAGAATAACACTGCAAATTGAAGGGAAAGGGAAGGCTATATATCTGCAGCAAAGGATCATGTCCCTAGGAACAGAGATGTACTGCCAAGAGAACTCTTGTGTGAAGACTACTTCAGGACCAAAATTATGTCTGGAGGAACAGGAATAGAGAATAGGATGGAGAATGAAGGTTCACAACTGAATCTCTGCCTACCATAGTGTCTTTAGGTCCTTAGAAGAGAGTGGCTCTATGGATCAGAAGAGTCATAAGGTAATGGGGATGGGTTAAAAGGGAAAGTTGAAGTGAACTACCAGGAAGAACTAAGTGAACCCTCTTTCAACACAGGTTCAATAGGAATGAAGTGGGCTTGGAGGAGGACATGGAAGAGGGAAACTGTCTATTAAACATTAGTTACCTGTCTTTGGCTAAGAGCACCAGGAATATCAAGACTAAAATAGAAGAACAAAATTGTACTGAGAGACCCAGACATGAAAGGCAGTGCTTGTTAACCAGGTTGTTGAACCAAAAGGAAGTTTTTCATGCAAAATTTAGGAAGAAGTTGATCTAGCAGAAATCTTGTGATTAATATGAAGCTTAAAACTTTGCTGAGTTCCATGGTGAGATTGGATCTTTATGAGAGAATTTAATGATGTAGGCTAGTGTGCTTCTCATACAGCTCTCATACAATCAAATGGGAATGAGAGAAAAACAATAAAGGCAAATTAGTCTTTTTGTGCAATTTGAAGGTAAATGAAGAAAGACTTGTGTGAGTTGAGTGTTTCTCAATGAAATCTTGACCCAAAGCCAAAAGCTGCATTAGAGAGCTTTTAGCTATTTTCAAACCTGCTAAACAGTTCATAAAGGATTTATTAAACTACCACAGGTAAAATAAGTTATACACGTACTGAGGGTGATCAATTATTCTGTGATATTATGTTCTGCATAACAATTAATTTCTTATTGAATATTAAACTGAGGATAGCATTATATACTAGATTAGGCAGACAGAAAGAATGTATCCACAGATTGATAGAGGCTTTGTTAGAAGTATTGGGCAATCTATAGCAGGATGTGCAACTGGCAATAAAATTGTCTTAGTCCCCTTTATCCCAGAGAATTACAAGTACAAATAATGCAAGCTCACCTCGTATATATCCTCAACTTTGAATGTGTTTGTAATATTATAAATAAAATTAGTAATAATATTTTAGATTGAAAATGCTGGTTTCTCATGTAGTAAACCTCTTCAGATATGTTTCTGAGCTTCAATTTTACAGCTCATATTTTATGGATTTTTTGTTTGTTTTGTTTTTGCGTAGTTAGAGCATATGCTTTAATTTAGCAGATGTCATAGACATTTTGAGCATATGGAAGAAGATCAGAATAAACTGCTAAGAGGAAGAATCAAAAATGCAATGATGATTCTCTCTGAACTGGAAGCCAGGAGCCACATAATCTATAGAGTATTTGAAGGATTTGTTGTCTTTTTTTTTTTGTTAAGTGAAACATGATTGAACAGTTTCTTTTTCCTTGTTTATTTAAATTTGAAACAGAGTTGTTTTTCATGTTGATCCCATCCACCCCTATGACCCCGACCAAACCCCAGCCCATCCCCTATCTGCTCCCCAGGGAGGGTGAGGTTCCATGTGGAATCTTTAAAGTTTGTCATATCATTTGGAGCACGGTCTAGGCCCTCCCTCATGTGTCTAGGCTGAGAAAGTATCCCTCTATGGGGATGGGCTCCCAAAGTCCATTCCTATAGTGATAGAGGCCCTATAGACTTCCCAGTCCTCCTAACTAACACTCACATTCGGGGGAGCTGGGTCAGTCCTATGGATTGAAGAGTTTTTAAAGTCTTTAAACATTATTTTATATTCTCTTTAAAAAGCAATCATTTAACAAAATCAAGAATGAGTCACAGCAGTATGATCATGGAAATTGGCTATCTGAGAAAGAACTCTGAAATGTGATGTTGTGGTGAAGTAGGATTTGAGTAGTTGCGGCACTCAGAACTTGAGATATTGAAGAGATTTATTTTTTACGTGCATTGGTGATTTTTCTATGGGTATCAGGTCCCCTGTGACCTGATGGAGTTGCAGACAGTTGTGAACTGTCATGTAGGTGATTCAAGTTGAACCCTGGGCCTCTGGAAGAGCAGCCACTGCTCTTAACCATTAAGACATCTCTCCAGCCTCTTGAACAGAAATCACATAGAGGTATGGCTGTGACTATAGCCACAGGTGATCAACAGAAGAGTCTATTAGTGCTCAGGTAGAAATTGAAAATAATCATAGAATTACCCATGAAGATAGCATTGAGGACTATTTCCTCATCAAAGATATTATGAATACTGAGCAATCCTGGGTTGATAAGTAAAGAACAAACAGACACTATGTTCCAGTATTAAAAAGAAAAATATTTTAATAAACAACTGGATGAGATTTTAGTATGAACACAGTTCATATTGCAAAGATTGTGGAAAACTCTCTAGTGAGAAATGTTTATACACTCTAGAGAAGAGTATAAACTATCCCCAAGGGGACAGACAATATGTATAAACTCCAGAGAAAAGTTACAGCATGAAAATTAAATAAGCTTATAATCTTAAATAAGAAAATATCATGAAACACAGAGATTTTATTCTGTAAGATTAATAACAGCTGACCTGAACAAGGGGGAGTAATGGACCCCCAGACTGATAGCTGGGAAACCAGCATTGGACTGATTCAGATCCCCTGAACATGTATCTCAGAAGGCCTGGACAGACTAAGGGACTTCTGACAGTGTAACCAAGATTTATCCCTGGTGCACAAAAGGACTTTGGGAGCACATTCCCCATGGAGGGATACTCCATTAACCTAGAGGCAGGAGGGAGGGCCTAGTCTGTACTCCAAATGATTTGACAGATTTTGTTGACCCCTTCTGGAAGGATCACCCTCCCTGTAAAGTGTGTGTGGGGGGAATGGAATGGGAGGGTGGTCTGGGAGCAGGGAAGACAGTGAGGGAGAGAGGGAACTGGGAACAATATGTAAAATAAGAAAAATAAATAATAATAATAATAAAAGACTATTAGAATTATTTGCATTAATTTGATGATGTTTGATAAAAAATAAATATCTGTAAGTAGTTAAAATGTTTAAATTAAATATAAAACGTTTTTGTTGTTTTTTGAGACAAAGTTTCTCTGTATTGCTTGGAGTCTGTCCTGAAACTCGATCTGCAGACCAGGCTAGCCTTGAACTCACAGAGATCCTGCTGCCTCTTCTTCCCTAGTGCTGGAATTAAAGGCATGTGCCACCAACACTGGTGCTAACTATAAAACTTTAAAGCTAGAGAGCATATACTATGAACACAACTACTACTGTATTCAATAATATACAGGTACAAAATGATTAACTGAATATACAGGGTCATTTGTGCTTTTAATGCACATATTGATATTCTATGTCTCTAAGCCCCAGAGAGTTATTTCAATGGATTGAGAGTTGTAGCACATACAATTCAATCACACTAGTGAAAAGGAGTTTTTGATCTAATGGCTTACATGAATTTTATATGACTTTATATAAATTAAAGATCACGTTTGGGAAGAAGCCAAAATTAACCCTTATATAAAGGCTGCATCATATGTGATGGCATGTATTGGGTAAGGAATAGGTATCTCAAAACTAATTCCAATGAATGTTGACACTACCACTTCAGGCTCAAGAGAAGGTAAAATCTATTCTTCCCACTGTCTCAGAGAGAATATGGCTTTGCCAAGACCTGGAGTTTGAACATCTTTCATCTAGAGTTAGTATGCGATAATTTTTTGTATATTAAATGTCATCTTTTCCATAGCAGATAGTGTTTGCATTCTTAGGAGGGAATAGTCACACATAATGCTATTTAGCTTAGATAAGGAGTCGCTTAAGCATGTGTGCTCAATTGTGTTTTTGTTCACAGTCTAAATTAATCAAAAGCATGGTACCCTTTCCAGTCTCTCAGTTTGAATATATCTCAAAATGTAAATTTGTGTGGACATGGCACATTAAAGTAGAAAGAAAAAAGGAGGTATGTATCATTTCCTGTTTGTCTGTGGAACTCTGTTACAAAGTTTCCTCTCTTTTTGTATGACAAAAGGGAGATGAGCACATTTCAAATGTTTTTAAATCAAACTGGCAATATTGGAGTGAAGACTGTGTTCTGTGTAGCTGATTTATACTCTGCAAAGCAAGGCTCTACAGTCCTTTGAAACATGGGATGTTTACAAGATTAACTGATCAAAACATAAAACATTGCAATATCATTCAAGATGAGAACTGAATCTGTTACAAATCAAATGATTCCTAGTTTACAGACATTTAAAGACTTCCACCAAGCGTTCAGATTTTTCCCCTTATAAGGTCAAAGATACCTTACAAAACACAAATGTGTGTTCCCAAGATCTCTTGTTTTGCTGCAATTAGAATTTTGCTGACAGTAAGGTGTGATCACTTTGCTTCATCTAGTAAAGACCCAGTGAAGAAAACAGAATTATATCCTAAAACTTCTTTGGAATAGTGAAAAGACTGGATTTACTTTTTTGATTTATATTTTGAAATAAATAAAATATTTCTCTTTATCTCTACATGTTATTATGTATTTCTCCCAGTTTCTTTATTGTTTTTGCCCACCTCCTCATATCTCTCTTTTCCTTTCTGCTCATCTTATTTTTTCACTTCATATTTCTTATATTTTTATAGTAATTTTTAACTTAATTTAGTATTGGTTTGCCCCTGGAGCTGTGATACTAGTCATGTTTAGCTAAGTAGTAAGGGTAACTTTATATTTTACAGTGTTCAAAAAAGTATATCAAGTTGATATAAGATTAATTACAAACAGAGAAAATAATTTGCTGCATTTCATGATTTCTTATAATACTGATTTTGTTGCTTAAATATGTAATTGTTGTACACTAAACACCATTCAGAACACCTGCAAACAACAGAATTGTTATAGTCTTGGTTCTTATCAAAAATGTATATTTTGATTCTTTTACTAACAGTATACTTTTCTAAAATGGGATGATGAGGAGTGAAAGTCTGGTTGATTTTGTTTAAGTGCTGCTCATGAAAGACTACTACTGACTAGGCTATATACACCATTCTTAATATTTTTGGTTGTGAGCCTATCTTTTAACAGCTGAACCATCTCTCTAGCCCTGTATACCCATTCTTAACTCCACTTTAAAAAGATGATTTCAAATCTAATGCCATGCTTAGGAAGATATGTACATATTATATGTGTGTTAGAAAAAGGAAGTGTTAAACTTCTGTTGTTTAGATGAAAAGTAAAATGTAAAAATGATTAGTGCTTCTATTCATGGGAGGCATGTCCATGATGCAAGCAAATAAGAATTTTCAAGGTTCATTTAATGTGTGACAATGAGTGGGTCTGGAATAGATAATGTTTGAGAATTTTATTTGTCTGTTGATTTATTGATTGGGTGATTTCTAGTTGTAAATTTTCCAATGAAAGAGAAAAGAACAGAATTTCCTTTTGAAATTTTGTGAGGCCCCTAATCCAAAGGAATTTGTAATGATGCTGAGACACAACAGAAGAGACAGAAAATGGTTAAGGGGTTCAGCAGAGAACAAATATCTAGAAAGTCCCTCTTCACATCCTAAACGGTTAAAAAAAATTATTAAATTTCTATAGTGACATAGGTCAGTTTTCAAGCCACAATCTATATATTTTTTCCAAGGCTGATGAGAATGCTACTGCTGTTCAGATCAATATAGCTCCTAGCTCACTGATTTTCAACTTTTCTCATACTGAGAGTCTTGAATAGAATTCCTCATGTGGTTACTCCTCAACCATAAAACTATTTTTGTTGCTACTTCATAACTGGAATTTTGCTGCTGTTATGAATTGTCATGTAAATATCAGAGTTTTCCATGGTCTTGAGTGACCCGTTATGAAAGGGCTGTTGGTTTCTCAAAGGAGTTTTGACCCATACCTTCAGAAATCCTGTCCTAAAGGGGCAAAGGCCCAGACTCAGGGTGTCTGGAGTCTGCTTCTCACTAGCTTAGCTGATATTGATACTGAGCCCCACAGTAGGACTGAACTGCAGCTGTTCTCAGCAGAAACACCAGGCTTCCCGAGCTGAGTAGTGTCACTATCAGTAGAGAGAAGTGAAGACAAAATCTACTTTTTCTTGTTTCTGCAGACTCAGTTCTTCCCATCAGTGTCTACTTAATACTTTGAAGTTGTAGTAAACTTTAAAGCATTGAAGAGTAGAATGGTCTTTTAAAGAGGGAAGAGGGAAGCCTTTGAGAGTGGTTTTGTGAATTGTCCCTAGCTCTTTGAAGCAAGGTGTGTCCATATCACTTCTTGGGCTGATGAAATAGAGTGGAAATCATCTGTGGAGCTTTAAAGTAGGATATTGAAACTTATCATGAGTGACTCAAACTGTCCCTTGACCTGACAACCTGATAGAAGAGCCTTTGATTTTTAGATGATGCAGTTACACAACTGTGGAGCCTGAGTGATCATGAGCTACTCTGCCAAACTAATTCTCTTGTACAGAATATGCAAAGCAAGAATTCTCTCTCTCTCTCTCTCTCTCTCTCTCTCTCTCTGTCTCTTTGCCTCTCTCTCTCTGCCCCCCCCCTCTCTCTCTCTGTGTGTGTGTGTGTGTGTGTGTGTGTGTTTCTGTGTGCTTGCATGATTTTTGCATTTGTGTTTGCATGTTCTTGGTCATTTGAGATAAGGTTTAATCTGTAGTGTTTATCTTTTTACAAAATAGCTCTTAGGGTAATTCTTTCTATTGTTTTTATCATTTCTATTTCACTATTTTCTGTTGTTATTGATATTATTTCTTGTTTTCTGTTGGGTTTGCATTTAGTTTGTTTTCTGAGACCTTGAGTTGCATTGAGAAGTTTTCTGCCTGATCGTTTAATGTAGACACTTAGGGCTGTAAACGTTCCTTTTAGAATTTTAGAATTGAATTAATGTGACATTGAGTTTTTTTGTGCTGTTTTTTGTTTTGTTTTGTTTTTCATTTCTGGAATAAGTGGTTTCATTCAACCCTGTATTTGTGTTTTGTTTTGTTTTTCTTGGACATAATTCAAGAATTCATTGTCAAAACTGTCTCTCAGAGAAATTAGGATTAAAGGTAGCAAATTTACCAGGGAATTGTAGGTGTGAAGATGGCTAAATACAGGGAAGCAGTTGGGGAGGGGGAAGAATGAGACAAATAAATGCCTCAGGAATAAAGAAAAGTCTTGGGCAGTAGTCAAGAAAAAGCTTGAGAATTTGCAGATCATTGTAAGTTGGGAAAAGAGATAGCAAAGTGAAGAAGTGTTTTTCCAGGTAAAGTGATTCAGAATAAGAAGATTCATGGCCAGAGGTCATGAATTAGGCTTGTGTGTTTGCAAATGGTAGTAGTTTTGGGGGGAAGGGCTGGTGTATTTATATTGTGAAATGCTATGATCACGTATGGGGGCATAAATGCCATGTGTGTATGTCAGATGTCAACTTTGTTGAGTCAGTTTTCTTCTACTACCTTTACGTGGATTTAGCAGATTGAACTCATGTGGCAGGTTTGTGAGGCAAAGTGCTTTTTCCTAATAAGCTATTTCTTTGATCTTAATTACATAATTTACATTAAATTATTATTAAACATCACTTCCTTAGTTATGCCAGTTACATGTCAAAAGTGAATGTGCAGTAGCAATCAAACTGTAATAGATACCTTATTAAACAATGCAAAATACAAAGATTGTATCATGACAAAACATTCTAGAACTGAACTGTCCCAGATAGGAAAGCTGATAAAAAATCAAAGAGTGGAGTTTCTTGCCAATGATTTTTTATGTGAATACAGTTCTTAATGCCATGCTATTAATTGCAGATCTTTCCCTCTGGGAAATCAAAATTTATTAAGCAATTATAAACATTTGTGCTTCAGAAATTAAAATTTCTTCTCAGTCCTGGAGGTAAGTCTTGTGACATTTGTCCCCAATCATTGCCCTGAACTAATTACATATCACTGCCTTATTTCAAACACACTTAGAATATGTTATCGTATTCTAAGAAATAAAAGAAAAAATATGCATAATACAACCATATCAATTATAGCTTTGCATATTTATGTATTTGCATGTTTATGTATTTGGTATACTTATTCACATGTAACATTTTTTAAAGCTGTTACAAAAACATGATTATATATATATATATATTTATATAATATTGGTTATATTTTTGACTAGTTTGTTAAGTTACAAATATTAGTTTAATATCTGATATATTTTCAAGTATTTTTTCCTGACTGTGTATTAAGATGCATTACTACATTACATTATATGCAAAGAGACATAATTTCTAATTTTTACCCCAATTACATGCACTTATTAATAATCCCTCCTGTTTTTCTGAAGGATTAATTAGAAATGTGTAGTAAAAGCACTTGTGATAAACATTCTCTAGGGGGAAAAATCATACTGCTTTCTATCTGGGCTAAAATGGATCTGATTGACATTTTGGCTCTTCCCTGTGGCATGGGCCTTGATCAACAATTTTCTGTATGGCCTAAGGGACAAAAGAAGATGAATATAAAAATTCTGTTATGGGAAAGAGTGATACAGATCAACTTCTCAAGATGTACAGACACTGTAATAGTATCAATTCCCCATGTGAGTGTTTATCAAGACATTCACTGCAGAGTCATGTGTAATACAGAAAGTGATCTTATCTAAATGTCTGCAACTGTAAGCTCCACCTACCATGTACTTATGGAAAAGGTCCATCTACCAAATATTCGTAAAGTGTGACTGGAACTCACAGCTAAACTCAAGAGAAAAAATTTATCTCCATGTCTGTCTGTCTCCACAGCTAAGTGGCTATATTTCAGCAGGAGAGACCACTGAGGACTCTCTTACACTGCTCTTGGGTGAAGCAGCTATCCATCAGGTATTAAGTTAATTACAATAGAGTGCTTTCATTATGGTAAGAATCATTATTTGCACTGAATTGGACAAGAGTTCAGAGAATTCATATTATTTTCTTCCGAAGTGTTCCTAGTAGCATGGCTCCCTTTGGACTTTCATGTGTTGTTTTTTTTTTAACATTCTAAGATTGTAAAATCAATCCATTTTACATCAAAGGACTGGGCCACATTGAGTGTATGGACCCACATTTCCTTTGATAAGATGCAATGATCTACTGAAAATTTATAGTAAAGAGATAGCAATGAGTCATCAAGTGAGATGGTTCAGTGGGTAAAGGTGCTTGTTGCATAGACCTGATGACCTGAGTTTTATCCCAAGAACCCAAATGTGTAAACCCACAAATCTGTAGGCTGTCCTCAGTTTTCCATATGTCTGTCATATTGGAACACACTGAGAGAGAGAGAGGGAGAGAGAGACAGACAGAGAGAGAGAGAGAGAGAGAGAGAGAGAGAGAGAGAGAGAGAGAGAGAGAGAGATTTAAGAAAACCAAGGAATCTTTAGAAACCATTATATATTAAGCCACAACCAATAAATATTGTTCATTCTCTTTTAAATAAAAGTGGCTATCTCTAAATCAATGAACAGATATAAGAATGACTCACTTTAGTTTTTCTTTAACTGGCCTTATAGAGGTAAAATTTCTGTCAAAAATTGCCATGTTATATTGCATTATTGAAGTAGTCAGTAGGTTTATAAGGATACAGAGTCAATACCACAACAGAGTTTCCATGATCTCTAGATTATTCTTCATAAGCCAATAAACTATATGTCCATTTTCTCTTGGCCCAGGACATCTCTGCTTTCCTTCTCTTACAATAGTAAACTTTGAAATTTCTAGACTTTTCTGTGACTAGAAAAATAGAGTTCAACTTTCAATCATTGTATTTAGACGTTAATAGACACTATAATGCTGAATGGCTCTTTCAGTGTTTCATATTGGATTAATATACCACTTTTTGTAGATAACAGTAATGTACCTTCATTTTTTTCATAATGAGTATAGTGCTGATTGAATAACTCATGAACATCTATGTGCAATATGTGTTATGTATTTTTTTTTCATTTCCTCTGAGTGAGTTGACGCAATGTAGTGTGAATAGACACTTAGGCTTTGAGCAGCTGTCAGAAACATTGTTATGTTGGATCAGAACTGTCATTGTCATATACCTGTGAAATATGTGATATTGCCAGTGTGTCTATATTTAGCCACTCAAAAGTAGCAATAGAATTTCAAGCTAAATATTTTTATGAATGAATTAGAAGCCTTTTATTTCTCGTGTCTTGTATTTCTGAACCTAAGTGATGATTTGACAGAGGGATCTCATGTGCTATGCCAGCTGCCCACCTAGTGCTTCCAACTTTTACATCCTTGGCATGGATTCTTAGTACTGAAACAGTGGTTATGGCCTGTTGTCCGTCAGCATGTATCTAAATGGTCTCAGAACCTTCAGTAGTCTCAGTATTCCTGCTCTGTAAGGAGCAAAGGAAACCATGATCTAGTGAAGTCTTGAGTGAGTGACTATCATTGAATAATGGCACATTCCTGCGCATGTGCAAAGCTTTCCCCTGGCGGAGCACTCAGGAATAACAAAGCCATCCTCTAGGTCAAAGTGTATACAAAACTAACTACTATAAATCTTTCTCTTATACTTTTACAGCGTAGGAATACTTGCTAACAGATGACTTCATTGAGACTAGCAAACTTGCTCCTATTCTGTATCCAATAAACTTTCCGTGGTTCCAGGTTTCTTGCTGTAGTTTCTTTAAGAATATCACAGTGTGTAGAACACTCCTGACTCTGTATATATGTTTGTCCTTTTTATTCCTTCACTGCCCTAAGTCAAGGTTCAGGGACCAGGTCACCTTGTTTGCCACACTGTTCTATGTGTATCCTCCCTGATAGTGTAGTCTATAGCTCTAACTTCTTTTTCCTTCCACTAGTTGCTAATTTCATTGATCTCATCTAATGGACTATATAGTCTTCTTGTTTCTTGAAATTATAAATTAGAAGAAGGAGGGATAGCAATTAAAAATAAGCCAAGACAGAACCCTCACCAGAATTAAAAAAAATATGATTTATACAGCATAATTTTAAAAACTGTTAGAACAAACTTTATGTTGTTGATCATTCATAGTCTGTGCAATATTTTCTGTCATTTGTATATAGTAGAGAGCTTGCTTATATTCTAAAACAAGTAGAGTAGCTTGTCAACCTTTGCTCCTAATATTTATGCCAACTAAATTTTGCCCATATGTCCTTATAAACATTTAATTGATTCTATTTTAGTTACCCACCTGCATGTCTGACAGAATACAATTAACAGAGCAAAGATGAAAGAAAATGGAGTGGATTAAAAAGGAAACTACTGAAAAGGAAATACTAGAGTTCTCAGTGTTGAAAGGCTGCTACATATGTCC
The DNA here is from genome assembly GCA_030556225.1 of Cricetiscus sungorus. Taxonomy (NCBI): domain Eukaryota; kingdom Metazoa; phylum Chordata; class Mammalia; order Rodentia; family Cricetidae; genus Cricetiscus; species Cricetiscus sungorus. The sequence continues at coordinate 16,726,369 of JANBXA010000398.1, forward strand.
TGTAAAGTGATTCCAGCTCTCAGTCAGATACCCGTAGAAAATGGTCATTTTTTGTTTGTTTGTTTGCTTGTTTTTCATTCTCTTTTGGTACACATTTTCTTTAGTCTCAATGATATTTTCACATTTTATATTACTTTTCACACACATTATGATCGTATCTCATACAGAGTTACAAGTATCAGATGTAAGTCTCTGTAAAGCCCCAGTGCACTGAGAACTCTATGGTTTGTGTTAGGAATGTCTTTATGCATATAGTCCTTAATAGGCTTAAAGCTCTCACTTAAGAAAATACCTGTACTCATATTACCATTGCATAGTGAATAAAATTAGAATGCCAATATTTCAGAACCCTATAATATGAAGAATAAATGTATGGTACCTAACTGCTTTTCTTCACCATATTTCACATAGTCTATGAAAACAGTAAATATATTATTATTATTCAATAAAAATAGTAAAATATATGGACCGTTTGCTTTATCAAGTTCATTAACCTTATGGGAAGATGTAGACGATTTGGGAAATGTTATCACTGTGCTTATCTCAAAGACTAACAATGCAAAATAAGTGATTATCTCTGTGGTATGTGGACTTAGATTCCCTTGTGTATTCAATAATTTTATAACTGGGGCACATGGTAAGTCTACATTTAATCTTTGCAGAAGTTCCATATAATTTCTGTAACCCACTCTGGGTTAATAAGGCAACCTCTCCACTTTGCCATAATTAGTTGTTCTTTGCTTTCTGATGTCACTGAAATTTTTGGAGGTTAGATGCAACCCCTACATAGATTCCTTTTAACATATTATTTGTTTATTTATACTAGCATATATTATATAGAACAATGAATTATAAATTTTCTATATGTGTATCCTTGAACTTTCCATATATTCTTTCATCCATCATAAATTTCTCATCTTCCCTCAAAAAGGCTTCTTTCCTCACAAATAATCTATTTTCTTTCACTGATCACATCTTATATATAAGCATCATTAAACCTAAATTGTATGTATGAGAGAAAACATATGTAGTTGAGTACATTTTTCTGTCTTGTCTAGTCCTAATGGACCATTTTCATGTTCCACTCACCGGCTCCCAAGTAACCACTCTAAGGCTTAGTATTAATCATAATTCTCTAACCAGTGACTCAGGCATGTTATTTACTGTCTCTCACAATTAAATTAACCTATTTCTATTATTCTTTATTTTGAGACTGTGGCTTGTTTCCTTGCTACAAGGAGGCTACAAGGCACCCCCTTACCCTGCCTTCTTTCTCTCCACATCTTCGTTTGGATCTCCTGCCTGACTCTAGTACACCTGGTCGTTGACCAAATCAGCTTTATTATCAAACAATACAAGCACCACATATTCACAGCATTCAGAATGATACCCCACAGCAAACCTACTATATTTCAATAATTCTTATTTCACAGAATACAATGATTTACAATTCCTTTTATTTCCCCAAAAGTATCATAATTTGTTTCTTCCTTGTGGAAGAATGAAACTCCAATATGTGTGAAGATGTGACATTGTCATTATCAAACTGTCATAACCTAAACCAATGCCACACGATTTCCATGGCATAAATAGTGTTACCATAAACATGGGATGCATATCTCTGTGATGTAAGGACTTTGATTTCTTCCTACGGTTACTATTATGTAGTTACATTCATAATTTTACTTCGGTATCAGGAAATGCTTCTCACAATTTCTTAAATTTTTCACATTAAAAATACTTCACATCTGTGTTTCTCAGATGACGAAATCCCCTAAACTTGTAAAATATTTGTCAGTATACTTATTTTCTAAAGTTGCAGGTATTGGTATCCTGTTTCCCTGGGATATGTATCTCACGTCTCTGTTCTTTCCCTTCATCAGAGTGTCACATGATTGCTACTCATCTGTCACTCTAGCTCCTTTGAGTGTTTCATAACTCAGATTTCAAATTATTTGTATCTCATATTTTATGGTTTCTTGGATTTTGTGCTTTTTTTTTTAGTTTAGTTTAGATTTTTTTGTTTTCTTTTGCCATTGTATATCCTTAATCCAGTTCTACTGACTTCTAAGAAAGATTCGAGAACCTGGCCCACTGCATGTCAGAACTACTAAGCTATCCTTATCTTGTTAATTATCAGTTCTGACTGAGATAATTTATACTCTCCAGTATTCTATTGATTTTTAATTTTACATATATTTTTGTTTTAAGGACAGCTACTTTTCAGAATAAGATAAAGTGGTAAGAGCTTTAAAGTCTAAGTTATTTTGGAGTTAGACTTTCTACATCCTAGCAGTCAATGCTAATGCGACCTGGCATATAATATAAATATTAAACACAGCCAGATTTTCATTCCAGTTGTATGCATTTACATGATCCCAGCTGGATTGGTTTAAACCTCATGAGGCACTATATTTTTAAATAATTTTGATATTTGTGAAACTGTTTCGACTTTCCAAAAAAGTAAATATTTAAAAGAGCACTGTCATAAACATAGGATTGACTAGATGTGTAAGTTTTGTTGGGTCATAAAAAATAAAATATGATTATATACCACATAAATGTTATATTTTAAATACAATGGTATACTTCATAATTTATAAACTAATGAAAAAAGGGAGTTCTCATCTTTTATAATGTGCACAATAATTTCCCAATATAAAACCAGGCAAATTTCCAGCAGAAATGGGGGAAGAACTGATGAGGCCCCACCCCTAATTAAGGAGCTATTGAGCATAGACGGTCAATTGGGAAAGGATGATCATTCTTCTTTTAGGGTTTGGATGCTGGTTAGATGCTGTGTGTGCTGTGTGTGGTTCCACAGCCCTGTGTACATGAGCAACACTAAAAGGTGTTATTTTAATTCTTTGATAATTTATACAATGTGTTTTGCACTCTCCCAACTGCTCACAGAAAACTCACCCCAACACACTTAATTATTATTATTATTTTTCAATAAGGTCCCATTTCAAACAATTTGTGCTGTGTCAATTTGGGGCAAATACATGAAACAACCTCAAAGAAAACCAATTTTCCCTTACCCCAGCATTGGTAATTTCCATTATACTCATGGCTAGAAATAGGACTTCATGACCAGCTTCCCTGTCTATGCTGGAAATTTTTTTCTGGCTTTAACTTGCAAAGGATTGTACATGCTGTCTCAACTAATTTTGATTAAATGTGCTAATATGCTGAGTGTTTACAGAAAATACATTTTTTCCCTTGTAGTGATCTGACACTTCTTGTTCTTATAATCTTACCCCTTATCATCTGGGAGGGTTTGTGGGCACTGTAGGATATAGAAAATGTAGTCCCAATTTGGACTGGGTACTCCATAGCCTCTTATTCTCTGCATTTTGCCAAATTTTGAGTCTCAGTGTTAAATACCATGGTATACAAAAAGAAGTATCTCTGATGGAGGCTGAGAGATACACTAACCTACAAGGAAAGGAATAAATGGTTGAGAGTAAATTCAGTATGTCCTTTTGTCAGAATTATAAACATAGTTGTATATCTAGTTTCATAATCTACCTCTAGTCATAAGTTATTGTTTTCTTTAATGGTGTCAGGCATGGTTTCCATGTTGCAGGACAGTCTTTAAATCTCATAAACAAATGTTTGATAATTCCCAGAATAATCATGTTACTATACTACCAGTTGAAGTAATTTGCTAAAATGATTATATATATATATATATATATATATATATATATATATATAATCAGTGGGCAGAGATAACCACACCAATTAGCCATAGATACCAGGCAGTGCTGGCACACCCTTTAACCCCAGAATTTAGGAGGCAGAGGAGTTCAAGGCCACCTGGGGTTATACAAAATTGATCCAGTCTAAAAAAGAACCAGGTGTTGATGGGTCACACCATTAATCCCAGTATTTGGGAGTCTCATGCCTATAATCCCAGCACTAAAGTGTTGGAAACCAGAGTGATATAAACTGTATGGAGAGAGAAATATAAGGTGGATGGACAGAGGAGTTCATTGCATTCATCTGACCATTGGAAAGGACAAATTTGCTCCTATAGTCTGAGGATCCAATAGAAGTAAGATGTATCTCTTGTGGCTGTATCCTTTACTTCTCTTTCAGCCTTTACCCAACATAATGACTCCATGTTTTACTATCAAGACCTGTTAGAACTTATGGTACACATTGGTACCCAATAAGGCTTGAACCCATGATCCTGAGATTAAGAGTCTCATGCTCTACTGACTGAGCAATAGGTAGGTTTCTGAGATTACCATTCCTCACTGCTGCATGAAAGTTCTTTATGGTAAATAATCTCATTAGGTTTACTCATCATGCCAAATAAGATCCTCAGTCATTTACATAGTATTAGATATGCATTTGACCAGTGTTACGAGCCTGAAATGCACTCAGAAAGCAGGAAATTATGCCCATAAAATTTATGCTATAAATCTACCTTGCCAACCCAGTCATTACTGCTGTTCTCAATATTCATAGCTAGGTAAACAGTTGATGATTGCTCCACCCACTCCGAGCAGCTAACATAACAACTTCCAGCACCATGAAAACTAACTAGTAGGAAAAAAGAAATCTATCAGTCAGTGCCAACTTCATTTTTTTCCATATTCTATAGTAAAAGTGTGGATGTCATAGACAATAAAGCCTTATCATCAAGTTTTGGAGCATTTTGTCTCATTTGGATGTGTCTGAGATGACCCTGAGTGACAATTTTAAGAAAGTTTCAGACACCTCCACAGGTCTTTTTTATTTATCAATCTATGAATTGTGGGAGAAGCATTTTCAGCTGTGTGGGATATACATATACATACATATATATATATATATATATACATATATACATGTGTGTGTATAATTTCAAAATTCTTACAATTTTTATATACACATCTATCCATCTATCCTCACCTCTAGCCATCTTGACAAAAGACAAGAAGTTGAAGTTATTAAGATCTGGGAGACAGCAATTTGGTAAAGGATTATTTGATGCCATTGTATATACATAAAATTTCTCAAAACTATATGACAAAAATCATAGAAACAAAGTACAATAAAATCATAAAAACAAATTTTTAATAATTTGTTTTAACATTTTAAAAATAGGAGAAGATACCCAATATCATCATAAATCAAACTTCTTGGGATACTGTTATCCAAAGAAGAAAATACTCCAGTTACTTGAATTTTTCTTTGGTTAATTGTCTTAGGATCTCTGGTTGAAATGAATTAATAATTATGAGTGTTAATATTTTGAACTTAGTGAGTCTATTTTATTTTTTTAAATGTTTTACAGTTAAAATGTAATTGAATTATTTCCTCTATCCCTTTCCTCTTCCCAAACTTCTCCCATGTATATGACACCTATTAATCTACATCAAATTCAATGTTTATGGCATATATACATACATACATACACACACATACATATATATATACATATATATTCAAAAATGCATATATAAAAGTAGATCTGCCCACATATACTTGTAAACTATGTTTTCAGGGATGACCATTTGGGATTAGATAACCATCTGGGGAATCCTCCTTAGTGAAGATTATATTCTGACACTCAAATCATTCTTCAGGGTTAGGTAATGTAATTTTTTTTGTCTAGGTTCAGAGTTTCTTGATATTTCACCTTCTAGTTGTGATATTTTATTGTGATATATCTGCTTCAGTGGGCATAATTTTTAAAAAAATGTGATTAAAGGAAATTCTTATAGTAAAGGAGTTTTCCATCATGCTGACTCACACACCTACACATTTTAAAGAAGATTGTAGTAAAGTCAAGAACCAATGCAGTTTTTCTGCTTTCCTATTTATACTTCTTGGATAATGGAAATGAAACTGGGTGTTTCTCTTGCTCCTAAGGAAATTAGGCCTCTAAATTGGAGGATCCCAAGACACCCCTGGTACTTGTTCTTCATGCTGTGGTTCGACATGCTTGTCAGAGCATCTGTTACTCACTTTGCATCTCATCAGAGTTGAAGACCTGCAGCCCACTGTTCTGCATCTGGAGAAAATCACAGAGTAAAGACTCCATTTACACAGACATTTTTCTTAATCTGTTGATATGAGCCTACCATGGAACTGTTATTTCCTTTAACCTTGTTGCTTATTTGTTAGGATATCCCCTTCTACAACTTCTGTGTTTTGTGTCACTGGACTTAGGCAATTAGTATAACTGTAGCTCAATGTACATTGAGCTAAAGGACAAAGGATCCAAATCAAATTTTTACCTCAGTGTTGATAATTAAAGGGTCTGCTCCTTGGCCTAATTATTTCAATTGAAAATTTTAAAAACATAAAAATGAATGAAATATTAAGCTGATGGTAGAATAAGTAGGCATTACCATCATTCTCTCTTTTGTAAACCTCACATTCTTCCATAAAATTAATTGGAAACATACTCAGCCATATAATTAAATAAGGATTTAAATAACTATACCATAACAATTTGAATAATAGCAAAGATAAAATATAATAAATGAATTGAGATACAAGCAATTTGCTGAGGCTAGTATATTATAAATGTAAACATTGCATATGGCTGAAGTGACTTATGAGACTTTCCTATTATTTTAATAAGGTAATAAAATCTACCTTTAAATTCAAAATTAAGTTAAACACTAATATCTCAAGAAAATAGTTACAAAGTATGTTCTTAAAGGTTCTACAGTTTAAATATGACTTTTTATAACTGTATAATATCAAAACAAAAGATGCCTATATTGTGTATAAATATTCAAGAATATATGTTTAAAAATTGATCCTAGTTCCCTTTTCCTCCCTCCCTCTCATGCCCAAGATCCCCACTCCATTCGACAAGGAGAGTGGTGGCTTCCCGGAGAGAGCATCAAAATCTGTGTAGTCATTTGGAATAGGGACTAGGCCCTCCCTCCTGTTTCTAGGTTAAGAGACTAGCCCTCCATGGGGAATGTGCTCCCAAAGTCCTGTGTGCACCAGGGACTCATCTTGGTTCCACTGCCAGAGGTCCCTTAGAATGCCCAGGCCTAACTGAGACCCACTTTCAAAGGGTCTGAGTTGGTCCAATGTTGGTTTCCCAGCTATTAGTCTGGGGGCCGATTAGCTCCTCCTTGTTCAGGTCAGCTGTCTCTGTGGTTTTCTGTAGGCTGGTCTTGTCCCCATTTTCTTATCACTCCTCCATCTCTGCAACTGGATTCCAGGAATTTGGCTCAGTGTTTAGCTGTGGATGTCTGCTTCTGTTTCTGTCAGCTACAATTTGAGGACTCTACGATGACATATAAGATAGTTATCAATCTCATTATCAGGGAAAGCATTTAAGTTAGCCATTCCACTGTTGCTCAGATTGTTAGTTGGGGGGTCATCCTTGTAGGTCTGTGAACAATTCTCTAGAGTCAGTTTTCACTTCAACTTTATAGTGGCTTCCTCTACTGTGGTATCTCTCTTTTTTTTTCTTTTTTCTTTTTTTCTTCTTTTCTGATCTTGTCTATTTGACACCCCCCGACTCATCTTCCTAGTCCCACATGTTCTCCTCTCCTCCAATTTTCTTTCTCCCAACTTCCTCTTCACTCACTGCACCCCCACCCACCCCCAATATGCTCAGGAGACCTTGTCCCTTTCCCCTTCTGTGAGGGATTTTGTATGAATCTCTTAGAATCCTCCTTGTATCTTGGTTTCTCTAGTGATGCAAATTATAGGTTGGTGATCCTTTGCTCTATGTCTAAAATACATATATGAGTGAGTACATACCAATGTTCCTCTTTTTGTTACTGGGTTACCTCACTCAGGATGTTTTCCTCAAGTTCCATTCATTTGCCTGTGAATTTCATGATTCCATTATTTTTTTTTCTGCTGAGTAGTATTCCATTGTGTAAATGTGTCACATCTTCTTTATCCATTCTTCAGTTGAGGAGCATCTAGGTTGCTTTCAGGTTCTTGCTATTACAAATAATGCTTCTATGAACATAGTTGAACAGATGTTTTTGTTGCAGGGATGTGGATCATTTGGGGGTATGTCTAAGTTTGCTTTTGGTCATGGTGTTTCATCACAAAAATAACAATCCTAACTGAGACACCAACTTTTTGTCCTTGGTGCCTAACAGTGTCTTGCAAAAAGAGAGTGCTGGATATATTTGAAATGATTTGTGCCAAATGGTTTCTGGCTTCCAAAGAAGAATTTTTTAAAATTGTGCTTTCATTTAGCATTAAATAAAAATAATGCATCCAGAGCATCATTTAAAGAGAAATTCTTGAAGTATATTAAAATCTTTTGGTACAACAGTGATTTCATTAATAAATTATTTGTGTATCAACTGAGTATACACTAACGAGGGATCTAAGAAATCTATCCAAGTACTCAATTATGAGACCAACTTAAATATCAAAATAAAATTTAACTGATCTTTAGATATCTCACTATACTCAGAAGTATCAAGACAGAATTGTAGAATATTAATTCATTTTCATATTAACATAGAAACAATAAAGACCCTTTAAAGATCAAGTTCCTCCTTGTATAAACTCAGTGGATACCTGACATTCCCTTTCAGATGATATACCACCTGACCAACAGACCTTCCACTTTAGAAGGCAGAACCACCCCTAAACTGGAAGGCATATCTTAAACCATGATAAAGGAATCTCAACTAATCTCCTGAGTTTGTCTCTTATAGATGGAGCCAGAACTTAATCTCTATATCCATCACCTTCTCCTGCAATTCCCTATCATCATATAAGTCCAATAACAAGGTTCCCTCTCTCTCTCTCTCTCTCTCTCTCTCTCTCTCTCTCTCTCTCTCTCTTTCTCTCTTTCTCTTTCTCTCTCTCTCTCTCTATCTATCTATCTATCTATCTATCTATCTATCTATCTATCTATCTCTCCTCATCACTTCTCTTCTCTTTTCTTTCTTTCCATTATCCTCTTCTGAGAAGCTGCTAGTATTTTTTTTTTCCTTTGAAGTTACTCTTGGGTGTCTGTTTGACTCCATTCTTGTGGTATTTTATTAATTGGACTAAAGACCCATCATAAAAAGTGAGTAGTACCCTCTCTTTGATATTGACTATTTTAATGCCTGGAACTTGCCCGTGCTGTGGAGAAGGTTGGAGTAAGTACTAGCATCCTCTGAGTGATTGAATCTTCCTGATGCCAGCAGAACTCTTTCCCTGTCATTGCTCCACTATTTCCAGTGCTTCTTCTACATCTCTGTCTGTTAGGAGCAGTTTTTTTTTCCTGCCAGCCAGGTCCCAGAACCACACCAGCCCCAAATAACCCACAGAGACTCTGTATTAGATATAATGCTGTTGGCCTGTTACTAGCATTTCTTATTGGCTAACTCTGTCTTAAATATTAACCCATTTCTATTAAACTAAGTATTTTCCGTTTGTCCACACCTGGGGCACAGACCATACCCATTGGGGACAGGGGCAGGGGCAGGGGCAGGGGCAGGGGCAGATGTTTACTGGGGAAATAATTCTGAGGAAGGAGCTCCTGGAGCTCTCTTGCTTGCAGCACAGGGACAGGAGAACCTCCGGAGGCATCTTTGGGACCAGAAACCTGTTGGTGTTCATCTGTCTATGTTGTAAGTTATTTCTCCCTGAATAAACATCTATTAAGCCTATCTGTTTCTCCTGATCCTTATTAAACCTCAGTATCTATCCTGATGTTTAAACTTTCTTTTTTGATGTGCCATTTTAGAAAAGAAAACGACTAGTAAAAACATTATTTATTATTATTTTGTATTTAAATTATAACTAATCTTATTTTACATACAAAACCCAGTTTATTTTCCCTCCTGTCCTCCCATTTTCTCCATCATCTACTCATTACACGCCCCCCACACACACACAAGCACTCTGCAGAGAGGGTGAAGCCTCCCATGGGGGATCATCACAATCTGTCATGTCATTTGGGGCAGGACCTAGGCCTTCCTTACTATATTGAAGCTGACATGTATTTCTCGATAGGGAATGGGCTCCAAAAATTTAGTTCATTAACTAGGGATAAATACTGATTCCATTGCCATCGGCCCCATAGACTGCTCAAGACCTCCAACTGACACATTCAATGGGCTAGGTTCCTATGCAGGTTCCCCAGCTGTTAGTCTAGGGTCCATGAGCTCACAGTTGCTCAGGTCAGCTATTTCTGTGTGTTTCCCCAGCATGGCCTTGATTTCTTTGCGTATCACTCCTCCCTCTGTACACTCCTCTGGCATTGGGGAAATTCCCAGGAATCCACAAGGCTGATCCCTACTAAGAATCTAAGCAATAGTGAAGTGGCTACATTAAATGCCTTTCCTCTATATTGAGATTAATGACCACCTTAAATGCCATCATAGAGCCTTCAGCTAGTAGCTAATGCAAGCAGAAGCAGAGATTCACAGCTAAGCACTGAGAGGAATTTATTTGTAGAGAGAGAGGAGTCATGAGTTGATGGGAGATGTTATTCTGTATATATGTTTCTCATACTGGTTAATAAAGCCCTGTGGCCAATAGGAAACAAGATAGGCGGGGCTAGGAGACCAGGAGGAGGAAAGAGGAAGTAGGGGGGAGGAGTCGAAATGTATCCCAGGGAAGAAGGAAGACGCCCGCCGCAGCTCCCCAATAAGATGACCACGTGGAAATACTTAGATAAGTAGAAATGGGTTAATAATTAAGGCAGAGCTAGCCCATTAACAATAATGGTAACTGGCCAACAGGATTGTATCAAAAACAGAGTCTCTGAGTGTTATTTGGGGCTGGCGCGGCTGTGGGCCCAGACTGGCAGGCTGGCGGAAACATACATGCTACAATGAGTAAAATAATTATTTGTCGTAACCTGAGATAGTAAACTGTATGTATTTACTGCTCAATTTGAAGTAAAATGTCAGTTTCAAGTAATACGCTAACAAGTTTTGTTTTATACTGAAATTATTATCTTACAAAGTTTGATGGAAACACTTGGTTTTTATCAATTTATGGTACACCATTTGCTTAGTGTTTTCTAAGACAATTGGATATTAAATACATAAATGTTTACTATATGAACAAAAACAACTAAAAAGCATGGAGTATATCTTAGAATATGAAAAGTTGAATTTTCCTTTCAGTACTGGCTTACCAAATTTATTGTCATTTTCAAACCTTAAAACTCCCTTTTCTCATAGCTAAATCTTAAGATAAAATATAGATGATATAGTTCTACAGTCCTGCTACCTAAAATGTCATAGCTAATGATTGCAGAACATACTTTTGTTTATAAACATATGCTTATTTTTATGTTATCTAAGATTTGTAATGGCTTGTTTTAGTCACTTAATATTTAAATGTCAGAAATATTTCCATCATAAAAATATTTATTAATTAAATATGGCTAAGGTTAAATACTTTTAAATTAGTATACTTAAGACCCTGTGGTTTAGGATGAACATTATCTAGTCTATCTAACATACAATTTTCATCATGTGCTTTTTAAAGCCTTGCAATAATATTAAGTTAAATTTTCATTGAAATACACTATATGAGATATGAATAGGTTTTAATGTTTTAAGTGGAAATGCCTTAAAGTGTAATGTAGTAATGAAGTCAAAATGTCAACAAGTTGAAGTGATTGCCAAAGAATAAAGTTAATATGTCTGAAATATCAAAATCCTTTTGCATAATACTTTAATATGTCCCAAAACTTCTGATACTCCAAAGATTAGGGAAAATTATTTCATTGTGCCAATTGTCCACGTCTTGTATTGTTCTATTTATGATTTTATAGTATATAACTGAGCTCCCCAATTCATACACATTTTCTTTTTAACCTTAACTAAAATTAGTAATCTTTCATTATGGAAGCTTAATTTTACAAAATCATTTTACATCATTTCTAGTAATAAATGTATGATTTTAAAAGAGAAATGAATATAACAAAGTAAACTTTCATTTTCAGTTTCTATGCTGTAAGACATGGAATAGTTTGAGCAAACTATGAAGGTTTTCTTCATCTATATTTAAAGACTGAATTAGGTGGTGGGAGAGAACTCACAGGATGACAGTGATTAAGTGTTTAAAAAAAGTAACTACAAATAGAAAATTCAAAGGGCTACATGTTATCTGAGTTACATGTACATTTTAATCTGACACAATGTTGTTCACCCAAGTGCCTGAATGAGAACATAGAGGAACATTAATTCCTGCTATTTTCTTAGTTTCATTCCAAGAGTAGTACATAAAATTTGGTTCTAAATTATGATCCTTTTAGTTGTGCTGTTGTTTATTGAGGCCAACCATCTTCAGTGTATTAGGTTATTAATCAAATTGTCTCAATTCCATAAAAGTTGACAAATGAAACAGATTCTAAGTACAAATCAAAGCACTAATTCTCATTATAAATGTGGATGCTGTGATGATAAATGACTATATAGACAGCAATATACTCCCCACCCTGTTACCTCACTGAGAACAAGGGGCTGATTCTGAAAAGATGGATTTATAACCAGCAGGCTTTGTAAAGAGCATGAATATTTTAATACTGTCCTTTTATTGACTTGACAGCTAAGTAACAATATTTATAATTCTTTTAGACTTACCTGGTTTCTCATGAAATAAAAAATGTATTCTGTCTGTTCCTTATCCATGACCTGTGTCTGGTTCCCAAAGTCCACCATGAAGCCATTGTGCTTTACTTGATCATTGGGAGCTGATCTGCTGAGAATTGAGTTTCAGTGGGGCATACAATGAAGCAAGGGTATGATTTCCTCACTAGATAGATACTAACAGTTTTGCTTTATAATATAAATCTGTCTGATATATTTAATTTTTCAATTTAATTCCCTCTAAGTGGGAGGTGATGCTGACTGTTGTTATGAGCCTATCCTTTAATGGCTGACCCAACTCCCAGAGATCAATGATCCATCTAAACCTTCTCCAAGTTTTCTTTGAATTATGCAACCTCTTTACATTAACTCTGCATCCACAAACAGAATAACCTTATTTAGATAATAGTCCAATGAACCCTTTAAAAAGCTTCATTGCTGTATTGTTATAAATTACTCTTACGAGATTGCCTAACCTTCTGTTGTCACAAGAGCTATAGTCTAAGGTCCTAGAATGACATTTTTTTATTTATTTTAGATTTTTTTGTGATCAATTTTTGAATAATTTTTGAGGTTTATTTAAGTGTTCAAATAAATTTTGAACAAAAGGTTAATTTTGAAACCTTGGAGGGTTAGAAAACAGAAAGATTATGAGCTAGACTTAAAAGTCTTATATGAATAGAAATTTGTGACATAACATTAGTTTAAGTCTCCTATAGAAAATTCCAGAGTAGTTTTATATGACCAGTGAGTTTACAGAGAACAACATCATCTGTCAGCTTCAGAGAGCCCACATTCATGTTATTGCAATTCACCTCATTTACTTAGGTCAGTAAACACAATCATCACAGTAGTTTTCTTTCCCAGTAGAGTTTGAAAACTTCTACTTCTTTCTTTTTGTTACTCTCCTTGCATCCATTTCCATTCTTTGACAACTACATATATACTGAGTTTTACATTTCACTCATGTATTGCAATTCCATATGTATTTCCTGGTTCCACAACAAGGAGATCCTGTTAGAGTTTTGGAATTATGATGGTGAGTAGGTAGAATAAATCCTGTCACAAATCCCCCTTGTGCTAAGAGTTTGGAATATAGGTTTTCAATATTCTTTCATTACAATGAATATAATAAGAGATAGGGCATTTTGTCAATAAAATCATATACATGCAAAGTGGAAAGAAGCTAATATTGTCATTATCAAGTTGTACCTATGTTAAAATTTATTCCTCCTGTCAACGATTGAAATAATTAAAATGGCAAAACTGTGTTGATCCTTCAGTAGTATCATATACATGATAATGCATATATTTACAAGAACATACTTCACATTTTTTAAATATTTGTTTCTTCAACATTATATTCTATATTCTCATACTTGCCTGAAAATGTGTACTCTGATAATAAGTTACCATACCTAGAATTTCCATATTTGTGTCACTTTCTGAATGACACATTATGAATAAGCTGTACATGTTATTTCTTTGAATAAAACTTATGATACTTTAAGCTTCAATCCCAACTAGCTCCTATAAACTTTATGAAAATTTATGTATTTTCTAAAATTAGTTACATTACATTAAATTACATTATATTATTAAATAATCATTTGCATCTGTAAATCATCAGCATTGAGAGCTGCATTAGAACTTGTCTAAAAGATATGCTGATACAATATTTACATAAATATCATGGGAATTACTAACCATTGTTTACTTGGATTTAAGGCCTACTCCATGAGATAGAATCTGCACCTGATACTATTAATGAAGTCAAGATCTCAATACCAAATAGGTCATGCATACTAGGAAAAAGTCCAACTATTATAATTCTACTGAATGAACATAGCAATAACATGACTCCTAATGACACACTGCTTTCTTTACCCATAGAACCTGGAATTACTGAACCCTCAGCAGAAAAGATTTTCTTGCATTTGATGGCAATTTACAGAAGACCCACAATGGAGAATTGTAGAGATCAACACTTCAGACCCTCAGTTCTAACAGAAGTGTCTTTATGACATGCATATCTTCAAAGTTCTGTGATACATGCAGTAAAGAAAGGTGAAAGAATGTAATCAGAGGTAGTGGATGACTTACAAGACTCTATTTTCCAGACAATTAGGGCTACTCTGTATAAACTAACAGAGACTATGACAACAAAGTCAAGACCTACAGATAAAACCCCTGAACAACAACAATGACAAAAAAACATAAACAAAACCAACCAATCAAACAAACAAACAAATGAAAATACAAAGGGATAATGGGCAATATGTCACACCCTTAAACAAGAAGAGGTTTTCAATTAAGCTGCTAGAAAGTAGAGATTAATATATATATATTATATACATATGTATATATTATATATATCAACCACACTCCAAGACATGCTTTCTTCTCAGGACTTGTTGGACAACTCAAAACAGACTGTATATTTTGTATATGTTTTATTTTATTTTATTTTTGACAGTCCTTCTGTTTCTGTTTTTGTTTTTTCTGAGCGGGAAAAGTATCTAAGAGGACTTAGTGGGATTTAAGGAATATAATCAAAATATATTATATTGAAATTAGAGACATATAAGTAAATAAATTTTGTCTTAATTAAAAATGAATGCATTTTTTCTCAGAATACAGAAAGATTAAAAAGAAAGCCAAAAAGCTTTATTATGCAATGAAAGCTGTGGAAGTTGAAATTTAAAGTAGTGTAATTGTTTAAATAAAAACTCAAAATTCTACCTCCCTCTGCAATCCCTGCCCCCCCACTCCCAATATGCATAGGATACATTGTTCCTTTTCCCTTCTGTGAGGGACCTTGTATGTATCTCTTAGATTCCTCCTTGTATCCTAGTTCCTCTGGCAGTGTGAATTATAGGCTGGTGATCCTTTGCTCTATGTCTAACATCCATATATGAGTGAGTACATACCATGTTCCTCTTTTTGTTACTGGGTTACCTTATTCAGGATGGTTTCTTCAAGTTCTATCCATTTGCCTGTGAATTTTAAGACTCCATTGTTTTTTTTTTCCCACAGAGTAGTATTCCATTGTGTAAATGTGCCACATCTTCTTAATCCATTCTTCAGTTGGGGGGCATCTAGTTTGCTTCCAGGTTCTTGCTATTACAAATAATGCTTCTATGAACATAGTTGAATAGATGACTTTGTTGCATGGATGTGGATCATTTGGGTATATACCTAAGAGCTGGATTGCCTAGGAGACAGAAGGGGAGGAGAAGAAAGCATGTGGGACTAGGAAGATTGCATTGGGGGAAGAATAGATTAGAGAATGACGAGAGAGAGAGAGAGAGAGAGAGAGAGAGAGAGAGAGAGAGAGAGAGAGAGAGAGAGAGAGAGAGCCATTATAGGTTTGAAGAGACAACTGACTCTAGAGAAATGTTCAAAGACCTACAAGGCTGCCCCCATCTAAAAACCTGACAAACAGTTAAAAGGTTACCATAAATACCCTTCCCTGATAATGAGATTAATGACTAACTTATCCACCATCATATAGCCCTCATCTAGGAGCTGATGAAAACAGAAGCAGACACCCACAGCTAAACACAGAGCCAAATTGGAATCCAGATGCAGTGAGGGAGGACAAGACCAGGCTACAGAAACCCACAGAGACAGCTAACCTGAATAAGGAGGAGCCAATGGGCCCCCAGACTGACAGCTGGGAAACTAACATTAGACTTACTCAGAACCCCTGAACATGGGTCTCAGAAGGCCTGGCAGTCTAAGGGCCCTCTGACAGTGGAACTAGGATGTATCTCTGGTGCACAAAAGGATTTTGGGAGCACATTCCCCATGGAACAATAGTCCCTTAACCTAGAGACAGGAGGGAGGGCCTAGTCCCTACTTCAAATGACTTGACAGATTTTGTTCTCCCCTCCTGGAAGCCACTACCCTCCTTGTGGAATGGGGGGGAATGGAATGGGAGGGTGTCTGTGGGGTATAGGAGGGAGGAAGAAGGAACTGGAATTAATATGTAAAATAATAAATATAATTAAACATTTCAAAATTCTAAATAGTGATATAAAAATGACAGTTTGGGTTAATCCTGATTCCCTACAGTAATAAAGATATATCAAAATAATTATCAGCTTTGGCAGCTGCTAAAAAATAATGCATATTTTTCTTTGTTCATTCTGAGTGTTAATCATGCATCATTTATATTTTTAATGACAACTCAGGATGTCACCATCTCTATATCCATTTTTATTTCATTTGTCACCAATGTCCATAATATATATACCTATGGCTACAAGACCAAGTTGATTTGCTAATTAGTACATACTCAATAGTGGAGAGGCTACCTAAAATACCCTTCCATGATATTGAGATGGATGACTACTTTATATGCTATCCTAGAGCCTTTATATAGTAGTTGATGGAAGCAGAAGCAGACACCCACAGCTAAGCACTGAGCCCATCTGGAATCCATTTGCAGAGAGTTGGGAGTGATGAGCAAGGAGATCAAGACCAGGCTGGGTAAACCCACAGAAATAGCTGACCTGAACAAGGGGGAGTTCATGGACACCAGACTGTTAGCTGGGAAACCAGCATAGGACCAACCCATATTCCCTGAATGTGGGTGTCATTTAGGAAGCCTGGCAAATCTATGGGCCCTCTGGTAGTGGATCATTATTTATCCCTAATGTCCGAATGGACTTTGGTAGCTCTGTCCCCATAGAGGCATACTCTCTCAGCCTAGACACACTGAGAAGAAGGACCTAGTCCCTGCTCCAAATAACAATGTGACAGACTTTGAGGATACCCCATGAAAGGCCTCACCCTCCCAAGGGAGCAGAAATGGGGTGGAGTGGGATATGGTTGGGGGGTATGGGAGGATTGAAGGGAGAGGGAACTGGGATTGATATGTATTATAAGATTGTTTCTAATATAAATAAAATAAAAAAATTTACCTTTTGTTAAAGAAGTAGATGATACAAATGAGATATAAAGATATAAATCCTGAAATAAAGAAAAGCAGTTATAGTTTGTAAATCGTTCTTTTCGTTCTTTTTTTTTTTCTTTGAAAGTTTTGGCATAATGAAAAAGGTAAAATTATATAAAGTATGTAATGCATATTAAAAGATTACATACATTTGAATTCATATATGCTCAAGGGTGCTACTTCTGAAAAGTTGTACTAAATGTCAACTTTAATTATAAAACTGAAGAAACTATTAATTATTAATCAATATAATTTTAAAGGCTTTTGAGAATTTGAGAATCTCTCAAATCCCACTCAAAACTATTTTTCCAATGTTGATGTATCTAGCTATATTAGTGCTCAAGAAAAACATATTTATTCCTGACATTTCCATGTTCTTTGTAATGCCAACAAATGGCTCTTGAATAATGAATATTAATAGTATATAGATATGATGCACCATGCCCAAATTTTATTACAAAATTATTTTTTAAATATGTTAGACCATTTCATTTAGTCAAATAGGGACAGAAAAATACCTTATTAATTGCATGGTTTAGCTGTTTTAGGCAATCTGATGGGTTATCAAATGGAAAAATAGCATTTCTGTCATACATGCCTTCAATCCAGTGAGTAGACAGGATACAAGTCTCATCAGGAGGCTAGAGCAGAGAAAGATTCCTTCCGTTTCTGGAAGAAGGTGTTTGCTTACTCTTCTGGGAATTTAAAGTTGTTTCTTTTTTATTATTATTATTTATGTACTTTTCTTATTTTACATGTGGATCCAGTTCCCTCTCTATCTCTCCCTCCCTCCTTGTCTTTCACCCTCCCATGCCCCATGAAAACCCTCCCATCCCATTCCCTTCCTCCATTCCACATGTAGGGGATGCCTCCTTGAGGATAGTCTCTTGTGAAGGCTGCTTTTATTCTACACATATTTGTGGAAGAGGTGGCCAGCTGACTGAAGATGTGTCTAAAACCTGTAGGTACCACAAGATTTGGCAGAACATAAAAGGAACAAGATGGTGAAAGAAGATTTAATATCTTTAGGATTGGTGTACCATTCTCTCTCTTTTTCTATTTTTTTTTTCATTTATGTTACATACCAACCACAATTTCCATTCTTCTTCTCCTCCCAACCCCTCCCCCACCTCCCCTCTGTGCCTGCCCCCCAACAACTACTTTTCAATCTCAATTCAGCAGGACTCTCTTTGGTAGTCAGAAAAGCATGGCAAGTCAAATTGAGGCAGAACCAAACATTTTCCCCTGTATTAAAATTGGGCAAGGGAATCTAGCCTAGAGATTGGTGTCCCAAAAGCCACCTTAAGCACCAGTGACATCCCATTTTTATGAGGCCCCACAAACAGACCAACATACCTAATTGTCACATATATACTGAGGGCCTAGGTTGGTCTCATGCAGACTCCCCAGCTGTAGGTTCAAACTCCACAAGCTCCTACAAAGCTCAGATCAGCTATCACTGTGGGTTCCACTGTCAAGACTTTGACCCCTGGCTCATATAATCCTTCCTCTCCTTTCTTATCACAACTCCCAGACCTTGGCGCAGTGCTTGGTTGTAGATCTGTGCATCTACTTCAATCAGTTACTGGATGAATGATCTCTAATGATAATTAGGATAATCATCAATCTGATTACAGACGAGAAGGCCAGCTAAGGCACCCTCTCATTATTGCTATTCTTAGCTGGGGTCATCCTTGTGGATTCCTAAGAGTTTCCTTGGCACCAGGTCTCTCCCTAATCTCCAAATGGCCTTCCTATCAAGATATGTTTCATTATTGTAACTGTCCATGGTTAGTTCCACCTCTAAATAGTCTGACCTGATTCCTCATATTCCTATACCTTCATCCCTACCCACTCATCCCTGCCCCCAGTTTACTCAGGAAATCTCTTCTATTTCCCATTCCCAATGAAATCACTGAGTCTCTCTTTAGGACCTCTTTGTTACCTATCTTTTCTGGGTAGCATAACAGACAGAACACGGAAGCAACCTAGATGGAAGTGAGAAGGAACTGTGATCGATATGTAAAATAAGAAAATATAATAACAAATTCAGCACAGCTTCCATTTTATTTTTATTTTCTTAAAAATGTGTGTGTGTGTGTGTGTGTGTGTGTGTGTGTGTGTGTGTAAGTATGTGATTTATTTTCTAGACAAAGAAGTGCATTGCCATGTCATTTGTGGAAGTCAGAGGGAAACTTTCAATCAGTTCTCCATTTCCACTGTGGATTCTGGAGATTTGTAGTTGCTTTCACAAGAATGACACCCTACCACCACTCCTCAGGCTCATATATTTAAATGCTTGGTCATCAGAGAGTGGTACTATTTGAGAGGGATTGGTAGGTGTGACTTAGTTGGAGTAGGTGTGGCCTTGTTGGAGGAAGTGCATCACTGGGAGTGGGCATTGGGATTTCGAATGCTTAATTCAGGCCCTGTGACTCTCCCACTTTTGCTTGCACTTGTCTGTGCAATGACAAACTGGCCACAATGATGAAAATGAATTAAACTTCTGAAAGTGCAAGCAAACTGCAATTAAATGCCTTCCTTCATAAGTGTTGCCATGACCATGTTTTGTCTTCACAGCAATAGGACTAAACTCAGGATTAAACTCAACAGGCT
Organism: Cricetiscus sungorus; assembly: GCA_030556225.1. Classification (NCBI taxonomy): domain Eukaryota; kingdom Metazoa; phylum Chordata; class Mammalia; order Rodentia; family Cricetidae; genus Cricetiscus; species Cricetiscus sungorus. Next base: position 16,746,484 of record JANBXA010000398.1, read on the forward strand.
TGCCCATTATGCACTTTTCCACACTTCTGATTTCCAATGAGAGGCACTACATTGTTTCCAGTTCCTTGGTATTCTAAATTGGCCTGGGGAATACTGTTATTAGCTGTATGGGATGCAACTCTGTTGCTGCCTGTGCTAACATACCCGAGGTTCCCCAGAGACTGGGGAGCATTTTGAGGCTTCTTCAGGGAAGATGAGTGAACCTGCAGCTAAGGATTTCAGACCAACTGGAATGAGATGAAATTAGCAAGTTTAATGGTTATCACATTAAGAGAGACATGCTTGAGAGGAGCTTTGAAGAAAGCACTTAAGTGATTAAGCTGCACATAGGTGACTTAGAAGAAGTTTTAAGTTTATGAAATTTAAATAACTTGTCATTCTTCTTTTCTGCTTGTCATAAATGTGTTTTCTTAAATCAGTGAAGTTGTAACCTTATTTCTGATTATATGTGGTAGGGAAGGAATATGGTTAAGACAAAATCATGGGTCAATAACCTCCACTGTTGTGGTGAAATTCCTGAGTCTACCAGCAAGTCAGGCTGATATGGGGGTGGAACTTTTTTCTTTCCTCTCCCATGTTTTCATGGCCCTTTCCAGTCTATCTTACATCTGTGTCATGAATTATTTGTTTCTCCAGGTGCCATGCAACCATTTAAGTAACTTCTTAACTTCCATGCTATAAAACCTGTATCACATGGTTGAAAGTTATTACAGTGGCAAGTTCTGCTTTGAGGTATAACAACCTGAACAATCGAATTATCAGACTCTGTGACCTTGAGAAATACATCCATATTGTCCATTACTATATGGCACCCTCTTGAATTACATCCATTCTCCATAAATTTCCTCTTTCAAACAAAGCAGTATGTCTTAGTAAGAGTTTCTATTGTGTCAATGAAACACCATGACACAAAGCAAGTAGAAGAGGGAAGGGTTTACTTGACTTACACTTCCACATTGTATTCCATCATTGAGGAAATCAGGGAAGGAACTCTAATAGGATAGGAACCTAGTGGTAGGAATTGATGCACAGGTCATGGAGGATGACTGCTTACTGGCTTTCTCCTCTTGCCTTGCTTCACCTGCTTCCTAAGACCCATGGCCACAAGCCCAAGAATTATGGGCTGGGTCCTCCCCATCAATCACTAATTAAGAAAATGCCCTTCAGCTGTATCTTATGGAGATAGTTCTCAATTGATATTTCCTCCTTTCAGTTAACTTTAACTTGTAGGCATTAACCTGCCCAGCATACAGTATATTATCTTTAAATTTCACTTCATTCAACTTCTCAGACATTTTTAAAACAAGGCCAGATTCATGGTCTAATTACCACAGAAATGGCCTTAGTACACATAACATATTATTTGTTACCTTGAGATATGTTATATACCTATATACATTTATATACCGATATATAATGTTATATATCTATATACAATGTTATATACCTATATACAATTCTGTCAGCATTAAAGTTTTCCAAGGTCCCAGAAGATGGTCCCAAAGATCTGTACTTCCAGAAGTCAGTGGATTTTCTCTGCTAATATACTAAACACTTCCATATTTTTCCATGAAAATTTTCCAAAATTCTAAAATCCACATTCCCATTATTAATTTCTGTTTTAGTTTGATTTTTCTTGCTATGAGCAAAGTAATTTTAAGAAAGATTTTATTAAATTTACTATATTGGAGTACAGCCCATCTGCACAAGTCTAGACAGGAACTTGAAGCAGCTATCATCATGCCAAATCACATCCATAGGTTAGAAGAAAGAGAAGAATTTGTGAATGTTAAGTCATGATCAGTTCTCTCTTTATACTTAGATATAACAAGATCTTCTATCTAGGGAATGATGTTCCCCCAAGTGTTTTGACTCTTCCCAAACCACAAAAGGGAATCAACATAACTCTGCACAGAAATGCCCACAGGTCAAGTAATCTAGGCAACCATTCATTGAGACCCTCCTTTTAAGTAAATCTACATTTTGTCAAGTTGACAATTCAAAGGAATCATCATATCATTGAAACGGATAAAGAAAAATGACAGCAAAAAAAAAAAAAAAGACAGAGAGGTTTTTCTTATGAAAAGTAAGAGATATATCTGTTTGGTCTTCTTTATTTGGTATTTAATATAGGAACATATAAACTTAATTGATTGTTGTTATCAGATGTATGAAAATATAACATGAATACCACATTTTTAGAGGTTTTCCTATGTGAAGCTCCTTACCCACGTCTCAGAGTCACTCTGTCTTCTGGTTGGCACAGGTAATCACTGTACATGATCTGCAGTAGTGTTGGTCCTCTATCTTTAGGGCTATTATTAATGGGAAGGTTAGGATGTGCCTGCTTGGTGCACACAAAGATGGAATTTCTTTTTCTTTCCATGAACATCACATTTCGATATGAGGCTATTCAATAATGAAAGTGTTTTCCTTTTCTCATATCTTTGTTCAGAAAATTTTGAGTTGGTGAAGTTTTTTGTTATTAATTGCATCTTCTCACAATATAGCCTTAAAGAAAATGTTATGAGTTTTTGAGATGAAAAGAAGTCAGAATTCAATGTTTTTATAAATTATAATTTAATAGCAACACAATATTCAGCACAATGTGTGATTGCATACTGTGTGCCTGGTAGGCAGCCATGGTATGAATTTGAAGCAAGGCCAGCATCCCTGCTGTTCTGTGCTCAATTCACAAAGGTGGCTGCACTGAAGTGCTGTTAGTAAAAAGGCACAGAATGGTCCAAGCTTTGAATGAAGACCTGTGGATTGAGAGTACAGGACTATTATATCATAACATTATAATTATAAAACTGAACTGATTCCCAGACAAAATGGGCAAATATAGACCTCATGAGAAAACCAGAACATTGATTTCTTTAGTGAAGTCAGTACTCAATATAACAAAGTTAGCATAGCCTTAGAAGTAATACCCTTAGAATTAAGTGCCAAGCAAGATAACATAGGGAATGTGATAAACTTATTTCTTTGTTAGTGCCATGGACTAAAATTCTCCACTTATGAGTTGCATGAATGTTGTATCAAACAAAAATATGGATAACATTAATAACTACAAACTGACTCTCCCAACAGAGGTGCATCAATTATCTGACTCCTCTAACATTACCCATCAACAACAAAATTTGGGAGCCAAGTAGGCTGTTTTAGTGATGGTCTCATTATAATCTTAAAATCTTATGATATTAAAGAATCATAAACCTAATAACAGGAGAGTAAAACAAGTCCTAGAGTTTGACAGGGGTGGGGGAGGAAAGGATTAGTTCTACTGCTTCATCTTTACAATGGGTGTATCTTGAGACAGAGATAGAAGCACCCTTATTTGTGTTGGAAGTTCAATCATGTCTGTAGACCAGGGAACATAGAAATGTTTAAGGGCACTGGTTCCTGTTCTGGTCTCTAGTTAGCTTTCTTTTACTTTTACATTGTAACCCAGTCAGAATCAACAGAACAGCATGGAAGATGTGTGTGGCTTTTACTCCACTGGCCCTTGAAGTTGTCTGAAATCTCATTCCAAGCAATGGAATGAAGAGGCACATTAACAGTTAATGAGTGGGTCAAATATACTATCCAGGTTACCTTTACATGCCTCAAGTGAGTAATTTCCTTAACCTCTAGAAAGTTATGCTCAGTGGCAAATATTTCTTGATATCTTCTCCTGCTTTTCAGGACCTCTGAAGCTTCTTCTGTCTTAAGCTGTTTTCTTTAATGAATCTCTTTATAAAATAAACTATTCTGTTGTCTATGAAATCCATTTTCATGTCTGTGAATGAACAAATCTGGAAGTTGCTGACCTAGGGTTGAATTAAACTTGTCTGTGTTTTTGTAAAAATCCTCATGAGAATAAAAAAATATTTTATCCTAATCTTTCTAAAGGAAAAATATCTAAAATCATAGCCTTAAATAGGGAAAAGACTCAAAGAAAAGGCCACTCATAGTAAAACAATAATTTTAAAAGTAAAAGAAAAGAAATAAACAGTATAAAAGTAAGAGTCAATTTAAAATACACCTAGAAATACATGCATGCAGTTTAGATATTATATTTATAAAATACACAAAAGATGAATCTCTTCAATAGCATTAAGTAATTTAAGATGAGGTTTAATTTATTATCAGATAATAAGTAATTGTGATGAATAACTACATGATCGTCTTACAGGGTCAGCCATAAATCTTGTGCCTATAATGTTTATGGGAAAAGAAAATATGAACAAAAGCACAACAAACAAATAGACAAAAAGAATGTTCAAGCTGATATAAAATGAGAGGTAGTATTAAAAATAAGTAAATATTCTAGACAAATTTTATTGAAGTACCTGAGTACAATAGGTTAATATACCCCCACATACCAAACTAATTCCATTGGGCCAAGGCTTTCTAACTTGCTTGTTGATGTCAGTGTACTTAAGGGATTTGCATTGGGAAGACATGTGAATAGCCATGTTATAAACAGGTGTTATACATAAAGAGTATTTATAGTTCTTGTAGAGAAGAGAAAATCATAACAAAATTCTGTTGAGAAGAAATGAACTAACTAAAATCTGGAGGACATATACACAGTCAGATTAGGTTAATAGAACAAACCATAAACAGTAGCATTCAGATGATTGCACATGAGTATAGTAATCATAATGATTGGTGTATTAATCCTTCATGTAAAATAGAGCCTATATAATACATAGGGTGCTAACATAATGAACAAAAGAACACTACTAAAACTGCTTAAAATATAGTGAGTTAATTATACAAGTTTTTTTAAAGGAAATATTTAAAAAATGAATGAATATAAAAATAGAAACAGAAATATTCATTGAGTTAAGAAATCATGTACAGAAAGAACATGAAATGGGGTTTGGGGGAGACAGGGAAGGATGGGGTGGTGAGGGAACTGGGACTGACATGTAAAACAAGCTTGATCATAATTTAAACAAAAATATTGTCATAAAAAGAAGAAATCATTTACAAAATGAAGGATAAAATTTCAAAGTGTAAGTGGATATTGTTGGAATATTTGAACAGAAGTAACTTCAGATTCAGGAAGACCAATGAATTATTATCAAAATCAATAAACAGAAACCAAAACAGAAAATGTGAAATCAATACAACATAAAAATAAAAGACAAGATATTACAAGGGAAATAGTGTATCACTTACAAGTCAATCAAAGTTCCACTCTCTGATGCACTATCAACAAAGGAAACTGGTAATAGATGCTAGCAATTAATGTAGTGAACATTAGAGTTAAACTCTTAGAGTTAAACTGAAATTATCACACTTAGCAAAATAAAAATAAGAGGAGCATATCCAAATAAAAAGTGGGGTACGGAACAAAATAGAGAATTCTCTACAGAGGAATCTAAAAGGGCTGAAAGACATTTAAAAAAGTCCTCAACATCCTTAGCCCAGCCTCTGAGATACCATCTTACTCCTGTTATAAATTGCTAAAATCAAAAGCACCAAAGACAGTTTATGGTAGAGAGGATGTGGAGAAAAGGGTACACTCCTCCTCCATTGTTGGTGGGAGTGTAAACTCATACAGCCACTTTGGAAATCAGTATGGTGGCTCTTCAGGAAAATGTGAATCAGTCTACCACATGACCCGGCAATTCCTTTCTTAGGCATACCCAAAAGATGCACATTCATACAACAAGGAAATCTGTTCAACTATGTTCATAGCAGAATTATTTGTAATAGTCTGAAGCTGAAAGCAACCTAGATGGCCCTGAACTGAAGAATGGATTGAGAAAATGTGGTAAATTTACACAATGGAGTACTACTCAGCAGAAAAAAAAAAAAAAAAAAAAAAAAAACAAAGGAATTTTGAAATTCTCAGGCAAATGGTTGGAACTAGAAGAAACCATCCTGAGTGAGGTAACCTAGTCACAAAATGACAAACACTGTATACACTCAGTCACATATGGTTTTTAGACATAGAAAATAAAATTACCAGCCTAAAATCCACACTGCCAGAAAATCTGGGAAACAAGGAGGACCCTAAGAGAGACATACATTGTGCCCTGGAGAAGGGGAAAAGGACAAAATCTCCCAAGCAAATTGGGAGCATGTGGAGAAGGGGAGATGGAGTTAGGGGAGGGAGGAGGGGAGAAGTGGGCATGACATGGCAGGAAGATTGAGACAGGGAAAGAATAAAGGAGAACAAGAAAAGAGATAGCATAATAGAGGGAGCCATTATACATTTGAAGAGAAATCTGGCACTAGGGAAATGTTCAGAGATATACAAGGATGACCCCAATTAAAATCTAAGCAATAGTGGAGAGGCTACCTTAAATGCCCTTCCCTGATAATGATATTGATAACTACCATATATGACATCCTAGAGCCTTCATCCAATAGCTGATGGAAACAGAAGCAGACACCCACAGATAAACACTGAGCCAAACTCTTGGAATCCAGTTGCAGACAGAGTGATGAGCAAAGGGGTCAAGACCATGCTGGAGAAACATGGAGAAACACAGAAACAGCTGACATGAGCAAGGGGGACCTCATGGACTCCAGTCTGATAGCTGGCATACCAGCATTGGACTGACCCAGGTTCCCTGAATGTGGTGTTATTTGGGAGGACAAGGTAGTCAATGGGGCCTTTGGTATTGGATCAGTATTTATCCCTACTATACGAATGGACTTTGGGAGCCCATTCCACATAGAGATTTACTTCCTCAGCCTTGACATATAGAGCAGGGCCTAGGCCCTGCTCCAAATGATATGACAGACTTTAAAGACTCCCCTCCCTGGGGAGCAGAAAGGGCATTGGATGGGGGTTTATTGCCTCATATTAATATAGTATTAAAAAGTAAGAGAATTTAGTGTGCTCAAAGAATTGTGAATTATTTATGATAACAGATTTCACCTATGTGATATCAAAACATTTGTAATGTTATTTTATTGTCTCTGATGACAATGCAATTGAGTGAAAGACCATCAAAAATATATTAATATAATGAATTTACTTCAAAACTCAAGAATAAACTTAAAAATAAATAAAGTATAATGGATGGAATCATAGTGGTTATTAAAAAACAAAATCAAAATAAGAAAGTTAATCACATTTGCCAGTACTGGACTGGTGTACTTCCATTTTATTATTTTTAATGCATAATAAAGATAAGAGTCATTAAAGATCAAAGAAAAATATCAAAATATACCAAAATAACTTGTTAGTTAGTCTATTTCTAATATAATAATATTTTGTGATAGAATAATGGAACAAAAACCACATTTAGGAAGAGTTGGCAAGCATTTTCTACATAAAATCTGCATATTTCTGCAGAAAATCTGCATAATTCTGCATAAAATCTGCAGAATTAACAAGATGGATTTTTTGTTTTAATTTTATTTAATTATATATACACACACACACACACACACACACACACACATATATATATATATATGTATATATATATATATATACATATATATATATATATATATATATCCTTTCTCCAATTTCTGTCATAATCACCAGGAATTACATCATTAAACAAAACTGCAAAACTGACTGAGAGGCTATGAAATATGACTATTTCCTCTGCTAGTGATGAGATTTTACAATTTTTTTCTGTCTGTATTTTGGGGTTTTGTCTTGCTTGAGCTTACACAGGTCCTGTGCATGATGTCACAATTGTTCAAATTTCATGTGTGTACTTGCTCCGTTGTGTTTGAAAAACATTATTTCCCTTTGTTATCTATCACCTTTGGCTCTTACAATCTTTTGTCCCTTCTTAAATAAAAATTCATTGGTCTTTGTAGAAGGGGTGTAATATTCACTTCCCATTCATGACTCCACAATCTTTTATTTTCTACAAACTGACCTATTTAGTATCTCTAATATTATTGGTATGCATTTCAAGAATGTTCTTCAATGAGGTTGATACATATCTATATCTTTATCCACATATGTTTATGTCATCTATATCTAAAATATCTACCTACGCATCTATATTCTTATACATCTGTCAATATCTATGTATTATCTATTTATTTATATAAATATATATTGATCTAAGGTATGGCAATAAGCCATAAGGAGTCACTGTTGTACTATGTTGTCTTAGCAAAGGGGTAGTTTAAGTTTTCTTCTAAGTACTATGACCTATTTAGATGTGGTTTCTTGGATTCTTGAGCAGTACCGGAATTGATATACACCTAAGGAATGTGTCTGAGGAACAATCAGTAAGCAGTTGGAAATCCTTTAAGAACTTAAGAAGAAGAAGGGATCATAGACCATGTATAATACAAGAGTGGTCCCGGATTCACCTTTTAAACTTCTCAATGATCATTTAGATTGAATATAAGTTTGAAAGGTGCATTAGTCAGACTCTTACTGAGATCAGTTAAAATGATAATTTATATTTGCGTTTAAAAACATGTACCATAAAATTTATTGTCAACCAAATTTCAGGAATAGTTGCATATTTATTGCAGCCATAATATCTGCTTTATGTATATGTCTAAAATGATTTTCTTTGCATAGCAGAAAAATGAGCATTGGATATAAAATGAATATTTTTTCACTCTGTCATTTCTTATCTCTTATTTATAAGAATTATTACTCTTAAGTGAGGGTTTTTATTCTTTTATAGAATTAAAATCTTACATTTTCACAGGAAGAGCAGGAAGAGCAGAATTATAATTTGGTCATTCTGGGACCATCCCATTTTATTCTATTTCATAATTGCCTATAACAGTGTTTATTCATTTTTATTTTTGTGTGTTATGATTTATCTGCAAGTTTAGTATAATACATTAAATAACTAAAAAAGCAAAAAGACAATTAAATTGTGCCTGTCATTTTATATGATTCTTTAATATTATGTACTTATAGTGTTTTATTTATTTATTCTAAACATTAAAGTGAACCAAGTTACACTATAAAAAATGCACTTTTTTGTGAATTATTCCCCAGCATTATTAGGACAGTTTCATAACCAATACTGATTAGTGACAAATGTCAGGGAGGAGTAGATGGGAGGATTTTAAAGGGAAATGAAAAATGTCATGATTGTTATAATCACACCATTTTAAAAATTGTCTGAAATGTTAGAAAATGGTAAATAAATCTTAGCATGAAAATCATAACTGAAAACCTATTAAAATAGCACTTAAATGCCAGTTTACAAATAGTGTTTTCTATATATAGACTATATTACATGTGGACTCATAGTATTTTAATTAATTTTAGTAAGTTAATATGTATAAAATTTTTCATAAATAAAATTGTATTGAAATAGGTATATAAATACCATTATGTACTTTATGAGTTTTAATATTGGGCATGTGAATGTCAAATTAAAGAGTATAGGATATCATGTATTGAATTTAAGCAACACCAGACATATACATGTAAAACTGAGTCAACATATATACATATATATACATGTATACTTGACTTTTCAAGTGGTCATTCTATATATATTTACTGAATAACATGCACTGTCAACTGTCTGTATCCAAATAGTTATAGTTGTATTTCCCATGTGTTTCTTTATAAGAAAAGGCACAGACAAATATATTTTGAAGCTTCATAGATCCTATTGAAGAGGTGAAAATGAACCCAGTGCCGCAGTCACAGTAAAGAAAAATAATAGTACATTAAAGTAAAGCACACCACAAATATATTAGATTGGTATTTTAAAAGCACCTAATGTTGATTCATTGGTTTATGAAACAATTTTGTATACAATTAACATAATCAAATTTTCATAATCAGATTTTTGTATATCTGTGGACAGAATCCAAGGTCTTCCACATGCTAGGCAAATTCTCTATTACTGAACTATTTTTCAGTTACTAATATCACATAAAATCTAAACAGTTCTGAAAACTGCTATAATAATATAGTTGAGCATTTTTACTAATTTTTCTTAATAGCATTCAAATACACAAAGAAGATATCTTTAAGAAAGTATTGTGTTGGTTTCTCAGACCCTGCTGCAAATGATGTGACAGATTTGAAGATATCCCATGGAAGGCCACACCCTCCCTGAGGAGGAAAAAGGGAATGGGATGGGGTTTAGGAGGGGGACAGAGAAGGAGGGGAGGGTGAGGGAACTGGGATTAACATGTAAAACAAGCTTATTTCAAAGTTAAATAAAAATTCCTAAAGAAGAAGGTATTGTGTATTTTGTTCTAGCTTGCATGAATTTGTTACTTTTGCAAGTATTATTCATGAGTTCTTTTTCTTCAATAAATAAAATTATTTTTAAGGACTTCTTTACATTATTACCAATACATTTCATATTCTTCTAACTTCCTCTCACATTTCCTATGATTATTCACAATTTATATAAATTATTCATTTTTGTATTGGCCCACAAACATATACACCTGAAAATGAAATCTTAAGTAAAACCTTTGTTATATCTCTTTATCACCACCTGAAACTATTGTCCTAGAATACCAAGAAAAGTAGAAATTTTAGCTGAAGCAGATTTATTCCCTTTTCTTTTTTTCTTCCAGAATTTTCTGTGTGTTTTTTATAGATTGTCTTGGATTTTCCCTATTTAATTGAGTCTTTAGTAACATTATCCTCCAATTTTAATTAGTCTAATTACTATAAATAATTTATTTGGTATGCATCATGAGATCTTTTTTAAAAAGATATATGAAGTCACTTGGTTAACATAAATTATTCTCTTTTTTAAATGTCTAGGTAAAGAGGTAATTCAAGGGTGCTTATAAAATACCAGGCTTTATTAAATTGTCGACGGCATTGGCCAGAATTTACTTCAATTTCATATTTGAAAATTAGTCAGATATATTCTATAGACAAGTGTCTGATACATGTGAATCTACCATTCTGCAGATCATAAAAATTTAGGACTAGATATGAAGCAGCTAAAGACAAGAGTTCAGAGGTTGAGTGACAAAGACTCAGGCTAGTCTCTCTTATTTCCCAGCTTCTCACAGAAACCTCTGGTTCTGAACATCTTATTGACTTCTTTAGCTGAATCAGTGGTTCTCAACATTCCTAATTCTGCTACTTCCTAACTGTAATTTTGCTACTGTTGTGAATCAGAATGAAAACATATTTTTTCAGATGGTCTCTGGTGACACCTCTGAAAGGGTTTGTTTGAATCCCCAAAAGGTTATGGCCCACAGGTGAGAACCACTGTCCTAAATCATCAGTTCCTTAAACTCAATAGGAATGCTGTATTTGTGTAGTCCTGGATACTTGTTTTCCTGGAATCTGCATGATTTTCTTCTTATGCATTCTAAACAAGACAATTGCCATATCTAGATGGCTTCAGATGTATTTGCTTAAACTTGGAAACACAGCCCCTGAACCAAATGGGGTAATCTCTCTGTGCAGAAGCTCTGGGCATGTGAAAGAAAGTGCACAGGAAAAAAACAAAAGGAAAATTCCTCTATTAGTTATTTTGCTATCATTCCAAACATTGGCTGGATTTTTAAATTACCTGCAGAACACATAATATTGATTCTCAGACTTCTCTCTGAACAATTGATCGAGAGTTCCCAAAGGTAGATTCCATATATTGCTCTAATTTTACAGTTATCCAGAACATTCTAGCACACCCTAGTGTTGGAAGTCGCTAATAGCTATTGGCTTTTGGATAAAAAGAAAACTGCGTTTCTTGAGGGAGTTCAGTGGTCTATATCTATAACATCAAATCTTTCAAGTGGAAGAAATAATATTCCCTTTGGGAAAAGGTTTGGAGTTTGGTTGCCACCACCTTCCTGAATTGTGTGTGTGTGTGTGAGAGAGAGAGAGAGAGAGAGGGAGAGAGAGAGAGAGAGAGAGAGAGAGAGAGAGAGAGAGAGAGAGAGAGAGAGAGAGAGAAAGAGAGAGGTAGGGGCACAGAGGCAGAGAGGACATAAACAATGAGGCTGATCATCAGTTTCTAAAGGTGTTGAAGAGGTTCAAAATAAAACATATTTTATAGCTTTTTAAAAATATATAACAAAGAAATTATTACTACTCTTAAGTATGAAAAGTTTAGGGCCTTGTGCTAGAACAAATTATTGAGACATATACTTTTACATCAAGCAACTTCATAGTAGTGAAAAAAGAAAAGTCAGGAACAAATCATGTGCTTTCAACATTTACATAATAATGAACTTTATATTGCTTTGTAAGTTAGTAGTATAATTAATGCACTGAATTTGCCACTGATTTCTATAGCTCAGAGAAATAACAATGAATGTACATATTTGTGGTTGGGTTTGCTCTTTTTGTTTCCTTTTCCTTATTATATAATATGGGCCAAAGCTTCTTGATTGACAATGAAACTCCTGTAGCATGAACAATAAAAACCCAGAGATTTTCAAACTGAAGATCAGAAAAGCAAAGCAGACAACCACTAGAGAGTTCTTACCTCTACCAATGCTCATGCACAAGGGGCCATCCACCAAACATCAGACTCCATCTGTAGACTACACTGCTCTCCACCAAGCCTAGACTCTTAGACTGCTCCCTACTTCACTGCTCCCAGATTCACACAGAACTCTCCAGCCTAATATTCATGTTTCTGCCCAGCTGTATCACTCCTATCTCCACCCGCCTCGTGCTGGCATTAAAGGTGTGTGATGCCAAGTGCTAAGATCACCTTTATGTGAGACATTTCCCTTTTAGACTGGATTGATCTCACGTAGCTCACTGTGGCCTTATACTAACTGAGATCCATCAGCCTCTGTCTCTCAAGTTCTTAAATTAAAAATATATGCTACCAATGGCTGACCTCTATAGCTATTATGAATCCTCAGCAAGCTTTAGTAAATCATAAGTAATATATCACCATAGCCTACTTCTGTTACTTGCTATAACTCTTATTGATGGACCATTTTATAATTTGAAAATATTTTGGTTTGGTAGGATTTTAGTAAGCAGAACCTCAATACATATATGTTGCCATATTTACATATGAAAAGATTTATTAATGTTGGGATAGTTTAATGAGTAGTGTGATCTTGATTGTCAAATTGCTAGGATCTATAATAAAATAGAAGATACATCTCTGAGAATATTTTTCCTGAAGGTATAAGGAGAGGAGAAGGAACATCCATTAGAAAAAGTGACTCTTTGCTTAGATGGTTCATATATAAAGAAGTACACAGATAAAGTTAACTTTCCTCCTTGCTTTTACTTCAAGTAGGTCCAATAGCTACAACCGTTGCTGTTATCTTCTGACACCAGATCCAGCATCCTAGTGTTACAATGTTAACTGAACATGAGAACTCCTTCTGGATTTCTCAAGGCTTCCTGCATCATATTAGGTCAGTAGAAACAACAGCTTTGGTGACTGAGCAACAACCAGTTTCTTAGTCTCTCCAGCTTCCCAGTAACCATTGTTTAATTATCCAGTCCCATTCTTGCAAGTTTATTTTTTCTTTTAATTCATAAATGTATAAACAATATTTTACAATTATAAACAGACTAAAATATTTGTGTTTTATTAAATATTTACTAGTACAATTCTGACTTTGATTAGTATTATTACTTAAGTTGTTTTCAACTAATTTTTACTCATCATATAAACGTAAGCACAAAACCATATAAGAAATACTTACGCAGGAAAAAAATGTGGACTTGTCAGTACTAGAAATCAAATACAAATTGTCAAACATTTCTGCAAAGGACAATATAAAAACACATTACTTTGTTATGTAATATAGACAATATTTCTCTCACCATAGAGAGTTTGATAAGTATGCACATTATCAGTGAGCATTCTCAACATTATAGTGTTAACAATATAACTCAACCAGTCATTGTATTAAAACAGCAAATAAAGTATTTAATTATGTACATTTAAAGTAACTTCAGCAAAATTATGCAAGAATCTACAAGTAGAAGTTCAGTGTTCACACAAACATTTAATTTATTTTGGCATTTCAACATCTTGAAAATAAAATCCCAAACCAGTTAATGTTACTGGCAGGTTTTAGTCTTTGTTACTCCCAGCTGGCCTCCCGGTCCTGCCGCCATGGTCCCGCTGCCACAGGAGCCCCAAATAACACTCAGAGACTCTGTATTTGATACAATCCTGTTGGCCAGTTACCATTATTGTTTATGGGCTAGCTCTGTCTTAATTATTAACCCATTTCTACTTATCTAAGTATTTCCACGTGGTTATCTTATCTGGGAGCCGCAGCTGGCATTTTCTTTCTCTCAGGTCTCCATTTTGACTCCTCCCACCTACTTCCTCTTTCCTCCTCCTGGTCTCCTAGCCCCACCTATCTTGTTTCCTATTGGCCACAGGCTTTATTAATTAACCAGTATGAGAAACATATTTACAGAATAACGTCTCCCATCAAGTTAACAGTAGTGTTGAAAACATGAAGTAACTGGGAGTAAACATACATGATTATTATTTTGTTATAAATAGAAGTATTATGTAATACTGCTCAAATTACTAATGAACATATTAAAATGAAGAGAAAAAGTAAATATTAAACATAAATTCACTTTAAAATACAGTATTAATGTGCAATCTCAGAACTGGTAAGATGATTGAAAAAGAAAGACTATCATCAAGCCCAACTATCTGTGTTATTACTAAGAACACACATTGTAGAAGGAGAAAATTGAGTCTCGCAAAGTCCAAAGTAGTTCAAACTTTCACACATGAAAGGTATGGTGCACATATGCGTATGCAAATTAATAAGAGTGTAAGAAACATCTTTTTTTTTAAAAAAAAAAAACAATTTTCAGGAATTTTTAATTGTTTTTTATATATTTATCATCTGTCTAAATTGCATTCAGGGACAAATTTCAAAAACACTTACTACTGGTCTAGCAATATTGCTCAATAGGAAACCTGTTCATTGAAAAGTCTGATACTTGAGCTCAGATAACTATGGTATAATTGGGGGATGGAGATAGACAGATCTTGGGGCTTTTCTGGCCAACTGGTGAGGCTTGAATAATGAGCAATGTTCATATTGCACAAAGAAGACAGCTTCATAGATAGTTTATGAGTCCTCTCCTGGCTCTAGCACTTCTTCGTTTGCCTGTAGGGAGTACCAGTGAAAAGATATGCAGGTATATAATCTTGCTTAATTGGAAATACTTTCAAATGTTTGTCCCTGGAGCTGAAAGCTTTGTTGTATTTAGTTCACTTCCATCAATTCACGTGTTTGGTAGGCCAAACCACATTTATTTGTGCATTTCTTCGTGACTATATATTTTCCTGGTGGATCATAGTGAATTGCTAGTTATTGGTAGGAAGAACTGATCATGTACTACTTTCTAGCTTAGTTATTTGAAACTAACTCTTCTTGGATAACTCAAATAGAAACCTTCATCACTTACCAACCATGTAGACTACCCATCCCTTCTAGCATAGAGTCAAAATTGGTATATCAGATAGAGTGCAGTGATTTGGTAATTTTGATTGCTTCAACATGTTTTAAATTAGCTCTCTGTGTCAAATCATGTTTGAGTACTCACTAACTTCACTCAAGATGTTATCATATGAAGTTCCACAGAGCACACAGGATTCAGGTGACTGTGTTGGCTTCTTATGATCTTTTGAATATCCATTTTGTTTTTGTTTTACAGGATAAATCTACTTTCTCATTGACTATAAATATGTCACCTTACATTTACATAAGGTGACTAGAGGTCCTTATAAATATTTAACAGCAGGCCTTAAAAGTACAGGGCAAGCAAAAATATATCCTGTGGGCTTAATGGAAAATGGATATTTGCCTTTTTCTGGCAGGTGTGAGATCCACATTTTCAATTCTAATTTAATCTTAATTACTAGAGATCACAATTCTTGCCTTTTTTTTCCAGTAGGAGACCAGGTCTTTTCTCAAAAGCCTCATGCAAATTCTGATTGGCCTAGAAAACAAGAAGCACAAAGTTCTTTCCATTGTGGCTTGGCTGTTTACTTTCAGTAAAATTCAGTACCCAGAAGCACTACTTGGTGGTAAGTTATAGTGCATAGTGCTAAAGTCTCTTACTGAAAGCCCTAGGCACTCCTACTGCAAAAGAGCATGATAAATATAAAACTCTTAAATGTAGGAAGCATTAGCAAATATAGAGGTTAATAACAATAACCTAAAATCATTTTGCAAATTTAACAGCATAAAACTATAAAAAAAATACTTGGTGTGCTTCTATGTAAGACAAACTAGGTGTATGCAATTCAGTTAAGTTCTCACATTCCAGAAATTTATTGCAAAGTATACTGTAAACAAACATCCAACTAAATATGAGGAAACTAAGAAAATGTTATCCATTAATAGGGGTAAACTGGGGTGTTGTGTCTTTCCTGGTAAGCTCTTGATCATCTACAAAATGTACATTAGATATCTTCATGGCCTCCTTTAATTATCCAAATAATATCATAAAGAAGAAAAAACATTATCCTATGGATAATTGTAATTCTAATTTAAGTAAAGATTGAGTAGAAAAAAGATTCAAGAAAGAAAAAGCAGTGTGAATGAACTTCATCTCATGATATGTATGAGATTAAAGGAGTAACTTGGAGTTTAATATCAAAAGATACCTACAATAAGCATATTTTCAAATGTTAGTGTCCAGAAACCCAAAACAAAAGGCTTCTAAATAACAGTAATTTTACCAATTGTTGATAGCTAAATCAGTTTATTTTTTGCTGTTTCACAATTTGTCTAATGCAGAACTCATACTTAAAAATGGAAACAATTCTTTCACTCATCTCCCTTATATTTAATCAACAAGGCTGGCTTGAGGATAGCTATGTAAGGATAAAAGTAGAAAAAAGATAAATGGTATGCAAATTTTCTCCTTAGCATACAGCAAGCAAATAGCTGTTGTAAGTATGTTTGGAGACACTATTAGCTGGTGCACATAAGTACTAAAAGGATAATTAACTTTGTCTAGAACAATCAAAATATACTTTCCCAGTGGAAATGACATTTGGAATGAGTTTGCGAGGTTCTCTGCAAGTTCATGGAAGAAGAAGACAGAAATATTATTCTAGTAGGAATGAACTGAAAATAAGTTCAGACAGAGAACAGCAAGGGCATCACTTATTTCAACTCTCATCCCTGTCATTATTTGTCAGCCAGAAAAAAAATTCCAGATTTATTGGTGATATTGAGAATGTCCTGGCATCTTTTTCCTATGTTGAATGTTAATATATTGTTGTGCAAGTGTGTTGATTTAATGTGTTATAAATAAGCTGATTGACTAATGTTCCCACTATGTGCTTAAAAGCTTTAATGATAAATTAGTCATTCATCTAAGATAATTACAATATTTACATAAGATATATTGGATGGCTTATCACCCCTTTAAAGTTAGTCATCTTATGTAATATAAATTAGAAGTTTGAACACACACACACACACACACACACATAATTAAAAGAATAGGAGAACAGTCTTAAAAGAATCACTAAGCATAGTTTTTTTTCTCCTAAACATGCAAACATGAACACACACATACACAAACAATTCCATGATTATATAATCTGGGCTGGGGCAAAATGATGATATTTGGTGTTAGTGAGATTATCAATAGGAACACTTATACATTATTCTTACCTGATTATACTGAAGTTATTATATTTTTAGATCCCATATTAATCAGAGTTGTCCTAAGGACATCAACTGATACTAATAGAATGAATATATATATATATATATATATATATATATATATATCCTAAGTTTCCATACATATATATGTATACATAGCAAATACTGTATCATATTTACTTACATGAAAGTACTGGGTAGCCTGCATGCTAGAGAGGTAGTTGTTCAGCCTAGGTAGCTAAATAATTAATGATTTCAAACTTACTGTGAGGACTATTATTAAATAGTTATTAAAATAGTTTCCTTTAGCAAGTGGAAAAGAGAAGATGAAAAGAGAAATAGTATTTCCTTCAGAACCCCTGATATTTGGACCTCCGATGATAGATGTCTTCCAGTCTGGGGGAGAGTTCATCTTCCCAAAATTAAAAACCTTTACAAACCCACCAGATATATGTCTCTTAGTTGATTCCAGATCAAATCAAGTTGAAAATCAACTTGAAAGTTGATCAAATCAAGTTGAAAGTCATCACAATTCCTAAACTTAATAATGAAAACCATCATTTCAGACACACGCGCGCGCACACACAAACACACACACACACACACACACACTCAGTACGATAAATATCTGAGAGAACTTTTATACTTTCAACAAACTCAATGCTCCATAACAGAGGAAAAGAAAGAGTGCAAGACAGGTAATGATGGGTACCCAGGTTTGGAATCATCAGTACCACTTAGTTGCATCGCTTTGTTTGTCAATTAGGTCACTCAGAAGTTTTAGTGGTGATAAACCTTAAGAGAATATATTTAAAGCTAAAGACATTTTCTCTCCCTGAATTTCCATCTTGGATACTGGTGGGGTGAGAGGAGTAGGGGGAAAAATAGAAATTAGGAAATTAGTGTTAAGGTCAAAAAGGAAGACAAAAAGAATGAGTGAGGGTGTGTTTTGAGAATATGAAGAACACACATTTGTTTCTTCCCCATCTCCTGAGAGAAATTTAATAATCTGTAGATAAGAATAGCATGGAGATACTGATATGTTGAGGGACCATTGTTGTAGTATTACCTCCACTTCACTGAGCATAGAACATGAGCAGAGGTCATAGGCTCCCTGACCTTCTATTTATTCTGGGAGGAGTCTAGAATTGCTTTAGCTTTCACAGTGGTTATTTAAGGGCCAAGTGAAACAATGGCAGAAAGGCATTTGTAATCATAGTGGTCTAAAGAAATGTAAGCTCTTTACAATACAGTCTACAAATTCATTTTCTAAATAGCATCCACATGTTTAGATGACCATGTGTTAAATGAAGTTATTGAATCCTGAATTTTTTTATAGTATTGACAGACATCTTTTGAGTTATGGAGTCTAGCTTCAGCTTCAGGACCATGTGAATATATCCAGTGGCACCTGTAACAAGTGGAACTGATTAAGGGCAGAGAATTTGACACATAGGCAATGTAGTCAAAGACGGGTCATTGAATACACAGAGTTATTAAGGCCACTAAGTTTCTCACAAATTTGAGAATGATATACAAAGATGATATTGAGGAAAATGCAGAGTGCCTGTCTTTTATTGTCAGCAATGACAGTCTGAGACTCTGCCATCATGTCTCTGTTCTGATCACTCATGTTGTGCCACATTGTTTGAGTGATTCTGCAAAAACACCTCCTGACAGTCAAACTTCAAAAGCAACTACATTTTTTTTTCTCTAAGCAGAAAGGACAGCGCTGCGGATGGC
The DNA here is from genome assembly GCA_030556225.1 of Cricetiscus sungorus. Classification (NCBI taxonomy): domain Eukaryota; kingdom Metazoa; phylum Chordata; class Mammalia; order Rodentia; family Cricetidae; genus Cricetiscus; species Cricetiscus sungorus. The sequence continues at coordinate 16,765,756 of JANBXA010000398.1, forward strand.
CAGCTTTTACAAGTTCCAAAGTGCTTCTTCTTGAAGCACCTGCTGTTACACATCAGCTGCCGAAGCAAAGGATGTGGTAAGGACAGAGGGTTATGTTTTTAACTAGTATTATTCCTTTTCAGTGTGTGAAAAGGAGCTGTTCAGACAGGCTGCCTTAATTTATGACATGCAGACAAGCAATTGATTCCTTAACCTGTGGGCTCATGAACCGTGTGTATTCTGTGGAAGGCAAGATAACAAGTGGATACAGTAGAAATTAATTGACAGGCACAACCCAAAAGGAGGACTCTGTTCAGAAGTTCTGCTATCATACTGCAGTGGATGAGAAACAGAGAACACCCATAAATTGGGCAACATGTCAGTTCTTTCATCACAACATCCCATATTATGTCTGTCATATGTCTATTATCATTCAGACTATTTATAACAAAACATCACATTCTGTTTATATACAAACCTGATTCTGATGCTGGTACTACTTCCAGGCCTTCATAAACTTTAAGGCCCATAATTCAGTCCTCAGTTTGCTTCTCTGGTAGCTTGTGGTGATTGTCTACCAAGAACCTGCAGTTTATCGTAAGAAAGTTTCAAGTTTTAAGGGTCCATCTTTGTCATGGAGTCATGCACCCACCGAAAAAACTATATTACAATGACAATGTTGTACTGATATCACAAACTTTCTAAGTTTAATTTTTCCCAACTGTCAAATCCTGTATTGATTTATCCCTGACTTTATCACTGCTCTCACTGGGGAGCTCAGACTTTCTGCCCACAGCCTGAATTACCTGCCTCTTCTACAGGGCTGTGCTAACTGTCTTGGTTCCTATTACTGTGTTCTCATTCTTCTGCCACTCATCTTCAATGGCAGCCTTCATGCTCTGTGAATTCTTAATTTGCCCCCTTTCTTTTTTCTGTCCTTCCTTTTCCTAAGGGAAACAAAGAAAAGCTCTCTGAAAATGTGCTTTCCCTTTCCTTAATTAATAAAAAATTAGATTTTATAATAATGAAAAGATTTGCCACCTTCTGAAAGAAAGGTGGTTATAATTTCCCACCTATGAAAGCAGAGAACTGAATTTGTAGTTGCTTTTAACTGAAACATCAATAAAATCCTTTTGGTTAAGTATTCAACATGGTTCTTGCTATTATTGCTTCCTTTATTGAGGAATCTGAATCAGCTGGTCTCTATTAAAATAGATTTATTTCTTTGATAGGCTCAGAAAGAATATGATAGTCCCTGTGTTTACCTTTGCCTAAGATCCAAGAACTGAACCATTCTGTTTATTTTGATGGACTTTCCATTTCTCAGAAAGTTGTCAGTTTTTCATTGTTGTACATCTTCCTGAGCAGAAACTTCATCATCTCACTGATCCTATGATAATTGGGGTGTATTTCCTTTGAAACTTTGTAAACTAAGAGTTAAGTGTGTATTCAAGTTATTTTTATGTTTTGATATTTTTTATTTAAATTTGATACAAGGTTGTTTTACATGTCAATCCCAGTTTCCATGCCCTCTCATCCCCCAATGCTCCCCCCACCAACCCCATCCCTTATCCTTTCTGTTCTGCAGGGAGGGTGAGGTCTTCCATGGGGAGTCTTCAAAGTCTGTCATATCATTTGGAGCAGGGCCTAAGTCCTCTCCCATGTTTTTAGGATGAGAGAATAGCCTTCTATGTGGAATGGGCTCCCAAAATCCATTCATATGCTAGAGATAAATACTGATCAACTACCAGAGGCTCCATAGTCTTCCCAGTCCTCCTAACTCACACCCACCCACATATGAATGTCATATGAATACAAAAAAGCAGGAAAACACAGACACAGATTTTATTTCATTTTCTAATTTAGAATGAAAACTGGATAAGGAAGGATAAAGAGGTATTCGGTGTGTCTGTGTCCTTCTTAGCATGCCTCTTTCATCAACTTTAACCTTCATCTTCTCAGAGTGATTCAGTCTATTCTTTTTAATCTTCTACTCATTTGTAAAACTCTCCCTTTCTGTTGCTGAAGAATTCAGGTTTTCTCATTGCCCTTCACTGAGACTTTTTCTATTTCTGTTAGGTTTATATAGAGATGAGATGAACACAAATGGAAATTTTATTGAAAGTGAAACTATTATAGGCATATCTTGTGCAGCAGAATAGGAGTTTTATATTCATTCTTCTTGTCTCCATTACAAAGATTTTAGAATGCTGCAAAAATGGCATCAAATGCTAAAAATCCCTTCTTTGTCCAGGTTTACCCATTACTAGCAACATATGATGCTTTATCATGTATTTTCCCAAAATACAGGGAATACACATAAGCATTGCTATTACAGATTAAAACAAAACTCACATAAGACTGACAGAGCCAAAGAATAGTTTCTGAATTCAGCTATGACCCTGTCACCAACACAGCTTTTATGAATGTACTTGTGATATTGATGCATGTCCTACTTTTCATATGGAAGTGTCATTTATCCTTACATCAATATCATGACTGCTTTGATGCACCATGGGAAGACTAGGTAACAAAATGCTTTATACTACAATATAACAGAGCATGAAATTTGACTGCTACCCCACTACACACTATCATGACCCATCAGAATAAATATGCATGCTAAATTCCTGTGATCAGATAGATCTGCTCAATAAATAATACCCTATATGGGCATCATTCTAGATCCTTGCTTTATCTAACCATTTCCACATTGACCAATGAAATACTTTGCAAATCATATGTTCAACTTTTGATGTCTTATAAGAGACAGATAATCAAATTTGCCCCAAAGTTCTTTGTGTGTATGACATTCTCTTCTCTTTGGTACTGGCTGGTGAGTTGAATATTTATATCAGCTTTAATTTTTTTTCTTATCCTAGAGTAATGGTGGATACTCTCTTTAGGAAACATTCAGTTATTAGTAACTGAAGCTGAGAAATGGCACCATGAAGTAATCCACAATTTCCATTCTAAAACCAGAACATTTTAGATAGAAAAGATTTGTCTGATTTGCCTACATTTCACAACATAGGTTTAATGGACAGTTTTGAGTCACTTTTGAAATTCTCATAGATCTTCTTTTAGTGTTTAGAAATGAATGAAAAAAACATCAATGTTATTGGCTATGTTACTGGGTAATCTTTTTTAAAACTGTCCTCAATTAAAAATATGGTGTTGAAAAGTGAGCTAATTTCTCCAGCCTTCAAAAGAAGCAGTGAACCATCTCTCTGCAGTCTTAGATCAGATTTTCAGATATCATTGTCTACTTAGGTTGGTCTAGGGGCCCCTTAGTGACAATGTTGAGATCAATGATTATTTCCAAAGGTTGCTGGGTATCTGGATGCAAATTTCCCTCCATCTCTGTGATTTATAAAGAAATCTGGTTTAGGATTCCTCAGAGGGAGATAGCCCACTCAGAGCTCTATCTTTGTAAAAATTACAACCTGAAAAAATGATTATGACTTTTTGCATGTCACAGGCTGAGTATACTGATAAATTCTGCAATACATCCCAATCAGAGTTACATCCTTTCATCTCTACATTTGTTCAGGCCTAGTTCTTTATACATGTGCCTGACTGTCATACAGGGGTTTTAACAAAATAACTAATTAAATGAAGTCAAAAGTGTTTAGCCTTAATCAGTTATGGTTATATTAGCACATAGTGGAGGATGAGAAGAGGAAAGGAAGACTAGTTAAGAAGGGTTCATCCACAAACAGCAGAACAGTTAAGTACATGATGAAGTGAGTCACTGAGATGCTCAGCAGAAAGATGCCAGAATAAGCAATTTTGGCAGCGCTGGATCTTGGGCTTCAGGACAACAAAAGTGGAAGGAAATTCATTTGTGTTGTTTCAGATCGATGGTGTTATGTCAAAGGAGGTGCAGTTAAGTTGAATAGATGGTGTGACATTTCCTCCCCACTTCTTCCACTGACAAAAAATAGATGTGCACTGAAATTTTATGGCTCTTTGTGGCTTCATTTTGTAATTCTAGATTGCACTTTATAGATAACAGTGATCATTATGATTCTTTAACACAGTCATAGTAATAGAAAATGGGAGAGGTACAGTTAATTAATATATTTGTATTTGGTATTGTCTTTGGGCCACCAACCAACTCCCGAAATAAGGAAAGGGATACTAATTGCTTTTTAGGAATTCTTGCCTGTATCTTAGAGAGAGGGGGGGTGGGGATAGATGGACAGGGCCCTTCTAAAAGGGAACATGATGAATAGGCAAGATGGTTCTCTTAGTGACTATACCTGTGGACATATCCTGTTAGAACTCCAAAGCATGCCAGTACAAATGCCTACATACTAACTTTCCTCCATGTTTATTTATTATTTAAAAATGATAAAGCATTAGAAAGGGATAGCAGATGAGGCAGAGATGAGGACACCTTGTTCTCAAGACTACTGCCTGCTGACCTGGGCAGGACATGGTTCAACTTTGGGGGACCTGGGAGAACTACGGAGCTTGCCACATCCTGGAATAGCTGGCTATTTTACTTCATGTCAAGACACTGTGGAACCACCAGGCTCCACCTGGACCTGGCTAGATGCTGTTCAAATTGTATCCAAGTCCACTCCTTAGGGCTTTAAACACCCAATCCTTTCGCATCACCAGAGTATCACCTGGCCATATTTAGAAGCCTTGTATCTCCAACTCTATGGCCAATAGCTGGTAGTCCTGAAACAATAGCTGATTAAGAATGATCAGTGGGTTTTCTCAAAAAACGAAATCTTTGTTGCATTGTTTTTTTTGTATTGTTTTCCTGGTTTCTACTTTATTGATTTCAGCCATCATTGATTATTTCCTGGCGTCTACTTCTCTGGAGTGAGTTGCTTCTGATTGTTCTAAGGCTTTCAGTTGTGCTGTGATTATCCTCCTTTTTCTCTAATGTGATTATCCCCCGTTTTCTTCATATGGGCACTTAGTGCAATGAACTTTCTTCGTAGAACTGCTTTCAAGGTGTCCCATAAGTTTGTGTATGTTCTGTCCTCATTCTCACTGAATTGTAGGAAGTTGTTAATTTTTTCTTTATTTCTTCTTTGACCCAGGTATGGTGTAATTGCCCATTGCTCAGTTTCCACGAGTTTGTAAGGTTTCTGTGATTTGTGTTGTTGTTGAATTCCAACATTAAAGCATGGTGGTCTGATAAGATACAGGGAACTATTCAAATTTTTTTTTGTATCTGTTGAGGATTGTTATGTTGCCTAGTATGTAGTCAATTTAAGAGAGAGTTCCATGTGGAGCAGAAAAGATGGTATATTCTTTTTTGTTTGGATGGAATGTTATATAGATGTCTGTTAAACACAATTGAGACAAAAGTTCTGTTAGTTCTTTTGTTTCTTTGTTAAGTTTCAGACTTGTGGTCCTGTCTAGCAGTAAGAGTGAGGTGTTGAAGTCTCCCACTATAAGTGTGTGAAGTTTTATGGGAGCTTTGATTTTAGTAGCGTTTCTTTTATAAATGTGGGGGCCTTTGTATTTGGGGCATAGATGTTCATAATTGAGACTTTATGCTGATGAATTTCTCTTGTGATGAACATTAAATGACTGTTTTCATATCTTTTGATTGATTTTGGTTCGATGTCTAACTTGTTAGCTATTAGAGTAGCCACACCTGCTTGCTTCTTGGGTCCATTTTATTGGAAGATCTTTTCCCAGCCTGAGGTAATGTCTGATGTTGAAGCTTAGCTGTGTTTCTTGTATGCAGCAGAAGGATGGATCCTCTCTTCCTATCCATTCTGTTAGCCTGTGTCTTTTTATACGCAAGTTAAGACCTATGTGGAGGGAAAGTAAGGAACATTGATTGTTAATGCTTGCTTGTTTTAGATTTATTGTTGGCAGTGGTATTGTGAATATATTTGCCCAACTTTACCCTTGGGTTCAGGTGAAGTGGCATTATCTATTGCCTATGACTTTGTGATAGACAAACCTTTATCTAAACTAACCAAAAAGCAGAGAGAAAACATACAAATTTACAAAATCAGAAATGAAAAGGGGGACATAACAGCGAATACTGTGAAAATCCAGACAATTTTCTGGTCATACTTTGAAAACATTTACTCCACAAAATTTGAAGAGTCAAAGGAAAAAGACTCTGGTAACTAGTTTACCAAAACTAAATCAAGAACAGATAAACAAAATAAATAGACCTATAACCCCTAATAAAAAGCCTTCCAACCAAAAAAAGCCCAAGGCCAGATGGGTTCAGTGCAGAATTCTACCAGAAACAAGGGCCACAATTTTCATGGGGCCACAATAAAATGGGTACCCAAGCCACAAAGACACAACTAAGAAAGAAATCTACAGACCAATATCCCTCATGAACATTGATGCAAAAATACTAATATATATATGTATATGCATATATGCATATATATATGTATATATATACATATATATATATATATATTGGCAACTGAATCCAAGACTACATCAGAGAAATCATCCACTATGACCAAGCAGGCTCTATTCCTGGGTTGCACGGATAGTTCAACATAGGAAAATCTATAAATGTGATCCTCTATATAAATAAACTGAAAAAGAAAAACCTCATGATCATCTACCTAGATGCTGAGAAAGCCTTCGACAAAATTCAACACCCTTTCATGATAAAGATCTTGGAGAGATTAGGGATAACAGGAACATACCTAAACATAATAAAAACAATATACAGTAAACCAAAGCCAACATCAAATTGAATGGAGAGAAGCTTACGGTGATTCCTCTAAAATCAGAAAAAAGACAAACTGCCCTCTCTTTCCATATCTCTTCAATATTGTATTTGAAGTTCTAGCTAAAGCAATAAAACAACAAAAGGAGATCAAGGGAATACAAATTGTAAAGGAAGATGTCAAACTCTCACTATAAGAGGATGATATGATAGTTTACATAAGCAACCCAAAAAACTCTACCAGGGAACTCCTACAGCTGATAATCACCTTCAACAAACTGGCAAGATACAAGATAAACTCAAAAAATTCAGTAGCCCTACTTCATTCAGAAAACAAAGGGACTGAGAAAGAAATCAGAATCACCCCTTACAATAGCCACAAACAACATAAAGTATCTTGGGGTAATGCTTAACAAACAAGTGAAAAACCTATATAATAAGAATTTTGCGTTGTTAAAGAAAGAAATTAACAAAGATACTAGAAAATTGAAAGATCTCCTATGCTCTTGGATAGGTCGGATAAACAGTAAAAATGGCAATCTTGCCAAAAGCAATCTACAGATTCAATGCAGTTTCCATTAAAATCACAGCACAATTCTTTACTGACCTTAGAGGGATAATAATCAACTTTATATGGAAAAACAAAAGATCCAGGATAGCCATCACAACCCTGTATAATAAAGGAATTTCAGGAGGCATCACCAACCCCAACCTTAAGCTCTATTATAGAGCTGAAAACAGCCTGGTATTGACACAAAAATAGATAGGTAGATCAATGGAATTGCGTCAAAAATCCTGATATTAACACACACATCTATAACACCTGATTTTCAACAAAACAACTAAAAGTATACAATGGGTAGAGGAGGAGATCATCTTCAACAAGTGGTGCTGTCACAACTCGATGATGGTATGTAGAAGACTGCAGATAGACCCACAAATCTCAACGCCAAATGGTCAAAGACCTCAACTTAAATCCAGCCACACTGAATGTCTTAGAAGAGAAAGTGGGAGGTACACAAGAACAAATTGGTACAGGACATGGCTTCCTAAACATAAATCCAGTAGCACAGATACTGAGATCGACAAGTAATAAATGGGACCTCCTGGAACTGAGAAGCTTCTGTAAGGCAAAGGACACAGTTGACAAGACCAAATGGCAGCCCACAGACTGGAATCCAGTCTGTGGATAAAAGATCTTCACCAATCCTACATCTGACAGAGGGCTGATCTCCAAAATATACAAAGAACACAAGAAACTAGTCAAGAAAATACCAAGTAACCCTATTTAAAAATGAGGTATAGAACTAAAGAGAGAACTCTCAATAGAGGAAATCAAAAGGTGCTCAACATCCTTAGCTATCAGGGAAATGCAAATCAAAGCAACTTCGAGAGTATTACCATCTTACTCCTGCCAAAATGGCTAAAATTAGAAACACCAATGACAACTTATGCTGGAGAGGATGTGGAGAAAGGGGAACATTCCTCCACTGCAGGTGGGAGTGCAAACTTGTACAGCCATTTTGGAGATCAATATGGCAGTTCCTAAGGAAAATGGAAAACAGTCTACCCCAGGACCCAGCAATCCCCCTCTTACACAAATGATCTACATTCGTGCAGCAAAGACATGTGCTCAAATATTTTCATAGCAGAATTATTTGTATTAGCAAGAACCTGGAAGCAACCTAGATGTCCCTCAACTGAAGAATGGATAAAGAACATGTGACACATTTACACAATGGAATACTACTCTGCGGGGGGCGGGGGAGCAATGAAATCTTGAAATTCCCAGGCAAGTGGATGGAATGAAGAAACTATCCTAAATGAGGTAACCCAGTCACAAAAAAAGGAACATTGTATGTACTCACTCATTTTTGGATTTTAGACATACAGCAATGGATCACCAGCCTATAATTCACACCACCAGAGAAACTGGGATACAAGGAGTATTCTAAGAGATTCATATAAGATCCCTCACAGAAGGGGAAAGGGACAAGATCTTCAGAGCATAAGGGGAGTGGGAGGGACTGTGAGTGGAGAGGGAGCTAAGAGAAAGAGAAGGCTAGGAGAGGAAAGCACATGTGATTAGAAAGATTGAGAGATTGAGTCAGAAGAGTAATCGACCATAGAAGAGAAAGAGAGAGACAGAGAGGGAGAAAGAGAATAACAGATGGAGCCATTATAGGTTTGAAGAGAAAAGTGAACCTAGAGAAATGTTCAGAGCCCTACAAGACTGACCCCAACTAACAATTTGACCCACAGTGGAAAGTCTACTATAAATGTTCTTCCCTGATAATGAAATCAACAACTAACTTATCCATCATAGAGCTCTCATCTAATATCTGATGGAAACAGAAGCAAACACCCACAACTAAACACTGAGCCGAACTGTAATCCAGATGCAGAGAGTGAGGTCAAGACCAGGCTATAGTAACTCATAGACACAGCTGACCTGAGCAAGGAGGAGCTAATGGGCCTCCAGACTGATAGCTGGGAATCCAGCATGGGACCCCTGAACATGGGTCTCAGTAGAAGGCCTGAGCAGTTTAAGAGACCTGGGACAGTGAAATCAGGATCTATTCCTCGTGCACAAAAGGACTTTGGAGACACATCCCCAATGGAGGGATACTCCCTTAACCGAGAGATAGGAGAGAAGTCCTAGTCCCTACTCCAAATGACTTGACAGATTTAGATGATTAGATGACCCTCTCCTGGAGGGCATCACCCTGCATGCGAAGTGGGGGGAGGGGATGGGAGAGTGGTTGAAGGTCATGAGAGGGTGGGAGAGAGGGAAAGAGGGAAGAGGGAGGAAGGGAGGGAGAAGGAACTGGGATCGATATGTAAAATAAACTTAAAAAAATTAAATTAATAGAAAATTAAAAAAATAATTAAAAGAAAAAAAATCAAGGATGTATAGGTTGTAAGACTCTCAGAACAAGGAGTCTCCCCATTTTGGTCGGTACCCCCAAGAACTCAAAGTTCAGTCCAGTTGATGCAACATGCATGAGGCTTTAATGAACGGAATACAATACGTTTGCACAAAAGAACTTCTCTTAGCACAGAGGTTAGAGAAGTAACATTTTTCTGGGTTCAGGTATTTTTAAAGGAAAATCTACAAGCTTAGGATGGGGCTGTGACTCCCTGTCCGCTGCATATGTGACCAGTCATGCGTTTTCCTTGAGGCCTGATGGTCTCACCTTAAGCCTGGGGAGTGCTAATTAATCTTGTCTGGTCAAACTGGAGTTGCAGCTATCACTGGCAGGAGGGGCAGTGTGAATTCTTGGTACCCTGCTATCTTAGCGCCTGTAGAGAGCCGTGAAGTGCCACACCTTAAAGATGGCGCTGGCTTCCACCTTCCACCTCCCCAATGGTGAGAGCTCTCTGGCGTAAACAAGCCCTTATTTGGTTAAGTCTGTTCAGCCTGTCGGCTTCTGCATTTGAAGCCTATCTGCAGGGTCCACGTAGCTCATTGGGGTTGGTTAGCACAAGGGTATTTAAGCCTGTGCAAGGGTCCCCCGGAGCCCTGCGGGTCAGAAGATCATGTTTCAAAGATCCTGATTAAAACTGCATGAAGAAGATCTTCGCGAAGTCGCATCCTCCTTGCTGGCAGGGGTAGGCGCTTACAAATGGTGGTCCATACGGAGAATTTTTCAGATCAGAACTCCTATCTGGCGAGGGTCAGGTGCACCATACAAATGGCTGCCCAAACCACAAGTTTTCAGATCAGAACTTCTTGCAGCCAGGGTAGCACTGGCAAGTTCCCAAGTTAAGTTGGGATAAAAATTAAGGCCCTCGGTAAAGAGGCCATAAGGTCTCCTGTGAGGAACAATGAAGTTCCGGGTTTGGACCAAATTAAGGCCCTCAGTAAAGAGGCAATAAGGTCTCCGTTAAGGAGCAATAAAAAGTCCCAGGTAAGTTGGGATCAAAGTAAAGGCCACAGAATTAAGCAGCAATAAAGTCTCAGGCATTGAGTGAGAGGTTGTAACGAACCGAAATTAAAATTTTCAAAATGGGGACTTCCCAGTTTCATCCAATTTTTTTGGCTCTTCAGGAGCTACTTTTTTCAAAAAAAAAACTTAAAATAAAGAAAAGCACACTAGAAAGATTCCTGAGCAAATGTGATGCCATTGCACCTTGGTTCGCAGTTTTGGGAGACATCACGGTAGCGTGCTGGGACAAGTTAGGCAGGGATCTTGATTTTGCTTGGGAACAAGGGATGCTAAAGTCCAGAGTCTGACCTGTTTGGAAGTTACTGCATAGTTGCATTGAAGACCAGAGGTACTGTAAAGAGGCAATGGCAAAAGGGAAAGCTGCACTAGAAATGTTACAAGAAGAAAGATCAGAAAAGGTTGAGAGCACAGGAGAGTCAGGTATGGATGAAACAGATTCTGAGGAAGAATTGCAAGCCCTTGTAGAAAAGGTTCAGAAACAATCTCTTAAGGGGCAGAGGGGGAAGGGAGGGGAGAAATGGTGATGTGGGGAGGGGAGGGACCCTCCTGGAACAATGCCTTTGGCTCCTTCTCCTGATCAGAGTGAGGAAGGGCAGGGCCGAGGTACAGGGCTTTCCTTTTGCCCTGAGGTCTGGAAAGCCTTACGAAATGACTTAAGTCTTGAAGGAGTAAATCAGATTGCCATGAAAGCATGGAAGTCATTACTCAATAAGGGAGAGGTGAGAGGTAACCTCAGTAAGATACTACAAGGCCCCATAAAACAATTTTCAGATTTTACGGCCTGTTTGGTAGAGAGAGATTTTGGCATTACAGCAGCCATAGTTGCAACTATCTCTTATGCAGTTGTGGATTCAGTCACAGCTGCCATGGCTATGAGCACATCCATGCAGACAGCCTCTTAGCTAAATGAGATGTCCGAGAATGTGGCTACCGCCTTGGATGCTCAATCCACAATTGGTGCTCAACTAAAAGGAGGTTTAATGATTGTAAACCAAAAAATTGATCTGGTGCAGGAGCAAATAGATACCTTGTGACAGCTGGCCCAATTGGGATGTGAAATGAAGTATCCAGGTTTGTGTGCTGCTAATTTGTCACGACAGTTGTCTAGCTATCTCTTAGGAAATTGGTCTGCTGACTTTGATGACCTGATGGCACAGCTGTGAGTGGCCATCATTGCAGTGAATTCGACACATGTGGATGCGGGACTGGCTGCTGGATTGTCATCATGTTTCCGGTTGCCATGGATCATCTGAAAGAGTGGGTGGGAATGGGAGCCATGGCTGTCCTCTTGTTGCTTATCTCCTTGGTGGGCCTATGGTGCCTTTGCAAGATGAGGTTTGCTAGAAGCAGTATGCAGCTATGGTTGTCCAGGCATTTACAGCCATTGGGGCAGGACAGTCTCCCCAAGCATGGCTCAAAGTCATGAACAATAATTGATCCTTCACGCTCAGGTTGTATGGCTTAGCACTGCACTCCGAATTAGCTCTGGAAGTGAGCAACTCCGAGAAGGGCAAGTTTGGTTGCATGTGGGTTGGTGTCCAAGGCCCCACCTCCAGGAAAAAGATACCAGACGGGTGTGGCACTGAATTGGCTGACTACCAGGATTTAGGGTCATTACAATGTCCACTGCTGTCCACTGTAGTGGAGACCAGACCACTATCCTTGCCTGTTGCGTTATTAAAACAAAAAGGGGGAATTGTAGAGAGCCATGAAGTGCCACGCCTTAAAGATGGCACTGGCTTCCACCTTCCACCTCCCCAATGGTGAGTGCTCTCTAGCGTAAACAAGCCCTTATTTGGTTAAGTCTGTTCAGCCTGTCTGCTTCCGCATTAGAGTAGTCTATCTGCAGGGTCCACGTAGCTCACTGTGGTTGGTTAGCGCAAGGTATTTAAGCCTGTGCTAGGGTCCCCCAGGACCCCGCAGCTCAGAAGAACATGTTTCAAGGATCCTGATTAAAACTGCATGAAGAAGATCTTCCCAGAGTCGTGTCATCCTTGCTGGCAGGGGTAGGCACATACAAGGGCCCTGTGAGGGAAGTTGCAGATTCTTTTCTATGTTAGACTGTCCTTTATTTTAAGTGAGGGATTTCTTTAACTTTGCTTTTGGTCTTTCAAGGTGATGATACAACTACCTCTGAGTAAGGTAGAGTAGTAAGACCCAAGGTACTGTGTAGGAGAAACTGTGTCCAGGCTACCCAAGCAGCTCTCACCCTATTCCCAGTGCCAGGCCAGCCCATTTGAGCATGTGCATGCCTGGTAGGCCATTCCTCCCTGAGCCAAGCTGCCAAGCCTCTCCTTAACAGCCAGAGCCTGTTAATAAAGAGACACCTGACCCAGAGGCACCAATGAGGAAAAGACAACCAGCAAAGTCACCTACCTGAGTCAATATGACCTTGGGAGGGGCTATAAAGGCAGGTCTAATCCTTAGTAGCTTGCACACTCCTAGTGCCAAAGTCCTTGATGATAAAGATCTTCTCACCTTCTCCCCCAAGTGGTGTTCAGATAGGGTAACCCACAATAGGTCTGCAATTCCTAGCAACACAGGAATTCTGAGAGGGTTGATTTTGAAACAGGCACAGACCACTTAGTGAGTTATCACTCAAAAGGTGGCAGCCAAGGGCTCTGATCCCAAGAGAGACACAATCGCCTGGTACCTGGACTTTGAAAAAAGGCAGAAGTGCAGGCTAGGACTGTGCTCCAGATAGGAAGTCTCCCATCCAGGGCAATGCTCAGGAGTGGATAACCCCACCAGAGACCTGAAAGGAAGGCAAAGCATCAGCAAAGGAGAAGGCAGATTTGTTTGTTGCAAGTGCATTAGAGCAGATCTATTGTTGGTAAAGCAGGTGAATGTGGTCCTAGCTTGAAGTAATTACAAAGTGCTTGGAAGCAGATTGTAGGTATGTGTATTCAACATACGTGAGGGAGAAAAAGTTTTGATGGCTTTTACCAAACAAGGATCCAGCAAGAATGACAGAGGCCACCTTGTTGATTCATCAATCAAGGCATGGGCAACCTAAGGGCCAGAGGGTCTGTAAGAGGCACAGGACACCCAGTGGGTGGTCATGCAAAGGTGGGAACAAAGGGCTCAGATGAGTTCAAGAGAGCTGTGGTTGTCTGGCACCAAGATTTATGGAGGCCAAAAGGTGAGTCCTCACTAATGGGTATAGACAAGATCTGGGGAAGGGAGAGGGGCTCACCAATCATGCCAGTTTTGGATAGAAGGATCCTGAGATCCAGAGAGGCAAGGCTGTCATATATACACCCAGTTCCCAGGCCTGGCATGCCTCTAACTTCCTGAAGGCAGGTGAAAATGCCAGTAGAGCATTCCTGGTAAGGGAACCAAAGTTGTAATTAAAAGGAAAAAAAAAAAAAAAAAAAAACGGAGAAAGACACCATGCAACAGAGTTCAAGCAGAGGGTTTTTATTTTTGTTTTTATTATTAAAGAAAAAGGATCATAAAAAGGGCAAAGAAGGGTGGACAGGCATTTAGGGACTGTGGACAGGAGCAGTGGGAGAGAGGAGAGGCAGACAGTGTGAGAGAAAGGAACAGATAAACAGAATAAACAGAGAGAGAGGGAGAGAAAGAGAGAGAGGATTGGGAGTTAAGCAGGGCCCTTTTAAAAGGGAACACAGTGAATATGCACAGGTAGTGTTCTTAGTGGCAGCAGCTGAAGGTGTATCTTGTCAGAAGCCAAAGGACAGGACAGTACAAATGCCTAAGTACTAACATTTAGTAAACACTTGAACCCAAGGCTTGTGGGTTCCAATTAAAACGTTTTGTTTGTAAAAATCATACTTCATACCATTCTGACGATAATAGATGCATAAAATATGTACATTTTATTAAGTATAGTTTGAAAAAAATGCCAGAAATTTTTTGCCCTTCAAGTGAATTTTTAAGAATAAAGGAACCTAAATTTTCTGCTGCCTGAATAATACAACTGAATTTAAAATGCATTATGAGTGATGATATCTTTTTATATAAAAAATTAAGCACATCAATTTATCTTTACTACTACTGAGTTATGACTCACATTAGTGATAAGTTTTTTTTGTTTTGTGTGTTTTCTGCTTTGGTCGTGGAGTCATTTGAAATGAATCAACTGAGAACGTGTGCTTTTTACCTTTTGCTGGGAAACTAAAACTCAACTATTGATAGGAACATGTAACTAATACGAGACATATCTGAAACATAAGTGGAATACCACAGAGAATGAAAGATAAGCCAGCATGTCAGCATGAAAAAAAAAATAAGCAACTGGTCAGGAGCAGTCTATGGTTAGGGACATTTGTTATTTTAAGGAGAAAAAAATTATAGTGAATCTCAAAACAAAACCTTTATTGAAAACTTTTTAACCTTGTGTCTCCATCTTGTTCCTTCTTTTCATAATATAAAATAATCTAAAATCTCTTTGTTACATTGTATCAGCTAAACTTGACGATGTGGTAGATATTTAAAAATTAGTTCTGTTAGCCAGGGCTTGGTGGCACATGCCTTTAATCCCAGCACTCATTAGGCAGAGGCAGGCAGATCTCTGTGAGTTCAAGGCCAGCCTCCTCTACAGAGCTAGTTCTAGGACAGCCTCCAAAGCAATGCAGAGAAACCCTGTCTCAGAAAAAAAAAAAAAAAAAAGTTCCTCTTATTCCAATTGCAAAGGCCTAAGTATGTAAGGTATTTGGAGTGGGATGTAGAGAGTTTCATTTTGTTCATAAAAGGTACATAAATATTATTTTGAAGTTTATGTTATTCAAATGGAATTTGTGCATTCGGGAACACAGAAACATTTTTCCTGTTGATAACATATAATGGTACAAAGAGAAATGAGGGAAAAAAAGCACAGAGCTGATTTTGAGGACAGAATCTAAATGAAAAACATTCTAAGTTATAGTTTTATGAGTTGAAAAGATACAACGATGTAGTTTCCAGGTGAAAACAGACAAACAAAACATCAGGAAAAAATACTAAAGAATAATCCTGAACAAAGATGCAATAGAAGATAGATCAATAGGAAATACAAAACAAAAAGAGAGAGAGAGAGAAAGAAGCAGAACTCTGTGTTCTTGATTGTGACAGGGTTTTGAATGCTGCAATTTCTCAACATGAGGTGAAATAGTTCAAAGCCAGATATTACAAAGTACTAGAATGACATTGCACCCAGAATTTAAACACAATAGATAATTAAAAACACATCTTTCTAAGGGAAAATGTTCTTGATTTCCTAAGGAGGAGCTAATCAAGATGGATTAGTGACAAACTAGGTCTACTGCTTTTATTATTCTGTTTACTGTGAATTTATGCCTTATAATTATAATAACAAAGATGTATTCCTGAAAATTCAGACAATAAAAGAAAACTCAAAAGAAAAATTTTATATCAACTTGGCCCCAAAATAACTTTTCATCTGTATATAAATGTTATCAATTTTGTATGTTAAATTTCCATATATTTTAATTAAAAGTTTTAATTAAAACATAATTATGTCACTTAATCTTTTTCTGTCTTCCTTCTAACACCTCTTTTGTCCCATCTTTTTAACTCCTCCTATGGCCCCATAACTTCCTAAATTGATGGCCTCTGATTATTATTGTTACATTATATGGGCATTGCTATATAAATGCAACCTACTGGATGTATATGTCTTCAAGGGAAGACCTCTTTGTGTTGGATATCCAATCAAGTGGGTCATCCCAGGAAGAAGCTAATTCACCTTCTCTTTATGTAAGTTCATTATTATTCTAGTGAGACCATAATGTTCTTAATTTTTATTACATCTTATGTTTCTGAAGTTATAATATGGATTATTTGCATTTGTTATAGTGTTTCCAATATTTTTCATTATATACATTATACTGGTTTGTTTTTTAACCATTTAATTTTGAAACTGCAAAATCTTAACTATATAATTACTTATTTCAGGGCCAAAATGTTGTGAAATTTGTTAGGATGGAAAAATTTAGCCTAATTCCCCAGTGACCCCAGAAAGCTGGGAGTCTTAAATTCCAAGCTGACAGTCACCTACTTTAATGTTTACGGCAGCCTGTGAGGGAATGAACACCCAGAAGCCTATGCAAAAGCAGACTTCCTGGGCTAAGAGCAGGCTTGGATACTTTAAATTAATTGGTCTGCACTGGATGATACGAGGTGATTGGTTCATGATGCAAGGGCTTGGTTGTAACCCTATAAAAGCTGTCTCAATTCTGTGCCGGGGATGGGTCAGCCCTCTACCATGCTAGGCGTATGGCTGATGGCCCCAGTATACTGGAATATAAAGGACTTTATGCATTTGCATCAAGACTGCTTCTCATGAGTGATTTGGGCGAGGAGTGCCTTTCCTGAGTGTGAGTGCAAGGGACCATGCTCTGGCGGGTCTTACAGCTCATAGAATTGTGTTATGTTTCTATGTTTCTCTTTATCTTCCATCTTAATATTTTTACTTGTGCTATTAGTGTGGTGTTTTATAATTGTGTGTCACATTTGTCATAGGAAATAAAGTATATATATTATCTTAATTTTGTTTCCTATATTTTATTTTCTGATTATTATCTACAACTAATGTGTTTTAAATTTACACTAAAGATGTAGAAACATAGCTACATTTTTCATCTTAAAAATTCTTTTGTGGAATTATATACTTCTCTGAATGACCATAAATATTAGACTTTTATCATGTGCTAATTCAGTCATATTTCTGTGGTTGGATATTATTTTAAGGTGTGTGACTTTTGTTTATGCTGACTTTGTTTAACCCAGTGAAGCTTTGATTCTTTGTCTAAAAACACCTGATGGTCCTAATAAGGAGCTGAACACCAATAGCAAGGCAGAAGCAAGCATAGGCAAGTTGGCAAGCAGAGAAGATAACAAGAAAAAGAAATGAGGAAAGGAGCAGCAAAAGAACAAGGAGAGGAAAACATCAGAGGCAAGCCACCCAGCCACATATCCATCCAGCTACACAGCAATCCACAGAGTAAGAGTTATACAAGTAAGAAAAGCCCAGAGGCAAAAGGAAAACTGGTTAATTTGAGATAAGAAAAGATGGGCAGTAGCTCATGCCTTTAATCCCAGCACTTAGGAGGCAGAGGCAGGTGGATTTCTGTGATTTCTAGGACAGCAAGTTAAGTGCCATGACAGCTAAGACTGTTAAACAGAGAAACCCTGTCTCAAAAAAACAAACAACAAATAAAAAAGCTGATAAACGGTTAGAAACAAGCCAAACAAGCCAAGTTGAGTCCTGGCACTAATAACTAAGAACAATCCTTTGTGGGTGATTTACTTGTGAGCTGTGTGGCAGGCCCCTCAGAAAGCCAAAAGAGTAAAAAACATTCATTCAACACAATGTATTTCACCATATTTGCCTTTTCTTTATGTATATTTTTAAGTGTATTTTATTTCCTGAATAAATTCAATGGACACATGTGAAGGACAGATAACGTACTTGAGATTAATAGCAAAAGAAATTATGCAAAAATCAGATATATAATTAGTTATAACTCTTACTAGTTCAAAATATTATGCGTAGGAACACAAATATAAGACATTTTTATAAAGAGTATCGTTCTTTTCCTTTAATTCTTAGTTAGGGTTTCTTTTGCTGCAATGAAACACCATGATCAAAAAAAAAAAAAAAAAAAAAAACACCAAGGTAAGTTAAAAAATGTTTATCTGGGTTTCACTTCCATATCAATCACTGATCATTATCTAAGGAAGTCAGGGCACGATCTCCTGCAGTGCAGGAATGTGGATTCTGGAGCTGATACTGAGGCTAAGGAAGGGTGAAGCTTACTGCTTTTTTTTTTTTTCTCACACAATCAGGCATGAAATTAGGGATTGTACCATCCACAATGGGTTGATACCTTCTTCATCAATCAGTAATTAAGAAAATGTCCTAGAGACATATTTTATGGATGCATTTTGTTAGCTTAAGTTTTTTGTTTCAGGTAACTCTAGCTTGTGTCAAGCTGACTTAAAAATAGCCAGCACATCAGAGGTTGTATACAAAATTTAATTTTATTGAAAGGTCTGATATAGTTGAATTTTCCTTCACTCTTTGCTCTTTTGGAGGATCCACCACACAGCTCCCATATAAACCCACACGTAGAGGCTTATACTTGCCCAGGATTATCTTGGCTGGTTGTAGACAGCTTTTCTTAACTTCAACTCTTCTGTCTACCTTTTGCCTCTGGGTTTTTACCTTTCTCTATGTTGGTATACCTTTCTTTACTTCCTACTCTGTGGCTTACCCTGGACATCCTCCTCACCTCCTTCTCTCCTTTCCTCCACAATTACTCTTCCCAAATTTTTACCTCCTATGCACTCCCTCTACCTTCCAGCCCTGCCAACCTGTTTTTCTGCCTGCTCAGCTCTTTATTACACTAATCAAGTGTTTTAGGCAGGCAAAATATCACAGCTTCAGTGAGTTAAACAAATACAACATAAAAGAATGTAATGCCTATTTGCATCATTAAACGAATGTTCCACAGCATAAACAAATGTAACACATTTTAAACTAATATTCCACTACAATCTGAATTCTGTGTCTCCAGTTATATTATTATTATTGTATCTCATGCTTTTGCTTAAATTCAGAAACAAAAAACCCTAAAGATGAATCTTGATTTTTTTTTGTACCATCTAGAACTAATTTTGGAATGAAAAACAAATGTTCACTGACTCTTATATTTTCTTTTTTCTCCAAGAAAAGAAAATAGTGAAATCTTTGTGTGTCTTGTGCATCAAGATGATAATTGATGATATGTTAATCTAGCTTCCTTGGAAGGAAAGTGATGATAAAAATATCTCTTTGCCTCCTCTTTTCTAAAGAAAGAGGAGGAATGGACGTTATGGGATTAGGAGGAGTTGGAGGAGGAGAAACTGTTATTAGAATATACAACATGAAAGAAGAATACATTTTTAATGATGGAGTTGATAAAATGAATTAAAGGGATATTTTGTTAAACTCAGATTAGTGCCTCATTCAGCCTTTATCAGAGGAGCTTCCTCCTGAAGCAGACAGGAAGAGATGCAGAGACCCACATCCATTTTGTGGGGAGAGAGCCCCTGGAACATACAACTCTAACTGTGATATTTCCATCAAATCCCTTCTATCAAAGCTCAGGGAACTTTGCAAAAAAAGGAGGCAGAGAGAGTGTAGGAGCCATAAGAAATGGAGGGCACCAGAAGAATAAGGGCTTCTGATTAACTAAGCAAGGCTCATATGAACTCAGAAAGACTGTAAAAGCAAACCCAGAATATACATAGGTCTACACCAGGTTGTCTGTGTATATAATATAGTTTTTACCGTAGTAGTTTTACAGGAATCCTGCAAGTGTGAATGAGTGGGCCTCTGATTCTTGTGTTTTCCTTCTGTTGGTTTGCCTTGTCCTAGATTAATGTGCAATTCTTTTTGCTTTATCTCATTGTATTTTATTTTGTCATGCTTGGTTGTTATCCTTAGAAGCCTGTTCTTTTCTAAAGAGATAAAAATGGGATGGATTTGGAGGGGATGGCAGGTGGGAAAGAACTAGGAGGAATAGAGGAAGAGAAAATTGTAACCAGAAACTAGTCATTAACAAGAGAATGTTTTCAATAAAAATTTAAACCTGAAAAAAAATCTCTTCTGGATTTGTACCTTTCTTATTTATTTTATTCTGAATTTCACAAAAAAATAAAATTTTTAATCAATAATACAATCTATTCAACTAATATTGTAATTTAAGTAAAGCAGCATGCAAGAGAAGATGCCATGAGACACAGTTCAAGCAGAGGATTTTTGTTTGTTTGTTTGTTTTTTAATTAGGGAAAAGGATCACAGAAATGTGAAAGGGGAGGGGAAGACCAGCCTCCAAAGACAGGATCAGTAGGAGGCAGGAAAGAGGAAAGTGGGGGAGAGAGTGGTACAGAGAGGGTTCTTCAAACAAAAATAATTTTTATTATCCTAGAAAGATAATTTCTTATAATAATCCATGTTACATTTTCCATTCAAAACAATGGACAGGGAAACAACAACAATCTCCACCCCACTCCATGGGACTAGGACAATCAGTACTTAACCAAAGGCAGCCCTGGCTTTTTGCCAGTCCAGCAAAGAATCCAGCAACATGTCTGCACCAACCAGGAGACTGCCCTCTGTGGCTCTGGGCAGATGAGCACTATTATTATTTATTTGTGATGGGGCAGTATGGTCCTTCCTGGTGCCATGACAAACTGAGACAAGAAGACCCACATGAGGGCCTGGGTCTCCCTACCAGTTTCATTACTCAGGAGAGTGGACCTTGTACCTCACCTGGCCAGCACAGTAGAGCTGATCCTGTTGTAGGAGGGCAGGCTCACTTGAGGTTGTGTGAGTGAAATAGTTGGCCACCCTACTCTCTTTACCTACCATGTGATGGTGAGGGCAAGGGAAAGTTTTCCTCCCACCCACACCACTGCCACTTATAGCATGGAAGGGAGTTGACCCTTCCCTTATGAGCTGAAGCACTGCGGAAAATGGGCCCTGCACATCGCTTGGGCATCACAGCAGAATGAACATCACCCTCCCCAACAAATGAACATGGGAGAACTGGTCCCACCCCCAACTACTGTCTAGTGGTGTGGGCATCAGAGATACCCACCCCACGTCAGGACCCCCTATGGCCTCTGTCAGGTGGGAGAGTTGTCCTTGAGGTTCTAAGAGCAAAGTAACTGTCCCCATACCCTATCAGCACTCAAGAGAGTGGCCTCTGAAAGTCACCTGGGCAACACAGAAGAGCTGGCCCAGATGGTTTATGTGTAGTAGAGCTGCTGATCCTAAGGGCATGAAAGCAAAAGAACTGGCCCTGCCCCTTACTTGCCAGGCAATTCTAGAGAGCTCATCCTGGTGGTGAGGACAGAGAAGACCTAAAAGGCTGACCAACCCTGCAACAATCCAGGCCCAAAACCCGGGTTATGAGTTGTTGCACCCCAATACCACCTCATCTATGATCTGATTGATTATGTGAAGGGGACAGTCCTGAAGACCCAAAGTGGCATCATCACCATGACACAGGACAACAGGATATTTAAAAAAAGTCCCAGTGAGGGTCCAGCATCATCAATAGGGTAGCAGAAACTAGAGGTGTCAAACCACACCAATGACAATTTGCATTGATTCTTAAAAGTAAAACTATGTGGATACAAGGGTATACTCTGTGACTCACTGTATCACACTGAAGCTTCCATGATAAGATTTTTTTTCATTTCTTTTTTTTTCTTACATTTTAATTTTTGTTTGGGAGGGGTGGGTTGCAAGGGCAGAGAACAGATACAAAAGGACAGGGAAATGAGTATGACAGAGATTCATGATGTGAAACACAAAGAATAAATAAACAGAAAGTTTAAAAAATCAAATTATTCCTCTAGTTAGAACTTCTAGTACATTATTAATTTATTGGTGGAAATTATGAAGGAAATAGTTACAATTTCATCATTGTGTTAAAATAATTTAAGATTTCAATTTCTAACATTTAAATTTTAAATTATTTGTTTTATTTTATTTGTATGGATACTTTGCCTTTATGTATGTGTCCTAATTGAGTGTCTTCCATTTGAGATATGAGAAGTGATTATTAAATCCACTAGAACTGGATTACAGACAGTTGTTGACAGTCTTATGTGTGTTGAGAATCATACCTGTGTTCTCTAGAAAAGGAGCTAAAGTGCTCTTAGCCCCAGAAATATCCCTCTAACTATTAGACACTAATATTTTTATTATGAGTGTTAACATTGCTATCTAAGTGAATAATAATCAATGTTTACATTGACTTATTTACCCTTTTTTAAGTTAAGGAAATATGTAAAAAATGTCTATAAGCAGGATTTTTTTAGAACAGAAATGTCAACTAGAGAATTGAAAAATTAAATAACAGTAAAATTAATATTTTGATAATACTTAAAAATTTTAAGATATATGTAACTCAGTAAAACTGTCATTCACTCTATAAAGAATATACTTTAACACTTAAATTGACAATTAATAAATGGGACCTCCTTAAACTAAGAAGCTTCTATAGGGTAAAGAACACAGTCAATAAGACAAAAGAGCATCCTACCGAATAGAAAAAGATATTCACCAACCCCACATCTGACAGAGGGCGGATTTTCAAAATATACAAAGAACTCAAGAAGCTAATTACCAAAATACCAAATAATCCAATTAAAAAGTGGGGTACAGAACTAAATAGAGAATTCCCAATGGAGGAATCTAAAATGGTTGAAAGACACTTAAGAAAGTGATCAACATCCTTAGACATCAGGGAAATGCAAATCAAAACAACTGTGAGATACCATCTCACTCCTATCAGAATGGCTAAAATCAAAAAAACCAAAAACAGTTTATGAGGGAGAAGATGTGGAGAAAGGGCCATACTCCTCTAATGCTGATAGGAGTACAAACTTGTATGGCCACTTTGGAAATCAGCTTGGCATTTTCTTAGGAAAATAGAAATTAATCTACCTCAAGACCCACTAATTCCACTCACAGGCATATACCCAAAAGATGCACATTCATACAATGACATCTGTTCCACTATGTTCATAGTAGCATTATTTGTAATAGCAAGAACCTGGATGATGGGAGATGTCATTCTATAAATATGTTTCTCTTATTGGTTAATAAATAAAGCACTTTTGGCCAATAGGAAAGCAAGATAGGAGGAACAAGGAGATGAGGAAGAGAGAAGAAGTGGTAGGGAGGAGATTCAAAATGGAGGACTGAGAGAGAAGAATGCCATGTCTCTTTCTGGTAAGATGAGACCATGTGGAAATACTTAGATTAATAGAAATGGGTTAATATTTAAGACAGAGCTAGCCATTAAGAAATGCTAGTAACAGGCTAATAGTTTTATATCTAATACAGTGTCTCTGTGTGTTATTTGGAGCTGGCACCACTGTGGGACCAGACCAGAAGGGAAAAACAACTCATAACACCTGGGACAACCTATTGGGACGGGAAAAGAATAGAGGAGAACAAGAAAAGACATACCATAATAGAGGCAGCCATTATAGATTTAAGGAGAAATCTGGTACTAGGGAAATGCCCAGAGATCTACAAGGATGAACCCAAACTAACAATCTAAGCAATAGTGGAGAGGCTGCTTTTAATGCCCTTCCCTGATAATGAGATTGACTACTACCTTATATCCCATCTGAGAGCCTTCATCTAGTAGCTGATGGAAGCAGAAGCAGACTCCTACTTCAAAACACTAGCCAAAATCCTGGAATCCAGGGTTTCTCTGTATTACTTTGTAGCCTGTCTAGGAACTAGCTCTTTAGAACAGGCTGGCCTCAAACTCATGGTGATCCACCTGCCTCTGCCACCTAAGTGCTGGGACTAAAGGCGTGTGCCACCAATGCCATGCGGGAACAAGTGTGTTTTGTCTGTAGTATTGTATACTCATTCTTTCATCATTAAGATGTTTGGAGAGCTTATTTGGTAGGACATGCACAACTCTTTCTGAGTTCCTCTGAGTATTGCTTACCTTGTGCTTTTTCCATCAATTTGTGACATATGACAATTACAGGGTTAGGAAAGAAACTGAGGTTACAAAAAAAGAACACTGTTACTTTCTTTTTTCTACTACTTAATGGGCACAAAGCACAAGCATGGAGGATGGAGAAAGACAGTAAGAAAAGGTCCCTGAGATTTTTGTACTGAGAATGAGTGCGACCACTCTACCCAATAATGTAAACTTCATGCAGGAAGCTTGGTAAATTATAATTCAGGTAGTTTGAATTAATGCCATCTCTACATGTGAATGAGTCAATTAGTACATACAATGTAACATTATAGAAAATTGCTAATTAGTTAACCAAAGACATGGTATATCCAAAACTATTTATTTACATCTGGGATAATAAATCACAACCTCACAAAGTATAAAGATTGAAAGTAATGAGTAAAGAAGGGAGGTTAAGTAATGAATTAAAATGCCCAGAGACCTACAAGACTGACCCCAACTAACAATTTGAACAACAGTAGAAAGGCTACCATAAATGCCCTTCCCTGATAATGTGATTGATGGAAGCAGAGGCAGACACCCACAGCTAAACACTGAGCCAAACTGGAATCAAGATGCAGAGAGGCAGGACAAGACCAGGCTACAGAAACCCACAGAGACAGCTGACCTGAACAAGGAAGAGCTAATGGACCACCAAATTGATAGCTGGGAACCCAGCATGGGACTCACTCAGACCCCCTGAACATGGGTCTCAGCTAGAAGGCTTGAGCAGTCTGAGGGACCTGAGACAGTGGAACCAGGAGGTGTTCCTTGTGCACAAAAGGACTTTGGGGTCACATCCCCCATGGAGGCATACTCCCTTTACCTAGAGATAGGGGAGAAGTTCTAGTTTCTACTCAAAATGACTTGACAGATTTAGATGACTTCTCCTGGAAGTCATCACCCTACATGTGGAGTATGGTTGGGGATGGGATGGGACGGTGGTTGAGGCCCATGGGAGGGTAGGAGAAAGAGAGAGAGAGGGAGGAAGGGAGAGAGCAGGAGGGACGGTGGGAAGGAGGGAGGGAGAGGGAACTGGGATAGACATGTAAAATAAGGAAGATTAAAAAATTAGAAATGTTTACTTTCTGGTTTTGGAAATCATGATGAGGCTCACTATAACAGAATCCTATATACACAATCAGAGAACAAAAGTGGCTGAGTATTGCATTGGCGGTGGTGTTCTTGAGTGTATGAGGGTGTATGTATAAGTCTAGAACCACTGTTTATTATTTAAATCAGTTTCTCACTAAACCTAGAGCACACTGAATAGGCTGCTCAGGCTGGGTAATATGCTCTAGGGAGTCTCCTATTGCCTTCCACACCTAGACCTGGAAAGTAGGCATTTGATGCTGTACATGGTTTTAAATAATGAAAGGTTAGATTGGATCCTCATAATTGTGAGGTAAGAAACTTGACTCAAATTTCTCCACAGCTAATGATATTTTTGAAATTTAAAATACATGTTAACTGGAATAAAAAAATACAATGATTTTGATTCATTTTATGTGTATATTAAACCTCTGAAAATTCCAGAAAATTTTGAGAAAAATAAAATTCAAGATCAAACAAATAGGTGATGAGCATGTAATTTTGTAGTGTAGACTTTTGGTCTGTCATGAATACACTGTCTACATAATACACTGTCTTCAAGTTTAAGCAGAGAAGGAAAAATAAGTACAAATATGGAATTCAGTGTGTGTGTGTGTGTGTGTGTGTGTGTGTGTGTTTGTGTGTGTGTGTGTGCACATACATGTATATATCCTCTGTAGTCCTAATCAGTATTCAGATAAGAATGAAATATAAAATTTATTCATCTCTGGTTATAGATAATATGAGTAATATGATGTCATTACTCTGATAGTTAATTTATAATGACTAAACTAGAAATATTTTGCATACAAATACGTCGCCACTTCCCTATCCATGGATGTTTACCATATGTTGTAAGTGGAAAAAAAATCAAACTAAAACTAAAGGAAACAAAGCCATCCTCAATAAAAATGCAAATCCTAAATACTGCATTACCACTTTATTTCATTTCCTTCACTTTCTCCAGTGCTAGGGGAAATATAGAGGGAACATGATATGCTCATAATGAATCTGCTTCACTTGTGGAGCAGACTCAATCTTCCTCTTATGTGGGGCAACCAAGTTTCCATGTTTCATCAGCAATTCAATCTAATGCAGCAAAAACTAACTCATCATAGTCCTCCCAGTAGTCTCCATCCACTTTCACGCTTCCTGTTTTATTTAATGGTATCATCAGTCACCCAATCAACAATTACTAGATCTTGGCCTCCTCATTAATTTTGCTTCTCTTTCTTCATGTCAGCAAATCCTTTCAGTTTCATCTTTATAAAATGTTTTACTTTATCTCCCCATTAAAACAGCAGTGTTAGGACAATGTTAAAATGTGTATGTCTTACAACAATGTGAGCAGCCTTGACAAAATAACTAGACAACAGCTTGAATATATATATATGTATATGTATATATACATATATATGTGTATATATATATACACATACACACACATACATACACACACATATATATATACATATATATATATATATATCATCTTGTCACTGACTATTCTTATAGACCAACTTGTTTTTAAAATTCCCCCTTTTTGTCATTTATCTCAAAGGTTGCAGTCTCAGCAAAGTTTGACAGTTTTTGTAAAAGTGTGACTGTATTAGTTCAGGTTAAAAACCAACTGCAAGTAACAGACAGATCTGTAATAACCACTTGCTGGAGTACAAGACAGCCTTTCCCTCCCCTAACTGGTGACAGTTTAGGAAGTTTTATGTATCCCAAGAGGCCTGACACTTTCGCTCTGCATTTGTCACTATTCCTAATGTAGCTGTGAGCAGTACACAACTGTACATATTTCTGCTATAGCTCTACATTAGAGTCAAAGAACAATTAACCAATCATGAGTTTAAAAGCAGGAAAGATATACTTGAGATAAAGTTTTTGAAAGTTATGGTTTTTAATCCTTTGACCATTAGCTTTTAGTCTGTGGCAAGGTAGCAAATCTGACAAGAATAAAGAGGTGTCACGAAGCTGCTAGGCTATGGTTGGCCATTACATGTAGAGTGAAGAGAGAAGGAAGGGATCTCAATATTGTATTACAGAGGCTTCTTGGTGACCTTACTCTTTCCCACTAAGCCTCACCTTAAAAGGGTCCAGCAATATGTTACTAACTCAATAACATCTTTAGAAGTTCTTTGTCTTATGAAGTTATATCAGGGCATTATTTGTGTTTAACCTTACAGATTCTTTGCATATATACCATTGTTTCCAGTTTTGTGTTTCTGTGGGATTCCTCTGTGTGTGAACATGTATTAGTTGTGCTTTTTCTTGGCCTCTTTTTCTTCTGTCTATTTACTTGTTTTGTCCTGTTTCTTTTTGTTCTTGTTAATGATGTTGTGCTTTACCATATTTTATTTATTACATTACTTAGATGTGTATTTATTTTCGAAGGCAAGATAGAGAGCATTGTATTCAAATAGTAAGGGAGGTGGGGAGGAACTATAAGGAATTGGAGGATGTCAAATTGTAATCAGAATATATTGTATGAAAAATATCTATTTGCAATAAGAGAAAAAAAAGGGTGAAAAGGTTCTGCTGCTTCCAATTATTGTCATTGGAAGAAAGCAGTCCCTCAGTCTACTCAAACTCTGGTGACCATGCAAGCTGAGATGAAGAAAATGGTTGAAGAGAACAGATATACTTTCAGGACTGCCATACTGAGTCATTAATCTTAAGTTTTGATTCACAAATTCCTGGGTCAAAACAGGACTGAGTATGCCCTATGCAGATTTCTCTACTGTACACATCTGTCTCCAGCTGCTATCTATATTGAGGTTACTTTCCCAAGACTGCAAATTTCCCAACCTACCCATCAGATATTTGAACAGAAACTCTGACTGGAGATCTTGTCAGCCTGAGTGAGCAGCTTGCTAAAGTGTTTGTTTATTTTCTATCATATCCAGGATCTCAGACATGATTCTGAGCTGAAGACTCTCTGCAAACTCATTCTCCCTTAAACCTGTATAAAATGCTGCCCCCAGCAAAATGTCATCTTATTACTCTTTAGAAAAACCAGTGTTCAAACACAAATATTTACTTCGAGTACTGAGATAAAATACTGATGTAATAAAGAGTAAATGCTCAACAAAGATATTAGTTATATTTTAAATCACAAGTCTTTCAGAGTTTTCTGAAACTAGCAAAGAAATATTGAGATAGTTTTATATTCAACTAATGTGTGATGCAGTAGCTCTTGGTACTTGTGAAAGAATTATTATCATTAAAAGTTTAAGATTTTGATACATAACCAATTCTACTTTCGCAAACTCCTGAGAGTATGCAACATAAAATAAATCCTAAACTACTGGATTCTGTTATCAAGTTACATAAGTTCAAAAGCATCTGAAATTGGCTACATATGTGATTCTACCTAAGGAGGTAAATTTCATTAATTATGTTCTTAATACATTAGAAATGGACGTGAACAATTATCTCATAATATTGTCTTGCGGAATGCTTTGGAATAATAAAACTAGTGTCTTTAGTAAGTAATTAAAAAAGGGAAAAACTATTTTTCCTGAATCCCAATCAATATTTGTTTTTTATACCACACTATCATATACATAACATGTCAAATATATATAAAACACATCATCATGTCTCTTACAAAGCAAAATGTGAAAAATAAATTTTGACCAAAGTATGACAGTCATCATATTTTATGTGCTGCATTATCTGATGATATCAACCAAATATTTTTCTTGAAAATTCTCCTTGAGGAAAAATCCTGAATTTCCCTTTTACTATGATAGGGCTAGTTGCCATTGAATGAATTATTGTCACTATTCTTGTGTACATATCTACTTAAAAAAGTCTCAGTAATCAATTATAGGTTCCAGGGAAGTATGCACTATAATGAGTGCATGAAGAAGTACACTCTGTCTACCATTGCAGGCTTATTTTGGAAGATAATTCTCTCCAATGAAGCATCTCAGAGAACACTAGATTATGACATTAAGATGGTAGAGACACGGCAGGTTCTTGTGTATGAAAGAAAGGCAAATGGAGGACAAAAATCTCCAAATCATTGATTCAGAGCCATATATGTTGTGGAAATAAAATCTCACAGCTAAAAAAAATCAATTATTTAATAATGTAAAGAGTAATCAGGAAAAATATCATGGTGCTCTGAGAAGAAAATAAGAAAATGATAGAAACATGCTTAGTAAAATGATTTGAGACCAATAAATCATCAATCTGGCCATTACTGAGCTTTCTTACAGGAAACAAATATAAGCAGTACTTTGATGGAGAGACAGGACAGTACTGGCTATACATCCCTTCCTTTAATTAAGTGTTTCTGATGCTAAGCCTGTTCTGAATTCTGAGACTTGGAATGAACTTTGGATGTTTTTAAATGCCAATGAAAAAGACATAATACTACCTTGCTTTATACCTGGAATTCTAACATTATATTTGTGGACAGAAACAAAACTTTGCCAATAGCTGTGGGCATTTAGTGTTACAAATTCCATTTTGATAGGGCAACACTATACAATTATTTCATTTTAAGAGAAATCTGTGATTGATGTTGCTTTTTATGCCTATTTTTGATAGTTTCTGTTAACATTCCTTTTACATAATTTATTGCATTTTCTCTATTTATTTATTTTATTATTTGTTTGTGAGGGTGATGATGTATGTATGAGAGAGAGAGAAACAAGAAACAGAGAGAGACAGACAGAGAGAGACAGAGACAGACAAGAGAGAGAGAGAGAGAGAGAGAGAGAGAGAGAGAGAGAGAGAGAGAGAGAGAGAGCACATTACAGAGCAAATGTGTGGAAGTTAGAGAAAGAAAAATTTATGGACCCTGGAGATTGAACTTGTCATATCATGAGGTTCAGTGACAGAGCCTTTTCCTGCCAAGCCATCTCTCTGCCACCTTTAAACAATATTTTGAATGTTTATGTTTCTTTCTTTGTGGGCTGGATTATTTTTGGAAGCATGAATATGCATTTTTGCTTATAATAGAGAACTTCAAACAAATTCTGGAGTTTTACTATTTTTTTTCATTTCCTTTCTCTGTAGTCAAACAAAATGGAAAAGAGTTAATTGGCAATTTTCAGAAATAATTCATAATTTACAAAATTAAGCATATATTTGAACAACATTATGTTATGTAAGATTTCTTGTCTGTGCTTCCTGGGGGACAAACCATATCTCTCTGCGGCAGATTCCTCTATAGATATTGTTATAAATGATTACAAGAACCATTATTATCTTAGAATATTTTGAGAAGCAAAATGAGAGACCAATTCACACAATTTTTATTGCAGCATGATATAATATTATGATAGTTAGTTAGTCTATACTATCTTCATAATTGTAATAGTTTTACTTCTAAAACTGGAAGTTGAGAATTATCAACATCATGGATATTTTTTGAAACTCATATAGTATATAGAGTTTGGTACAACTGCATTGAAAAAAATCTATTCTATTCCACATCTTTAACCTCATCTGTTTTGGTAACAGTGAACTATGTTATAGTAAGGCATCATGCATTAGAATACATTTGTAAATTCAGATTCAGAATTTGTAACCCAATTCCAAAAGTGGTTCAACTAATTTACATTTTTATCGGAAATGTGAAAAACTCAATTTCTTCACATTCTCATCAATCTTTGGTATTATTCTTAATCTTATATTCATTGTAATAACAGATTTTTAAAGGTAATTTGCATTTCTCTAATTGGTGAGATTTAACATTTTTTCTCAGGTTATTTGCTCATTTCTCTGTCACATTATACATTCTGGGACAATAATTCCTTTTTATGTTTGATATTTTAGCCAATGCTTTTTAACATTTACATCTAGTTAGTTCAATGTTATCAACTATGTCATGATTTTAATTTTCAAATATTTATTTACTGAAATCATGTGGTCATTATATACTTGGTAATATTTTAATGGATGATGATCACCATGTCTATAAATTTTCAGTCCTTGGATAACTTTGATATTCTCATAGACATTTAGTATGGTTCTAGCATTTGAAGTTATTATAATTGAAAAGTTCCCATTTTATGGGCTTCTCTGTTTCCAGACTTTTCTCTCTCCCATGGTGAGTCTTAGTGCTTTAGATGAAATCTGGACATTATAACAGAAAGTCTTATTATAATTCATAGAAAGAGTTAGAAATGTTCAGACTTGACATGAAAAGCATGAAGAATGCTATAAAAGTATGTATTTAATAAATTGTCCCAAATGAAAGCTAAGACACTAACAAGAACCAAACTCACCTTCTGGAAATACATTTTAAGATATGTAAAGAGGCATACTCTAGATTGGCATTGCATTTGCAAAAGAAAGGTCCCTATAGAGATCAACATTATTTTCTATGCTGTCTCTAAAACCTTACCTGCACTGGATATAACAAAACTTAACACTTTATTGAAAATGATACGCAAATGTGCTCTAGCTGTATAAGAAGTACAGATATAAATGGTAGTTAAATAACACTACAAAAAACAGCATTACTGCACTAGGAAATAAGGACAGTGATAAATATTGGAGAGGACATAGAAGACTAAGATCTGTGGAAGACATGGTTGAGAGGATAAAACTTACTATTACTCAAGATCTGGTTTCAGTTCCTTACACCAATCATTTGGCTCCTAAAATCATAAACACTTTGGGAAAATATGACAATATTTTTTCCTTTGAATATTAAACAAGCACTTATTGTATATCAAAGTAATTTTAATTTGGGAAGTATTTTCTTTAGGGAAATAAAACATTTCAGTCTATTTAAAATGTCTATAGGAGCTATAGTCAGGCAACAGAAAATATAAATGAAGAAACAAGTGATTAATTCAAGTTCTATACACTGTTATAGTAGCCTTCTATATCAGCTTAACAGAATAAAAGCAAACAAACTCTTAATATACACAGAAATATGGATGAATCTCAGGAGGAAAAGTCATATAGTTTACTCCACCATTTTGTTTGTTTGTTTTTTGTTTTTTGTTTTGTTTTGTTTTTTGAGACAGGGTTACTATGTATTGTTTTGGAACCTGTCCTGGAACTAGCTCTGTAGACCAGGCTAGCCGAAAATTCTATTCCCCAAAATTTTGAATAGTGAATACATTTAAATTTAAGCCCTTCCCCTAGAATGAGATTTATGACAACTTTAAATGCCATATTAGAGCCTTCATCCAGTAGCTTATGGAAGCAGAAGCAGAGGTTCTCACTGAGACAAACTGCTAGACTCCAGTCGTAGAGAGGGAGGAGTGATAAGCAAAGGGGTCAAGACCATGATGGGCAAACCCACAGAAACGAAACAGCTAGCCTGAGAAAGTGGGAGCTCAAGGACCCCAGTCTGACAGTTGGGAAATCAGCATAGGAATGGACCAGGACCCCTGAATGTGGGTGCCAGTTGGGGGACTTGAGCAGTCTATGGATTTACTGGCAGTGGAACCAGTATTCATCCTTAGTGCATAAGTGGACGTTCGGAGCCCATTCCCTATGGAGGAATACTAGATATAGAGGGAAGGGCCTTGGTCCTGTCCCAAATGATGTGACAGATTTTGAGGAGCCCCCATGGGAGGCATTACCTTCTCTGAGGAGTGGATGTGGGGTACGATGGGAAGATGGTGGGGGAAATAGGAGTACCAGGGGAGAGGGAACTTGGACTGGTATGTAAAATAGGATTTTTAAAACTTAAGTTAAAAGTTAATTTTAAAAGTTTTAAGCAACAATAGTTTTCTTTTAATTAGAAACATCATCACATCAATTTTTCCATCCTTGTTCCTCCTCCATTTCTTTGTAGCCCACTCCTTTCAAATTGATGGCTTGGTATTTTTAAATTGTAGTTACATACATATATATGGATAAATTACATACATACAACCTGCTAAGTCATTTTACTGTATCTTACCTTTATATGATTTTTAGAAGGAGCGAGGGGAAAGTAATACACTTAAAACTGGAAACTACCAAGGTCAGATTGTCCATTATTTTTGAAAAGTCCTAAAAATCCCCTTCATTGCTACATTAGGTTTTCATGGAGACTCCTTTCACACCATCATCTATTTTTAGACATCACTGTAAAGGTTATATTTAAATGGATAAGAAATAGAACAGTTTTTCAAATATTGGAACAGTGACAGTGATTCTTACCTTGATTTCATTTGCCATGGGACATAATTTAGGCAGGGAGGGGAGTGTTTATTAGGGAAAGGATCATATAGGGGAAAGAAGATGGAAGAGGCTGGCCTACAGGGACAGGTATAGTAGGAGAGAGAAAAGAGAGGGAGAAAGAGAAGGATGGGAGGTAGGTAGGGCCCTTTTAAAAGGAAACATAGTTAATGTGCACAGGTGATGCTGTTACTGGATGTAACTGAGGATATATCCTGTCAGAACTCCAAGGACAGGCCAGTACAAATGGTTAAAAAAGAATGTATATTTTTAAAAATGATATATACAATAAAATATAACTAATAATAAAAATTTAGCTTGACTCCAAATGCTTAGAGACAAAATTATACTGAGGATAAAAGGATTTCCATAAAGTTAATTGGAAGCCATTAAGGTCAATTGCTGTCTCTGTCACATGAACGTATTTGTGGGCCTATTTCATCCAAGTTTTCAGGTGAAAGCTTAATTATTTATTTACTTTATTATCTGCCAGTGCAATACATTTATTCAGTAGATTTTAGTAATTTTTGCTGTCCATTGTACTCCCTCATCCCCACCATCTCCCACTTGCCCTCTTTTTCCACTTCTCACAAAGTCCCCTCCTATATTTTTGTTTTCTTTCACTGTGTGCTTACTTAGAATTTCTAACATACTAACGTGAGAAGGTAACTTACCTGAGCAGGCAATGTACCATACGTTTCACAAACTGAGAGAAGCATTGGCAAAGCCTTGGGAATAATCACTGTGACAAACATTTCTGTCAAAATACATGAAGGAATAGCAGTTTATTCCATACCCAGTCCAAAATTTATATCTCTAGTCACACACAAATGAGCCCACCTGATCCCACTGTGATCCTAAATTGTTCTGGAAAAGACATAAGAAAATTAAATGAGGATTTTCTGGTTGTAATCCATAATTTGATTTCCCTATATTTGGTTATGGAATTAAGATTCTCAAAAAAAACAGAACTCGAAAATAACTTTTGAAGATAGCTTCTTGGAATTATTTGTTTCAATTGTATATCATTTGTTTCTAGGAAGAAGTAACTGTTATCTCACAGGCCTAAAATCCAAAGTACATATTACTAAATATGTATACTAAATATATACATATATATTTATTATATATGTTACATATATATATATATATATATATAATTTTTTCATATTGCCTAATTGATTGAAAAAAACAATACCCACCCAAACCTGTCCGAATTCACTGGATAGGCAATGAAGGACACCTGGACTGGAACTCTCTGTACCATCTTGCAAATGTTTGACAGGGTATTATTTCTGTTTAGATATGATTCATAGTGTGATTGCTGGCACCAATTTATCTGACTTCAAACCACTTACCTGAAAGTTCTTTTAGGACCTGGTCAAGACATTATTACTCTATTGCTGAATGGCCCTCAAAAATCACTTTAGGCATCTTGGGTGAAGAATGAGCACGGTGTTTTATTAGTGGTAGTTTTTATGACAATTCAAGGTTCTTGTTCATGTACACTTAGGGAATTGATTTAGATATTGTTCCTGTTGTCATTTTGGAGGCCAACAAAAACTGACATGTGAAATCACAGTCAAGGACAGATACTTTATTCTGGCTTGGAGACAGAGCATCCTACCGTGCTATCTTAAATACTGTACTTTGAGACATTCTTGAGTTCTACTTTATTTTTTTTCAAGAGCCTAGTCAGTAATTGAAGACATCAGTGAAATATGCACATGCACACACATGCACATCCACATACATTTACTGACTCTGTATCATCTAATCTTAAGAAAAAATACAAATATTTCTCTCATATACTTATTTTTTGGTGAAGCTTGTGTGTGTGTGTGTGTGTGTGTGTGTGTGTGTGTGTGTGTGTGTCTGGTGTCCTTGATCCTTCTGGCTCCTACATTCTTTCTTTCCCTTTTCTGTAGGAGTCTCCAAACTCTGTCTAATGTTTGGCTGTGGGTCTGAATCTGCTCCCATCAGTTGTTAGATTATGCCTCTCATATACTTATTACTTAAAGCTACATTTCATGAAGTATACTTTTATTGTAAAATGTAAATTTTATTATTAATACTTAAGTGTGAATTTTAGTGAAGAAATGGAAATACAAGTATTTCAATTTGCAATATTGCAAATTTGTGTGCTAAGACACAGCCAAATGTTCCTTGATTGCATGAAAAATAGCAATTAAAGCAGGCCAATCAAACTGGAGCAAGCCAGTAAGCAACATTTATCCATGATCTTTCCACCTCTAGATCAGGTCTTGTCACCAGGTTCTTGCCTATATTCCATGCATTTGCTTCCCTAATGATAGATGAAAACAAACAAACTAAAAAACAAAACAAACAACAAAAACGCCAACCTTATCCCCCAAAGTTGTTTTATGTTATGTCATGTATTTTAATTAAACAATTGGAAGCAATCTAGGATGAAGACAATATATGGTAAGAAGAGAACAGGAGAGAAGAGATCATAAGAGAGAATGAAGGAGGACAATAGATTAAATGAGATACATAAGAACAGATCCTTAGTTATCAGGGGAATGCAAATCAAAACTCTGAGATACCATCTTACTCCTTTCAGAATGACTAAAATCAAAAACAGAAATGGCAGTTCATGGTAGAGAGGATGTGGAGAAAGGGGAACACTCCTCCACTGCTGGTGAGAGTGCAAACATGTATAGTCACTTTGGAAATCTGTATAGCAGTTCCTCAGGACAATAGAAATCAGTCTACCTTAAGATCCACAATTCTACACTTATGCATATACCCAAAAGATGCACATTCATGCAACAAGGACATCTGTTACATTATGTTCACATCAGTATTATTTGTAATAACCATAACCTGCAAGCAACCTAGATGCCCCTCAACTGAAGAATTAATAGAGAAAATGTGGTACATTTACACAATGGAGTTCTACTCAGTGAGGAAAAAAATGGAATCCTGAAATTCACAGGAAAATGGATGGAACTAGAAGAACCCATCCTGAATGAGGTAACCTAGTCACAAAAAGACAAATATGGTATGTGCTCACTCATATATGGATTTTAAACTTAGAGCAATGGATTACCAGCCTATGATCCACACTGCCAGAGAAGCTAGGAAACAAAGAGGAACCTAAGAGAGACATACATATTTCTCCTTAGAAGGAGAAAAGAACAAGATCTCCTGAGCAAATAGGGAGCATGAGGGGAGGGGAGAAAGAGTCAGGAAAAGGAGAAAAGGGGAAAGGGGGGCAGGAGGAAGATCAATCAGGGGAAGAATAGAGGAAAGCAAAAGAAGAGACACATGAATAGAGGGAGCCATTATAGGTGTAAAGAGAAACATGGAACTAGAGAAATGTCCAGAGATCTACAAGGATGACCCCAACTAACAATCTAAGCAATAATGGAGAAGCTACTTTAAATGCCCTTTCCTGATAATGAGATTGATGACTACCTTATATGCCATCCTAGAGTCTTCAACCAGTAGCTGATGGAAGTAGAAGCAGACACCCACAGCTAAACAATGAGCTGAAGTCCTGAAATCCAGTTTCAGAGAGGGAGGAGTCTTTGGGTATAGCAGAACGCCATTAGGCATCATTATATTGACCTTTTTTTTTTTTTTCTTCAATCATGCATGGCAAGAGAGAGCACTGAAAGAGATCATGGGAAACAGGGCTGGGGTTATTGCAGGGTCAGGCAGAAACCTGGTGCAAAGGAAACTCCCAGGAATCAACAGGTATGGCCCCAGCTAAGGTTCCCAGCAAAAGTGGGATACATTGTCTGAATGGGCCATCTTCTGTGACTAGGCAATACTTCCAGTGAAGGGACTGGAAAACCTACCCAGTTTCAGACTCTTCAATCTACAGTCTGTCCTGCCTATGGAATACGCTGGGGTAAATGTGTCACAGAGATTGTGGGAATAGGCAACCAAAAACTGATCCAGCCTGGGACCCATGCCATGAGAAAGAGCCCACTGCAACACTTCATGAAGTGAAGGACCCAGAGGCTGGATGTCCCAGAAACCTATGATAGCACCAAACATGATTGAAGAAAAAAAGTCTATTCTTAAGTGACATAGAACAAGAAACAGACAAAGTCAAACTTTGAAGAGGGAAGGGAAAATGTCTAAAAGTGTATTGGAATCAGTCTCCTACAGTAGAGGAATGGTTATTCAAACTTTCTGCAAGGAGAAGAATACATGATAGACAATTTTTAATTTTCTCATTAGTCATATGCAAAGTGGGATTTTTATTGTAATTGTTTTCATTATCAAAGCATGGTGTTTTTATTTTTGCATTTACTGATGATGACTGATGCTTTATCTAGGTGCAATTGGATCAGTGGGAGCAACATCTGGGCACAACGTAGAGGACTTCTCACTGCTCTCAAAGAGTGTGTGATTCAGGATAAGTCGGACAATGCCCTTTGGTTTTATAGCTTTGTGAAGAAATGGTTGCATAAATGGAAACGTCTAAAATGCACATGTGTAGAATTGTGACACGAACTCATGCTTTTGAAATAAACTCTTGGAAAATGATGGAGGGAGAAGAAAAATTTGGAAACACGAACAAACTGGAAGAGACTCTGCCAGCAGTGTTTCTTGTTCCTCTTTCTTTCTTTTTTTGTGTCCCAGAATATTAACAAATTATCTTTCAGATGTTGATATTCTTTCACAAAATTTATGCAACAATTTATGTAATTGTTGTAATGTAAGAAAAGCAGTGTAGGAGAAAAAGACACCACGTGACAGGGTTCAAACTAAAGAGCTTCATATTAGGGAAAAGGATTGTAAGAGGGGGAGAAAGGGGGAGGAGACCAGTGTTTAGGGACAGGAGCATCAGGAGGGAGGAAAAAGAGGTAGAGAGAGAGAAACAGACAGAGGGAGAGAAAGAGAGGAGACTGTAAGTGAATGTGCACAGGTGGTGCTCTTAGTGGCTGCAGCCTGTCAGAAGCCGAAAGAACGGCCAGTCCAGATGCCTGAATAGCAACAGTAGTAACTAAGTACCTGTGTTTGGTCTAAATCAACCATAGTCCCTACACTGTCACTTTTCAGTCACTAATGTAACATGTTACTGTTAGTGTTTAGGCATTTGTACTTGGCTTGCCTTTGGAGTTCTGACAGGATATGTCCTCAGCTGCTGCTACTAAGAGAACCATCCATGCCTATTGATTATGTTCCATTTTAAAAGTGCCCTGCCCACCTCCCATCTTCCTTCCTTCCTTCCTTCCTTCCTTCCTTCCTTCCTTCCTTCCTTCCTTCCTTCCTTCCTCTTTTCCTCTCTTCACTCTCTCACTCTGTCTCTCTCTCCCCCCTCTCTCTCTCTCTCTGATGTCTTTCTTCTCTCCCACTGCTCCTGTCTGTGGAGGCTAGTCTCCCCATTCTGCTTTCCCCGTTTTCTGAGCCCCTTTTCCTCTAGTAAACAACAAACAAACAAAAAATAAAAACAACAACAACAACAAAAAAGCTCTGATAAAACACTGTCACATGGCATATTTCCTCCCATGCTGATTTGTAAAATTTACAACATTCACACATGGGCTTTTAAAAAATAAGTCTTGGAAGTCTGAGAACTTCCGAGAAAGTTCTATCTCACTAGAGTAAGAGCCTCTTTAGAATAGAATCATCCTGATTGCACTGATTGACATGGGCATTTACTCTGTAATACTGAGGATAACAGTTTTCTGCTGAGGCCAATCCTGAGGCCTGAAAAGTCAAAAGATAAACATGTCACAGCCATGTGACAACCAACTCGTCAGCAAACTTAGATACTTTCTATATGCCTAGTTATAGTTCCATTTGACAATAAATGAACTCATAGTTTTATCAAATTTAACAATACTTTCTATTGTTCAGTTCCACAAATCAGATTGATGTAATTCTTTCTGTTTACGCATTCCTAGAAACTCAAAAGGAAGTTTTGAAGAGATGTTGCATAAGTCAAATTGCTAAGACTGTCAGTGCTGACAGCATGACAAGCATCTCAATGGTCCATTCAGGCAGAAGATGGGTGCTTTTTATTTCATTTATCTGGTTTTCTGAAGAGCTTTTATTTAGAAAGTTGGCATACCCATCCTTGAATTACATTTTTGAAATGCACTTATACTTATTTATCTGAATCTTAGATTAAATGAAAGTCCAAATAATAAATAAATAAAACACTATATAGTTAAATTATTAGAAATAGAGTTATAGAAACTCCTATTAAGTTTAAATACATGTGAAGTACTGATCTCTGCTGAAAAAAAATAAAAAATACTTTATAGGGTCTCATGCTAGAAATAGTAATATTTTTGCTTTTTATTTTATTTTTAATTTAAATATAATATTTATCTAATATTAATGAGATGAAACATTAATTAGTTAAAGTTAGAAGTATGTGCTTGTTTTTAAAAGAAGGAATGTGCTCATTCCATGAAATATAACCCATTCATAAAAATATTAATGATGCCTGGAACCTGAGACTAGATAGGTGATGGGCCTCTCGATAAACTTTCTGCTATTATCCTGCTAAATGCAGATAGCAATAATGACTCTTGATGATATATTGCCATGCCCTTATAAGAGTTCATTGCTAAACACTCATCAGAGAAGCTTCTTACAGTAGATGGAAATGAACACAGAGACCTACAATTGAACAATATTCTAAGTCTTAAACTTGTAGGAGTATGCTTCCCTAAATGGAATATCATCATCATACCCCACCCCATCCCCCATTCAAGAATAAGTGCAAAGTGAAAGCAGAAAAATTGTAAAAGTCATAGATGGATGATGTATACAAGTAAGAATAATTTGCTAGATAGAACAGGGATGTTGGACATTAGAACTCATGAAGACTATAACAGAATACATAAAACCTGCACAAGTTTAAGCCAGACAAAATCCCAGCATGGGTGATGGGAAGTGTGTACAAAATTCCAGTCTTAAACATAATAAGTCCAAACATTAATCAAGAAGATATTTGCAATTGACAGATATTTTGAGAGGGAAATATACTACCCTTCAGTCCTTTCATATTCAATGTTGTTCTTAGGAAAACCTTCAATTACCATTCTATACCACTTCCCCTTATCCAGGTCCATTAGGCCTTGTTTATTAGCTTTATTTCATATATGTTTCCTTTTAAACATCATATTCTGTAATTGCTTGTCTTTGACTGCAATATATCTTTTAGGCCTTTCAAATCTACCTTTGAATATTCCTAGTGATTTTACTTTTACTTTGATTATTGTACTTTCTGCTACACAGTTTCATTTTTCTCTTCATTTAATTAATTTTATTGAATTTTAATCTTGTTCATGAATTAGTTTCTAACTTTCTTCATATCTTAGTTCAGTGTCCTGAGCATTTTTAAAGACAGTTGTTCTACATTGACTGTTAGGTAAAAGTATGGTCATTTAATTTCCAGGATAATATCTTTTCATTTGTTTTTCTGTTTGAGCCTTTTATTTGCTTAATTATATAACTTATGGAATATATTGAAAATTGTGCTCTTACTCTGATAATCAGTCTTTTACTCCTCTCTTGTTATCTGTCTCTTATATGCCTAAAGATTTTCCTATCCTGCTGTGTGTTTTTATTTTGTTCTCTCATACATGTGATCAGTAGAGTTTAGTCCCACTGGTATTTCATGCTCACTGATATTACAGTAGCTCAAATATCAGTGGGGTCATGAACCACTTTCTGATTGGATTTAATTGGATTTAAGAACTGCATCACAGGATAAAACCCAATGTGTGCTGCGGTTAGAAAAGTCCTATTTTTATTTTTTCCTTTTATTGTTAAAAATATAGCTATATAGTAAATCTAATAAATGGTTAGATTAGAAAGACTTACACTTTCAGGGAAAGTAAGTGTAAGGGGAAGTTTTTTTTGAACTATCATGGTTATTAGATGAAGCTGTAAGACTAGGTGCCTGAAGTAGGCAAGTAACAAAATGAAGAGAGTAATTGAAACATAGGAGACACTAAGATTGCACCACACAAGCTACCCACAAGAAGTCCTGATATCTGGAATCATGTTGTTTAAGTGTGCAAAGGCTATCTTTAGTGCAGTGAGAAAGAGAATGCTAAATAGTACTGGATTATACTTTATGCATCCTGTCAGATATGCCATTATCTGTAGATAGTGAATTAAGAAATTATACAGTAAAGGAGAATAGAAGAACTTTGTATAAGAGGAAAGGAGTGTGTGACTCTGTGTGTGTGTGTGTGTGTGTGTGTGTGTGTGTGTGTGTGTGTGTGTGTGTGTTGTATCTGAAGAGAGAAAGAGAGAGAAACATAAAAATATATAATTTAGATATGAATTCACTACAAATATTTTATTCAATTTTTGGTAAAAGAGTTTGTACATATTTAGACATAAGTTGGTTGTCAATTAGGGAGTAATTCATCCATGGTTCTATGAAAAGTATTTGTGTGACTTTTACTTCTGTTTTCTAAAACCCTAGCCTCAAAATACTATAGTCTTGATTAAATGTAAATCATTATGTAATTTAGTTTGTTTGTTTTCATTTTTCTTGCAATAATAAGAAACTCATAAAGGTTTATAATTGTAGTTTATTTAACAGCATTCACAGTGAATCTGGCAGGCAATTAGTCAAGAATCTGTTGAATTGAGTAAAACAGCAATTCACATACTGTAAATAAAATGGAAATAAAAAGACATTAGTTAAAGAATGAAAAAGATTTAGAACTTTTAGAAATAACCAACCTTTGTTTCAGAAAACTGTTCTTATGTCCACAGAGAGAAATGCAAGAGTAGTAGATGTATCTTGAATTCAATGAATAAAATTGCCCAAAGTCTCTAATTATGTTGCTCATTGTGGTAGGCCATTATTGTCAATTTTATGCCTCACCACTGTATCTGCCTTGGGCAAATACTCTCCGTGTTCATGAATATAGAAGAAAGCATGTCATAAATCTGTAAAGTGAAAATAAGTATCTTTCAAGCTGTCCAGCCTCTTGCAGAGTTTGCAAAGCTTAACATATATTTTAATCTGTACATCTGCTGTTTTTATTTTGTTCCATCCATCTTTCTGTCTATCGTTTTGCATCTTTATTTCAATTGATCTACCATTTCTCCCAAATAAGGCCAAGGCCAAGGAAGTTGACAGACAAGACAGGCATTGGCTGTCATTATCTACAGATTCTAAGTAAAAAATAATTACTTTGTATGAAGCTGAAGTAATACACAAGGACTAACACCCAAGGTCTCCTTGTCGGTCAGCTTACTTGCTGAAATAACAGATATGGGAGTGTAGTGCAGGATAAAGTGAAGATTTGTTCTTGTTTTCTCAATAAACAAAAAATGAATTCTAAGTTTCTCTGAGTTTAGAATTGAAAACATAATTTTTCAATGGATACTGTGCTTACTCTAAACAATGCCTGAACTGTACACAATGTACATATAAGCTTGAGTGTATAACTATATATAATTTTACACATTTAGCATGCTTCAGAAAATTCTGTTTCTCACCCCATTACATAATTTG
Organism: Cricetiscus sungorus; assembly: GCA_030556225.1. Classification (NCBI taxonomy): domain Eukaryota; kingdom Metazoa; phylum Chordata; class Mammalia; order Rodentia; family Cricetidae; genus Cricetiscus; species Cricetiscus sungorus. The sequence continues at coordinate 16,808,593 of JANBXA010000398.1, forward strand.
TTATCTTTAAATGAGAATATTCCTTTAGTTAGCTACTTATAATTATGACTTAAAACTCAAACTGCCATAGTGTATCTAATACCACAATGCTATCATTAATTGTAAAAAGTTGCTTTTCTTGTGCTTTGGTTATAAATATAAGATTATATTATGTTTTTCAAGGATACAGAAATACCAGTTTTAACTATGGTATGAAGGTTATCCCATTTGCCAGGCGTTTAACTCCAACAAATCTGCCCACTTTCAAAAGACCTGAAAATTTTAACTGGATGTCGTACCTGTTCTTAAACTGTAAAATAAATGGTATGGACAGAATGTTCAGTATCCCTTGTGGAATCCTATGAACCAATGACAACAGAATTCACAATAAAAATTAAGGGGATAAACAATGAAGTAATTTGATAAAAACTCTTGAAATGGTTCCATTTATGAACCTCTTTGAGTTAGACCATTAAGACATTCACAACTCAAGCAATAAGAACTTAAAATAATAAAATTATGTGTGTTAACTAATACATCTCTCTACTATTCTGAATATTGATACGTTACTGTAAATGAATACCCATTCTACAGGTATGAATATCATTGTCAGATAGCTTTACAACTTTAAAAATTTCTGCACTTACAAAAAGTATATTGAATAAAAGGATAAGAAATCATCAGATGTAAAAATTACCCTGACTCTTCAATGAAGTAACTCAATTGCAAAATTACATAGTGGCTGGTACTAAGTGTTAAGACTTGATGTCAAATGGAGGTGATATAATAAAGAAGACGACAAGAACAAGAAGTAGCCACCGTTCCAACACAACTTTGAGACTTCTTAATTTTTTCAAAAAAAAAAATATTTTTTTTTCTTTCACTTGAGTTCACTTTGTGTTAGCCAGCTACTTATAGAGGTGAAAACAGACCTGTTGTGCACTCAACTACCAAGTTTCATATCATAAATATAAAGTGACTTTCTCTCTTGTAGCAGCTATCAAATGTCAATAGCTCCTCAGTAAGTGGTCATTTTTACACCTACCTTCCTTTGTCTGTGCTGAGATTTTGTCTAACTTGAACTTGCACAGGTCTGTTCATGATTTTTCCAACTGCTGGGAGCTCCTAAATGCCTCTTTCCTGTTGTTTCAATGATTACCTGAGAATACTATTAACAACATGAAAAGTCAGTTGATTGAAGGTATGAAAAGATTTGAAAAAATTTTGTGTGATAAAGTATTCATACACATAATATAATAAATGTTCCCTCAAGTCACAACAAAAATACAAGCAGCTAGATCATAGTACAAGGGATTTAAATATATATTTTTCTGGGGACAATATGTAAATGACTCCTGAATATAGAGAGAATTGTTTTATGAGTAATAAAAATTCATATCAGGAGCATTTTCATATTTTAGTTCACTCAATCAGAATAGATGTTGTAAAAAATAAAAAATAAAAAATGTTAGAATGTATAAAAGTGTGGAAAACTCATTTTTATTGAGGGGACTATGAAACATTTTGTATAAAATCTCCATGATATTTTTTTTAATTTACAATATGAACCTGCCATGTAATTATGTAGCTACACACACACACACACACACACACACACACATCTAAATGATGAGTAAGTGTGGTTTAGGTAATTGACCTTATACATTCATACCCTAATATTTTCTAGGTAGACAGGCATTGATGCAACTACTTAAACACAGAAAGAGGGAACTATAGCAAAAGTTACCTTGTCTGTGTAGTTCAATATTTTCCAGTTTTGAAAAGGGAGAGTCCTAACATGGAAAACAGTGACCAAGCCTTGAGGGGTCTAGTGAAACATGGCAGGCAATTTAAGAAAAGCACCATATGCTTCCATTTGTTGAATGCCTAAAATGATCAATTTATACTACAGTTTGGCCTCATTAGCTCCAAAAAAATCTTGGTCTCCAACATGACAATTCTGAGAAGGGGTGGGCATGTCAATGAGTTATGGTGGGGGGAGGTCCACAGATAATTGTGGAAGAAGAAGATACTGAGATCCTTTCCTTTTATCTCTTCCTCTTTCTCCCTGCCCACAAGTAAGTGGTTCTCTTCTATCACACACACCCTGCCCCAGTGAGAATTTTAATTTCTGCCCCCACAATGACAGAGTTAATCAAATCATGTATACTAACTTCCAAATCCTCAAGCCAAAAGAAACCATTTCACTTTAGAAATTGATGTTAACTTAATAAAAAGATGAATAACATAGCTAGCTGACATGTGTAGAATAGGACAGTGGGTTGTTGGGACTGTAGAGAGAGTGGGGAAAAGATGAGGATGGATCACTAGAAAGTTTTTTTTTTTTTTCATTTTAAGCAGTCTACAAATATTCTAGGGAAGGATGCTAAGAACATTTTGTACTGAACTGTGTTCTAGAATGGAAATGGTCAGAAAGTTTTTTCTCAATGCTAGGAGTATAGAATGACTCAACAATGAAATAATCAAAGAGTACATTGTGTCTAATTCTCAAAAGCAGAACTGTTTATAAAACATCAACCATATATAAAAGTACTGCTTTATAAGTTACAGGTAAATTTTGATATCAGTAACATTTTGATGGTTATAATTTCAAACCTATATAATTAGTGCCTTTAATTTAAAATGGATTACTGCTTTTAGTATGTGACTATCTTTGTATTATCACATGGCCATGACACAACTACTACCCAAACAAGGAAATAAGATCCTAGGTAACACTTCTGTAGAAAGCCTTCTATTTCACCAGAGGCCAGGCCAGCATCCTGAACCCCAAGTGAAACAGGTCTCCACCACAATAGTGCTCACTCAGCATAACTACAACTGTACCTCCTCATTACCATAGCCTGGCCCACATCCCTAAGAGAGAGTAGGCCAGTATCCTTAATCCCAGGGCCAGACCAGCATTCTGAACCCCAGTGACTAGACCAACTTCTTGAAAACTAGGTAGTAGAAGCCTCCTATCCCAACAGAAGCTAGTCCAGCAACTTAGAAGACAGAGGACCCCTGCACGTATCAGAGACATGCACATAGCAGAGACCCCATGCTGGACCAGAGGCCATTCAGGCAATCAGAAGTTCAGCACCTAAACCAGGTAGACTGTCTCCTGAACCACAGGGCATAGCAGGCAGAAGACCATAGAAGAATAATAAATCAAGGAAGGAGACACCCATCTAGCAAAGAAAAATAAATCCAGAAATTAGCACCTAGAACAATAATCACTCCAAATCCACATAAGTGTAAGAACACAGCAAACAACAGCCAGAGCAATATGCCACTACCAGAGGCTGCCCATTCTATCACAGAAAGTCCTGAATATTCAATATAGGTGAAACACAAGAAAATGCGCTGAAAATCAGCTGTATGATGAAGGACACAACTAAACATACCTTATATCAATTGAGGAGAAGATAACAAAAATGGAATAAATCAATAAATCTCTTAAAGAATATTAAGAAAATCAAGAAAAAACAAACAGTTGATGGAAACAAGTAAGACCATTCAAGGCCTGAAAATGAAGGCCTGAAAATGGAAATAGAAGCAATAAAAGAACTACCAACTGAGGAAATTCTAGAAATGGAGATTTTAGATATGCAAACAGGAACTATTGATATAAGACTCACAAACAGAACACAAGAGATGGAAGAGGAAGTACAGATATTGTACACATGATAGAAGAAATAGATGCATCAAAGAATATTTTAAATCTCAAACACACATCACAAAACATCGAGAAAATCTGGAACAGTATGAAAATACCAAACCTTAGAATAATAGGAATAGAAAGAAGAAGATTCCCAGATCAAAGGCCCAGAAAATATTTTTAACAAAATCATAGAAGAACATTTTTAACTGAAGAAGAACACGCCTATAAAGGTACAAGAAGATTACGAATGCCGAATACTAAATTATGAATTACGAATACTAAAAAAAATGCAGTGGGTCGACTTGGGAGCAGGTAGTGATGAGAATATGAGGAATATGAGGAATTAGCAGTGGTACTATAAGGGGAGAGTATTGAAAAAGATGACTACAGGTGGGGGAGTGAATTTCCAGGTCAGGTAGAAACATGGTGTAAAGGAAATTCCTAGAAACCTCGCTAGAATACATAGCCTGAGCTCACTATCTCCTATCACCAGGCAAGACTTCCAGTAGAGGGATTGGGACACCAGTCCAGCCACATAGCCTTTGAACTAGTTTGACAGCCAATGGGATGTGCTGGAGTAAGGGTGGCACAGAGCTTATGGGAATGACCAACCAATGACTAGTCCAGCCTGAGACTGAGCGCACACTCAAATAACTGCCTCCACTGCCAGGATCTAAAGGTTTGATGGTCCAAACACCAAGATAGAACCAAACATTGGAGAACAAAAAAGTCAATGTCATTATTTTGTAAGTTAACGTTTATATTTCTTTGAAGAGACTATGACCACAACAACTCTCATTAGAAAAGCATTTAATTGTGGTGACTCACATACATTACAGTGGATCAGTCCATTATCATCAAGGTGGGGAGGATAGTTACATGCAGGCAGTCATGGTGCTGGCTACATATTGATAAGAAGGCACCTGAAAGTGTGATGAAGCACTTAGCATGGCTTGCAAATATATAAGACCTCAAATCTCACCCACACAGTGATGTATTTCCTCCAACAAGACCATACCTGGTGTGCAAAGCCACAGTTCTTAATATGACTCTCTGTGAGCTTATGGGGGCCTATTGCATTCAAACTACTACATACGCTTAGTGATATTTGAGTATACCTATAAATTAGTGTCTATTCCAAGTATCATCAGTAGGGCTTCATCCAGCAACTGATGGAAACAGATGCAGAAACCCACAGCTAAACATTAGGACAAGCTCAGGGGATCCTGCTGAGGAAAGAGTAAAAAGATTGTAGAAGCCAGATGGGTAGATCCAAGAGACCTACAGAATCAACCAAACTGGGTTCATAGGAGCTCCTTGAGACTGAACTGAAAATCAGACTGCATGTGGCTTAGTTAGGGCCTCTGCATATGTATGATAGTTGTGTAGGTTGGTCTTCTTGTGGGAGTTCTAATAGTGGGAGCAGGGGCTGTCTCTGTCTCATTTCCTGGCTTATAATAGTGCATCTTGTCCATCCTTAATATAGGAAAAGGTGCTTAGTATTCCTGAAACTTGTTATGCCATGTTTTATTGATACTTATAGGCTACTTACTAATTTGTGAGTAGAAATAGAGGAGGACTAGATTGCTGCTCAGGGGAGAGAGGAGGTGACCAAAGGACTGGGCACAATGGAAGGAGGGGCAACTACATTTGGGATATGAAATAATAAAATGAAACAAGCAAAAATTTATAATGTATTCTGTATTTAAAATAGTGAGGATCATATGCTATTGGGAGGTCATTTAATAAATGTTAGATTTTTTTTATATTTTCCTTTTTTTAATTTAGTTTTTATTTTCCAATCCCAGTTCCCAAGCCATCTTCTCCCACTGTCCATTGCTTCTCCCATCCCACCTCCAATCCACTCCTCAAAAAGGGTAAGGCCTCCCCAAGATATCAACTAAGTCTGTCTCATCACCTCATTGAGGCAGGACCAAAGCAACCACCCCATGTCTAGATGAGTTCCTCAAAGTCATTTCATGCATTATAGTTAGATCTTGGTCCCAATGCCAGTGGCTTCAGACACTGTCCATGCCACATCATTGTCACCTGTATTCAGGGGTTCTTATTCTGTCTTTTAGAAGCATCACATTCTCTGGTTGTTGGTTCAGTCTCTGTGAGTCCCCATGAGCCTGGGTCAGTAAACTCTGTGTGTTTTCCAGTGGTGTCCTTAGCCTCTCTTGCTCTCACAATTCTTCCTCCCCCTCTTCCACGGAATTTCCCAGGGATTGCTCAATCCCTTGTCTGTAGGTTCCTGCATCAGTTTCCATCAGTTTCTGGGTAAAGACTCTCAATTGACAACTGGGCTAGGCAATGATCTATGTATGTGTCTAGCAGAATGTCATTAGGAATCATTTCACTGACTTTCATTTTCTTTTTTCCAGTCATGCTTGTCCTATCATGTTTGGGATGTCCAGCTCCCAAGTTCTGGCCTTGCAGGCAGTGTCAAGGGGAGGCTTCATCTCATGGTATGGCTCTCTGGCTGGACTACTCATTAGTTGGCCATTTTCATGATTTCTGTCCCACCTTTGTGCCAGGACCCTCTTTGTCCCTGGGCCCTCTGCACATGTGTTGTAGGCATGTGGTTTGGTCTTCTGGTAGGACTTTTGACAGAGGCAATCTCTTGGCAGGGGACTCTCTGACTCTGTTGCCTACTCTTGGGGTCATTTCCTTCCTGTTGAGTTGCTTTATCCAGCTTTAACTGGAGAGGAGGTGCCTAGTCTTGTAACTGGATATTTCATAGCTGGCTGATATACATGGAAGTCATGCACATTTCTGAAGGGAAAGAAGAAAGAGTCTATGGGGGGGAGGTAAGGTAACAACATTGGCAAGAGGGACTGAGAGGACAGGAGGGAGGGCAAACTGTGATTGAACTGTGAATAATTAATTAATTTATTATTTTTTTTAAAAAGCATGAAGCTTATAACAGTTTTATGTAATTATTTCTCTGTAGCATAGTAAAAAGCAATATAATCCATGGTTTCGCTCTGGATAGCTTTCCAAACCTTAATTTCTATCACTTAGAAAGTTTAATTGTGCTATTTCTAGCATTTGTTATTAGCAAGTACATTTTAATACATTTTACATAATACTACAATGTTAGAGAATTCATTGTGTGGTTTACAAAAAATCTGTTCATTAACTATACGGCATGGTTTGTCAGTGTGAAGGAACAACTCTGAAATTGTTGTTAAAAGCACAACAGCAGACCTCCATCTGTGTAAGTTCAAGACTGCAGCATTCAAGACATGTTTCAAGTGTTGAAGAAGATGTGTATGAACACATAAACCTCCAGCGCCACACAGCCTAAGGCTGGTGATAGTTTGTCACATCTCTGCTGATTAAATCTCTGTAATTTCTGTTTGTATCTTGACCATATATTATACGTTATCGGTTTTAATGCATATTTCTTTTACTAAACAATTCTGAATGTATTAGATCCTTAGTCTATACTTATTTTTTTTATGGTTCTTCTGTAATGTGACTATTCACAACACTAAAGTTTTGAAGAAAACATTAATTGTGACATGTTTTCAAGCACATCTTTTTTTTATATTTGTGGGCGTATAATTTAACTACTTCATGTTTTGCCTCTAAGTGAGATCATATATTTTTATTGTATGTCTTTCATTTAGGATGGTACCCTCAGAGTCACCATTGCTAATATGATGGCAGGGTTGCCACCATTTTTTAAGGATGCTGTTATTTCATGTTTGTAAGTATACTTATGTGTCACAAATGTATAAATGTCAAATTTGCTTTATTTATGTATCCATTGACAGTCATTTGTGTCACCTTGTTAGCAATGTAAAGAGTAACCTGGCAGTACAGGTAGTGATTCAAGATACTTATTTATTTCATTTCATAATATGCCCAGAAGCAGGACAGCTGAATCACATACGACACCTACTTTTAGCTCCGCTGAACTCTTCTAGTACTAGATTTGTAGTTCCACACCATGGTACATTGGTTCCTTTTCTCTGTCTCAACCAATCTTGTTGCCTGCTGATATTCTGTTAGCAGCCAATCTGTGATGAACTTTACATTTCTTTGAGATTGCATTTGGTTGTAGATTGCTTTCTAATCTCCTGTGAATGTTATACTGAATATCTTTTCATATGACCAATGACACGAGGGCCACAGGTGGCTACAGGTAAAATGGTAGATAAGCTGGCTCCTCTAGTCCAATTCTCACTGATGCCCAACCATTGATGATGTTTTCTATACTACATGTGTTACAATACATATTTTCATAGCAATAACTCCCCAAATAAATTGAATTTAACATGATCAAAGCAACATGAGTAAGTTACATCCTTCTGTTTTTATGGATGTGCATGGATAAAGCTCAAACTATTAACCAATATATTTTACTATGGCTACAATTCATTTAACTTTATAAGACAATCTCCAAACCAATTTATGAATTCACACCCGAAATGGTGTGGTAAGGAAGAATTCACCAGCTGCTAGTCACTTTGTAAACAAAGCTGAGTAGCAGGGTGGTGTCTGAGCTCAGTCAAGGCTTGTGAGTAGATATTTGTTAATAAGCTTGAAATCTGGCTGTGAATGCATTCAGTATGCCAGCAATATCTCTGAGTTTAATGCACCTTAGTCATAAATAAAATATTTTTCTGAGTTTATATTTGTGCAAAATGTAGAAAATAATCTTAATTTATTTTCTGGACATAGTTATAAATAAATAAAAATGATGTTATGATCTAAAAAATATGTTTAATGGTCTATTAGAATAAGTTAGGAACAAAACTAAAAGTATTTATCAATAAAAGTTCTGCCTCACGCTTCATTAAATCATGCATGGCATGGTTAAGTGACTCCTGTACAACTTGGGGGAAATACTACAGACCCTGGACACTTCTTTAAAGTCTCCCTCTGACTTAAATGAAAATAAGTGCATTCCTACAAGTCTCTGCAGGTACTTGAGCTTTTCCTTCTTTTTGCCTTTTCTTCTATGATCAGCACATCTGCTTGGAAATTTAAGCAGTGATAAGGGTGCATTTGGAGTCTTAAGAGGATCTACCAACTGAGCTCAGACAACACCAAAGGGAGTATATGGCACATTTTAAATACTTTCTTCAAATCTCATCTCAGCTGTATTTGGCCCTCAGATTAAAGTTTTAATGTCTTAAGAAAACAGTAACATCTGTCTGCAATACTAATGTTTTGCCAACTCATAGACAACAGATGTGACAATCCACTATAAGTCAATGAATGTCATTTTAGTCTGAGGACATACCAAAAAGGTGAGGGTTCATTTATGCAGATTGATGCATTTTCTCCAAAAAGCAATCAATTAGTTTTTGCAATATAGTCTTTATGTTTGAGATAAAATTGAAGAACATGCTGAATACATTATTTTGCAAACACTATTCTACCTATTTATCTATATTACCACCTATTTACACAGGGATTTAAGGAAGAAAAATAGCAATGCATCTTGGTTTGGATATTTGCAATATATGTTTGTGGATAAATGTTCATAATATATAGATTTTACCTTGAAATTTTGCTTTATCAGAGAGACAAGTATATTTAGTTTTTATGGAATTTCAAGCTACAAGGTCACTGAAACATGGGAGAAAAACAAATAGGTCATTGGCCTCAGAATGTCCTTCCTGATAGTAGATACCAGTGACACTAATATATTTATCTATTCTTCTATATGTCTGCATGTTTTTAACTAATTATAGATTACCATGAATAACTTTAATATTTCTTTTCTTGGGATGTTTTATTAAATAACAGAGAAAGCAAGACGAAACTATATGAGAATTAGAAAAAAAGAAAGGATTACAGAACAGAATTTATAGTAAGCTAGAGCAATGAAGACAATCATAATATATATGCTGAATAAATTATAAAGAACTGTAAATATTGGCTTAAAATGATTAAGAAATGGGATCCAGGTGGTTTGGAAAACCTATTGACATGGAGTGGGGGTGGGGCTTCCTCCCTAGAGAAAATGATGCTCAGCAGTCATTGGTCTCTCTTAATTTCATCTGTGGGCAGGACCTTGTGAAATTTCCACAATACACCAATGCATGTTGACTGGCTTGTTCATCTGTTCAGGTCTTGTAACAGGAAGCAATAATGAGTATATAAGAAAATGCTCATGAATTCCAGAGGGACTCTGTGGGTGACATGAAAGGATCTAGAACTTCGAGTGAGTGAGGAAATGGAAATATGAGTAAAGTCTAGTCATGTATGTGATTTTCAATAAATTAGCAATAGCAAAAACAAATAAAGAAAATAAAAAAAAAAAGAAGGCTCATGCCTAATATCCAAGTTACCAAAAGGTGGAGTCAAGAAGTTCATAACTCAAGGTTAGTCTTTGTATATATAGCAAGTTCATAGCCAGTCTGAGATAAATGATATCATTACTTAGAAAATTAAAATGGACTATATCACTAATAACGTTGATATTATTAAATATTAATCAAAGTGTTCTGCAATAAGGTTGGATTCTTTTACATATGTTAATGTATTACTTTTTCAGAGAAAAGAGCTGTAGTGAATTTAATTTTTGGCTATTACTACAAGATTTCTTATTACTGACTAATGTTTGATTTTTTGCTGAAATTTGTAGGTATTTTGGAGTTTCATTTTAGGTCTTTTAATCATTTTGATTTATGGGTTTCAAAAAAAATTATATGACCACAAGGTGGCAGGAGCACACAGTAAGCATTTTTTTGGGAGCTTCAGGACATGATTCTGGAGGGTGAATATCTTTCAGAGTGGAATCTTCTCAGAGAACACAGGGCAAGGCCACAATCCAGAAGGGACAGCACAAGAGTATGGGGAAGGAGAATTGAAGAGTAGTCTTAGTTTTCTATGTCCTATCACTTACTCTCCAGACAGATCATTTGTGGGACAGGAAATTATGAAAGAATAATCTTGAGATTTCTTTTTAATGGTCCTCAAATTTTATGTTTTATAAGAAGAGTAATTGATCGATGCACTTTCACGTGGCATGAAAAACAGACAAGATCTAGACAAACGAAGTTTTCTGCTGGGTCATATTTAGAACAATTACATGTATAAGATTTGAATTTGCCACCAGCAGATCTTTGAACCAAAGGTTCTTCTCTGCAAAAGGAGAGGGACATGACGGTAGGCAGTCCTATAGAGATGAGCATTGTCTTGTTTACACAACAGTTGTGTGGAAGTTTATACCAATATTTATATAAATAGTGTTTTAAGTTAAAATGAATAATAGGAAAATATGCAGGACAATATATAAATTTAAATAAATACACAATCCTTCAATATTACATGTCTGTATAATTGCTTACTTATCTAGCTAACTTCTGAACTAAAACAATTCGCACACAAAATCTTAAAACTAGTAAGCAGAGAAGTATCTGAAAACAATTTATCAGGATGCTATTATGTACTTATGTATATCTGTATGGGCACGGTGTAACATGATTTGTTATCACACTCCAGGGATGCATGTTCCTTTACTTTACCAGTTTCAAGAATGAAAAATGTGGCCAGCAGTCAGTTTTTATCCAGATATCTGCCTTTGGGTTATTATTATTAATACCAATTAGAATTTGCACTAGAGCCCAGCATTCCTCATGGTTGCTAAGGTTAAAACATGAGTACTTACAAATACATGTCAAAAATTTTAAAGAATGATTTTTCTCTCCTGCCCTTATGTCAGTACTTTTATTTAGAAACTTTCTGTACTTTTTGGCTTTGTGCCCTTAGGTCAGACAACTGGAGTTGACATACTTTATGTGCTTTCCAGAACATGTCGTTATTTTCATACAATCTAGATGTTGGACATTCAATACAAGTTGTAAGATGTCTTGATTCCTTCTAGGGTCAATCTTTTTGGTTTCTGGAAATGTCTTTTTTGCTATCCTTCTGTAACTCTTACTCTGTGTGTACACATAATTTTTCCTCCTCCATAGGTACAGAATTTCTCTTGATTGACTCTTTGACTTCAGGTAATCTTTACCACCTCTTTATAGGTCCTTCTGAAAAAGGGGTAATGAAAAGTGTTTGGATATTGTAATAGTTTTATGTGTATGAATTATACATTTAACAACAGCTACTCAGATAGGGAGGGAGCGCTCAAGCTTCACTTATGCTTTAAGCGATAAAATCATTTGATAGAGGTGAATTACTAAAATGGGCCATGAAAGCTGCACTCCCATATCTTCTGCTCTGTATTTTCTGCATGGTTATCTAGCACAGTGTCCAGACCCACCTTTCTCTTCGTGGATTCAGTCAGACCATGGCAGAGTCTGCCTCTCATGTCTTCTCCACTAACATGACCTAGAGTCATGAACCACAACCAGTCTTTTCTTCCTTAAGTTGCTTCTGTCAGGTCTTCTATCACAGGATGAGAAAAGAAGTGGCTACAAGTTCCATAGGGATCTGCGAGGGACAATTCAGTCCCATCAGCATTTTAACTCTGGGTCTCTTTTGTTATGGAGCTACTCAACTCTGATAGCCTAAAATCACTTCATGTGTGATTTCCCTCTTTTAATGGTGGAAAATGTTGTCTTACAATGAGTTTGAATTCAATGCCCATTAGCTCTTGAGTTTCAGCTCATTTACATTACAGCACTGCATAGGACTTCAGTCAGAACTAAAAGTTAACTTTCATTTAATTTATTATAATAGACATGACAGAATCTCCTGAATATTCATCTCTGTGATGACACTCATAGCATGTGAAGAGGCCATGCCATTAGGAAATCCAAATCATGGTGAAGACTATGCTTCATTAAAATCAACCAGTTCCATTAAACTATCATTAAAATGGATGAACTAAATAGAGCTTTAAAAAGAGTGGGGATTTCTATAAGTTATTGAAACTTTAGTTCTATGAAAAATGTATTATTATTGTTTTCAATGATGTAAACAAGTAGGAGCCAATCTGGTAGCATTATATTTAAAATGATTCTATAGTAAATGCATTCTTCTCTAATAACATTTTAATAATTTAAAACTTTATTTATATATCTAGGTCTTTCTTGGCATTTCAAAACAGAATGACAGGTAATTAAACCCACTGACTTCACAAAACTTTATTCTAACCAAGATATAGTTAATCATAGATTAAATCTTGATCACAATTCATGACTCTTTAGGGTCTCTGAAACATATTTATCAATATCTAGTACATAATGATACATTTATATTATTGAACAAACAAGATATATGCAACTACTTCTTTTCAGTGAAGACATCTGGTATACATAATATTTGTGGATAAAATAAAAAAATAAAAATTCAGTTGTATTTGTTCATTTTATTTTTTGTTGTGTTTAAATTTTTTCTTTATTATCTTATTCCTATTTTACATATCCATCCCAGTTTTCCCTTCCATTCTCCCATGAACCCCACCTCCCTCCTATCCCATTTCCCACCCACTCCACAGGGAGGGTGATGCCTTCCAGGAGGGATCATCAAAACCTGTCAAGTCATTTGGAGTAGGGAGTATTTGCTAATTTTAAACAGGAACATGAAATGTCAGAAGATAAATAATTAAGAAATTAGACATGTTGATCTTTGCACTCACATATAAGCACTAGGAGTACAAAGAATGCTAAATTTATGCTGTTGTCTCAACAAATGGAGATATGTGTTTGTTTTCCACCAAGAAGGCTGGGAAAGGGTTTGGTTAATAACCTAGTGACCTTTGAACTATTTATATTTACATGGTCAGGTTACATCAGATCCCCCCCTCCCTAGAACGCTATTTTGAGTTTATTTATCTCAGTGAGTATATTTATACTTACTCAAAGCCTCTTTTTTGGTTTTGTTGTTATTGTTGTTGTTGTATGTTTGTTTGCCTGTCTGTTGGAGACAAGGTTTCTCTGTAGCTTTGGAGGTTCTCCTGGAAATAGCTCTGTAGACCAAGCTGGCCTCAAACACACAAAGATCTACTTTGCCTCCCAAGTGCTGGGATTAAAGATGTGTGTCACTACCGCCTGGGTTCTCCAAAGCCTAGTCTTAAGCCTGTTTTTTCAGTTAATCTGTATAACTGATCTTTATGAAAGATATCAAATGTACTTTTTAATGAATATCAATGTAGTCATGATTTTGGCTTTGATGTTGACATAAGATTGAGTAACTTAACACCAGGAGACATTTTCCCAATTTGTGTTGTGCTTAAATCCTCCTGAAATAAACTATGCTAGGACAGACACTCAAGTTTAACATAGGCATTGATTTGTACCTTCTCAACACTGATTTTTCTCTGCTTTTATAGCAGGCTTGAAAATTATTCCATCTTTATAGATTGACATTGAATAGCAAATAAGTTTAAGTGTATTTTTAAGTAAGTGAAAATTCCTTTTACAGACTGTCACCATTAACGTGATTTTCTCTGGGGTTCAAAGTTTGTTTTTCTCACATCTTAAATTTTACTAAAAGTAAAATATTTAAACCAAAATTTTTGTGTCTATCAATAAAATCAGTAAAATGTTTACTTGTCAATTATATTACAGAAGTAGCATGAAGAATCATTAAAAAATAAATCTCTGAAACTACTTTAATTCTTTCTCTCTCTTTCATGTGTGTGACTCTGTGTGTGTGTGTGTGTGTGTTGAAGTAGGTTACAAATGTGTATTATTATTATTCTCTTCCTGTTTTGCCCAGTGATCTAGATCAGGCAGAACTTACAAAATGTGTTGTCTTAAGTTTTGTGGGCATGAGCACAAACTGAGGCATGGTTTGTGAAATATGTAGAATCCCCCAATGCCCCCTATGCATATGTCAACTTCAATTTATCTTCCTTTCTTTATTTTTCTGTTGCTTTGAATGTCCTTTTGTTAACTCCAACTGGTAATGCCACCTTAAATAACTGCAGCATTAGACAACAGCTACTAATTACTTTTGACATTCTCTGCAGAGAGAATGTCACACAGAGAGCTCAGAATCAAGCAAAATAAAAAGAAATACTGGGAACAGAATATTTCATTAACACCAAGGATAATCTATTGGACAGTGATAATCGAATTGCATTAAGTCTCTGAAAATTAATAATAGAAAACCCAGATGTATGGTACCCTCTCCATCATTTCTAGGGGATAACAATTTCCCCTGTGTGTCTACTGATTTTCAAGCCTGCCATGAAAGCAGATATAAGAGGAATGGATAAGAATCATTTAATATAACATAATATCTATTAGTCATAGACATTTTATTTAAAATATATTCTCTAATGTTTTTCCAGGATTTCAAAGTTTTAACCTTTATATACCAAGTTATCCATTATTCCTAAAGAAGGAAAATGTTTTAACATTCTTTACACTGCTATTCCAGAGTTTGTCCCAGATATTGTTTCTTGTGTTTTGTGCAACTTGGCTATCTTCACATTATATCAAAACAACACTTGACCCAATTATAATAAAAGGTGTGTTCTTCAGCACTTTTCAGATATGAAAGGAAAATGTGATTTTGATATTAGTTCCGCTTCAGTACAATGCTGTCAGCAGAAATAGAACGACATGAGGTGGAGTATGATAAGTCTTCTATTACGAGGACATTTTTCAAGATGGACACCTGATAAGAAAGCATATGACTACAGCCCATGAGTATGACAGTGACTGCCAAGTCTGATTCTCAGGAGTGTGACTGGATGCTTTTGCAATACTGATAAAGACTAGAAAGAATCCAGTGAAATCAGATGACCCAACATATTTTAATATGGTAAGGTGAGTTATTCACCATCTTGAAAAGAGAAGTGAAAGAAAAGTGATAAATTAGTGATGCCCAATTTGTAGCCCCTCATGTCATGTAATTACATATTAAATAGAATTTAAATTGTTGACATAAATAGAATCTGATGGCTTGGCTAGTAAGAAAATACTTAAAAGGAATCTCTTTCACATATCTAATGATGTTATCCTTGTTCAATTCATGTGTAGGCAATTATGTTGGTGAGACTTTATTGGTGTAATTTGTAACATACTTAGGAGACACAGTCTCACAGTCAACTTTCTGTTCCTCTGGCTCTTAATATTTCCTAGCCTCCTCTTCTAAAATGCTGTTTGTTTTTAGCTGTATTCTTTCATAGTAAAGAGCAGGAAGAAACAAATACTCCTCAGATTATAATAGGGTGCAAATATGCTTGTGAAGTTTATTAACATAACCCAATATAATCACAATTTCATTTCAAATGCATAACAATTTAATAATTCACTTTGGAGCTAAAATATCAAAGTTAGGATCTTAAGTATGCATAAATATTCAGTAAATAAAGAGCAATTATTGATATAAATACAGAGTATATTACTAATATAAAACATTTAAAAATTCTACAATGAACTATATAATATAAGCAGACATAATAAAAGATTAAATAACAAAGATTACAGTAGTGAAAATAATCTATAAAGTAACAAATAGCAAATTGAATGAAAGTTATCTAGTAGAACCTCAAAGTTGCATAAGCTAACAGATTAAAAAAATGATCATACTCAAGTCAAGAAGAGATAATTCAAAGGTATCACCGAATAAAATCTTAATAAACTTGAAATGTTCAAGTTATTTATTGTTCCAAAAAGTCAATTACGCAAGAAATATATAATTAGAGATTTTGTAATATGAGTGTGTGTGTGTGAATGTATGGTTTGTGTAGTTTGAGAATTTCTCTGCGTGTGTGTGTATCTGTCTGTTTTTCTGTTCATATGTATGACAAAATTGGCTACTAGAACTTATCCTATGGGAATTTGGTTAACAGAAAGAAATCATTACCTTTGCAATTTAGAGAAATTAGTTACTAAAATGGGTTTAGCATCAAGACAACAATTGCAACTTCCTTCTATGATTTTGTAAATCTGATTCCATTATTCACATATTCTTTTGTATTGAATTTCTCAAGAATATATTAGGATGAGAAGAAACATAATGAGTAATTTTTAAAACAATTTGTGAACTTCAAAGAATTCTTTATATACTGGATATGACTCTATGTATCTTCTTTTAGACATGCTTGAAATATTCATGTAGGACTTCACCATAAATTCCTAAACTCTAATGTAATTTTTTTCTGTTAAGTCTCTTTTGAAAGCCATATTTTATAGGAATATCTCACTCTTTTCTAGTATTAATGGATGAGTCAATAAATATCAATAGCAACATGCAAATCACCCCTTTTCTGTCTGGCCACTTGGCAGATACTTAGACTTAAGTCAAGCAATTAAACATTGGGAAATATTGGTCTTGATAAACAAGGTTTTAATCAAAGAATTTACAACAGTATATAGCACATGCCATCAGCAGTTTGGAAGTTATAAGTGGCAACTTAAGGTAAATAATTATTCATCAAAGAGTGATATATAAACTTGGAAGAAAATAATTTATTTACCTAATATTCTCTGAAGGAAAATGATTTCACAAAGCAGTATAACTCACAACCAATAACACAGTTCCCAGCACTACAGTACGTAAGTGGCTAAGTCGAACACCTTGGAGATGTATGAAATTGCCTCATCAGATGATGGATAAAGGGATTAAAGAGTTCAGAAAAGTGGACTTGCTAGACTGGATTTAATATGTGCTGCCACAAGGCACCAAGGATGATGGGGTTCCTTAGGATGGACCTGAGGACATGTGATCCATCAAAGACACAAAGTTCTGGTATGAAAAGACAACTGTATTACCAAAATGTTCAAAGATGACTTTCTGGTGAAAGGCTTGAGGGAAGAAAGACATTTGCAGAACCTCTCAGCTTGATTACTGAAAACACTGGGCTTGAAAGAATGTTGAAACATTACAGATCTATGGGGCAGCCCTTCACCAAGAACAATATTAAAACGCTTAGCCACAGATGCTGTAGTAACTTTGGTCTGGGTAGCAGCCCCAAGGACCAACTCAATAGGACATTTTATTGGTGGTTAATTGAACATGACATCCTTAGATATAAAATGTAGTGGTGGAAAACTAATTCACTAATAGTTTTGCTTACAAAGGTGGTAAAGGCTGTAATTTTAATGAAATTTTATATTTGCATAGTTACTAATAGTCTCTTGTTAAAACAGACATATCAAATACATGACAGTTTTTCTCAAACTATGTTTGTTAGTGTTGATATCCTGGCATCATGCTGAACTTGCCCCCTGACAACTCACTGGGTGTGAATACCAGCATTCAGGCAGATACTTAGCTCAAAGGATCCTGCTTTGCTGGCTAGGTCATACATTACCTGGCTGTGTGGAACTCTGTATGCATGTCTGACACTAATCCCCCCCACCCCACTTGCTTCCTTTCCCCAATAAACTCCACTTGGGATTTTGTAGAGTTTTGTGGTTTGTTTTTTTATAGCCTGCAGCTATAACACACAACATTTGGCAACTTGACTTGGATTAGTTTTTTTTCTGTCTGAGATAATAACTTTGTGAGTTGGAGTAATAGTTAGTGCCAAGTGGGTGACCTGAGGAGTGGACAGTTAGACCTTGGAAAATGAGACTTGTCCCTGCTTGACAAGAAATTTTAAGAGTAGAGGTGTCAGTTTGGCTAACTTTCAAGGATGGGCTGCAAAGTCAAATGTCATCTACATACTACTATGAGCTTAGATTTTGGAAGAGACAGAGAGAATAGGTCAGAACACAGAACCTGGTCAAATAGATGTGGGTTGTCTGGAATCTCTGACATAGGACTGTGATGGGGGATGTTTATCTGTATATATGTTTCTTATACTGGTTAAAGAATAAAGCACTGTTGGCCAATAGGAAAGCAAGACAGGAGTGATTGGAGACTAGGAGGAAAGAGCAAGTAGTTGGGAGGAGTCAGCATGGAGAGCCTGGAGAGAACAACATGCCGGGCCATTGCTCCCCGGTAAGATGAGATCACGTAAAAATACTTAAAATAGTAAAAATGGGTTAAACATTAAGACAGAGCTAGCCGATAAAAAACAAGTAACTGGCCAACAACATTATATCAAATACAGCATCTCTGTGTATTATTATTTGGGGCTGGTGTGGAGGTGGTCCTGGGCCAGCAAGGAAAATCCTGCACATAACAAATGGTGTCCTGTTATTTGTGGCTGGATGGTGTGGCATTGGGAAGAGGACGCTGGCAGGAAAACATACTCATTACATAGGGCACCCAGCGTGGCTAATATGAACTTCCACTTAAAACTAATAAAAGCTTAACAAATAGTTGCTAAAAACAAAAGAATAAAGACAAACAAGGCTTCTTGGTAGCAGCATTTTTCTGTGTTTGACTCTTTTGCTAGAGACTCCTTTTTTTGTGTGGCTCCTGACTCAGCATAAGCAGCAAAAAAACTGCATTGTTTTTAAAGAGCTCTGCTAACAATTCATGGTGTATACAAGAACTGGCAATAAAGGTTTACACTGTTTTTTTTTAAGATATACTTTGGCTTGGGAGAGAAGAAACAGGATACAATGGTTTAAAACAAAAAAAAGAAAAAGAAACTGAGTGTGGTGGCACACACCTTTAATTCCAGCACTCAGGAGACAGAGGCAAGCAGATCTCTGTGATTTCAAAATAAACCTGGTATACAGAGTGAATCCCAGAACAAATAACGAGTACGTTTTCCCACTGGTCACCTGGGCACAACGTGGTGCCATCTAGCCACAAATAACACACTGAGACTTTGTATTTGATATAATGCTGTTGGCCAGTTACTAATTTTTTATCAGCTCGCTCTGTCTTAATAATTAACCCATTTTTATTAATTTAATTAGTTTTACGTGGTCTCATGTTACCGGGGAGCAATGGCCTGGCATGTTGTTCTCTCCAGGCTCTCCATGCTGACTCCTCCCAACTACTTTCTCTTTCCCCCTAGTCTCCTAGTCCCTCCTATCTTGCTTTCCTATTGGCCAACAGTGCTTTATTCATTAACCAGTATGAGAAACATATATACAGAATGACATCCCCTATCAGGACAGTCCAGGTGAGCTGTGTGGAGCTGTGGGTAAACTTCATCTTCATTGGCTCTTGCCTGCTCCCAAACTCATTTACTCATTTACCTTCCTCAAGTAGTAGATTGTTTCAGATTCGTTAAATATATATATATATATATATATATATATATATATATATATATATGTATAATGAAAGGTGAGACTTTAAGATTGGGTGATATATTGGAACTCTTTTATGAAATCAGTAGAGTTAGAGATATAAGAACCCAGTTTCTTTTCTTCTATCACTCTGTGAAAAAATATCTTTCCTCTTCTTCATCTCCATTTAATGTCCTTCTAGCTATGAAAGCTAAATCAGAGGAAAGCCCTCCTTAATGCTTTCAGAATCTTCAATGGGCTCTTATAGGACTAGCTCTTCATTTGCTAGACCTAATTCATCTCTATGTAACAGAAAAGGAAAGCTATGTTCTTGGAGTTCTAGGCTACCAGCTGGGACATTCCTTTGCACTTGTAGCATATCTGTCAAAAAGAAAACAAAACAAAACAAACAAACAAACAAAAAACACACAAGACCTAACTACCCAAGGATTGGTATTCAGCATGTGTGCTCTAGCAGCCACTGAGCTTCTTTTCTACGAATCAAAGAAAATAATCTTTAGGTAACCCACCATTGCCTTCTTCCACCAGAACATGCACCCCCTTTAACTTATAAACTCTTACAAACTCTACCTCCTTCACTCCTTCCCAAGTACTTTATCTCCAGGTGGCATTAGTAGAAGATGCCACACTTACTTTCCAACCATGCCCACCCATCAATATCTCAAGCCTTTTCCCAAACCTAATAGTAACTATTCCCCATCACATTCCTGCATTGAAACCCTATAAGGACTATTGACCCATCATTCACACTTCATACACGAGGGCACCCTACATCAGGGCAACTATATCGGGTACTCAAATGGCACTTCCTTTGTTCAAGAGGTAACCTGTACAGCAGGCTATGGCATACTGTCCTACCAGGGTGGAGGAGGCACAGGAATTCTCTGCACATAATACTAACCAACAGGCTAAATTGATAGGTCTCACCCATGCCTTCCAATAAGAACAAGGATAATCCATAAATGTTTACATAGACTTCAAATATGTTTTTCACATCCTCCTTTCCCATGGTAATATCTAAAAAAAGCATGTGCTAATTACTAACTACAAAAAAGAGGATCCATAACTACCTCAGCTCAGATTATGGCCATGATAAATGCCTCCCATTTCCCCAAAATTTTAGGGATTATTCACTAATGGTCTCATCAGAACAACTCTAGTATCTCTGACAGAAACTACAAGGCTGGTGAAACAGATAGGGCTATAGCCCTCTGAGACCCAAATTCACCTCACTCAGAGCAAAGAGTTCATACACTACAACCCACATCTTTATAGCCAACTCCCAACACATAACAAAATTGGTCCTATTTACACCAGCTCTTTCATCCTAATAGTTGAGCTCTGTCTCATTTTTTCAAGGCTCATCTCCAGCCCACTCCTGAGGACTTGCATTTCATAAGAAATATCATTACCTCTTGTAAAATCTGTCAAATAGTCCAAATGGATCAAAGATCTCAACATAAATCCAGCCACACTGAACCTCTTAGAAGAGAAAATAGGAGATACCCTTGAACAAATTGGTATAGGGTACTTTAACGTTCGCTTATGTAAAGATATAAGCTAAAAGTGGACTTGGATTCACTTCAAACATGTCAGACACCTCCCCTACTCCTTTATGTGTCCTAAAACCTAACCTTGTCCTCTGCTTTGCCAATATCTTAAGATGTCCAAGATGTACCAGAAACGCTTCATAGAGGCTGGACTGCAATAGAACAGCAGGCTAACAGCACTCTAGCTTTTCACCTCCCCCTCCCATCTCCCCACCCATCCACCCTCCTCAAAGAGGGATAATGCTCCCTAAGTCACCTGGAAGCATTCTTGATGACTCAATGCCATGTATCCCTGCCCTTCCTGACATCACCTGTTTATTCTTCTGCCTTTTAATAATAGGAAGACTTGACAATGTTGATATTTTGGCATTAAGCTGACCCTGCCATTTGACAACTAGCAGGGTGTGCACACCAGCATTCAGGCAGATATTTAGACAGCAGAAAGGGCTTATTGTGTGGTTACACATATCATGCATTATGTGGCTGCGTAAGGACTCAGTACACAGATGCAAGCTTTCCCTTTTAAGCAAGTGCCTCACACCTATTCCTCCCTGTAGTGCCAGTGTTATGGTCTGTTTCATGAATTGGGCAAAGGCCTAGAGATTGAAATAAGACACAAGACAGCAGGTCATTCATTCAATGGCAATGTGTGAATGTCAAATACTGAATGTCCTTTATTGAGGGGATGGAGTTAGATTATATACTGATTTATACAGCACAGTGGAAAACAACAGGATTTTCAGGCTTAGCTCCTTCCCACCAGGGGAGTGAGCAAAACAAGAAGAGTATCAATGACAACTTTGGGGGCAGGAAGAGTACCTATAGCAACTTTGGGATGATAAGTCCTGGCCAACAGCTTCAGGGTTGCTCAAGGTGCCTCGGGAGTCCATGCAGGGCCCTCCCCCTCCCCCTCTTACCTTTTCATTTCTGATCCTGGCCTGTCAACACCAACCCCTCCCCTAGATCCTCCCCAGCCCTATTAAACTCCATGTTTTTTTGAGTTTTGTGGTTTTGTGGTTAATATTCCATCACCTGCTGATGCAACAAACAACCCTTAGTTTTTGTCAACTTGACATAAGCTAGATTCAGCTAGGAAAAGTGACCTTAGTTGAGAAATGGTCCTTATCAGAAGGAAATTTCTTTCTTTCTGTCTTTCTGTCTTTCTTTCTCTTTCTTTCTTTCTTTCTTTCTTTCTTTCTTTCTTTCTTTCTTTCTCTCTTTCGTTTTGTTAAAAGTTTTGTATTCATTTTATATACAAATCACAGTTCCCCCTCCTTTCCATTCTCCCTCTATTCCACACTACATTCCCCCACACCACCCCATTCACTCCTCAGAAAGAGTAAGACCTCCATCCTGTAGGGAGTCAACAAAGCCTAGCATATCAAGTTGAGGCAGGACTAAGCCCCTTCCCCTTTCATCAGGGTTGACCAAGGCATTGCACCATAGAGAATGGGTTCCAAAATGCCAACTATTGCATTGATAAATTGCTGGGATAAATCCTGGTCCCACTGCTCAGGAGCCCCACAAACAGATCAAGCTACACCATTGTCATCCACTTGCAGTACAGTTCTGTGATGTCTGAGGAATATTTTTGATCATCCTTAACAAGGACAGTACTTACTATTTTGAACACTTTGTTTTTCTGGACACTAAAACAACAATCATGAATTTTCGGGAGGTTTCCTATTTTCCCATGGTTTCCCTCTTCTAGAAATAAACAACTTGGTGAAATCCACTAAAACTGACAATTCATAATAAAACTCTCTAGAATATACATAAATTCATATCCTGTAAGTGAAGAGTGGAAGACTTACTTACGTCTGTTACTCTGTTTCAACTGAAAATATCTTGTGTTTGCTTTTTGTAAACAATGTAACATTTAGAAGGTGGTTGTAAATGTGATCTCAGTTACAAACACTGTTTGCCTGACTTTCTTTCTATGACAGGTGTTGAATCAGGCTTTGTGTATCTTTATAAGGCACATAGATGGTTTTACTCTTCATTGTAAAATAAGTTTCAGAAATAGTATTTTTTCACATAAGATGACAATGCTTTTTTAACATTTTTTCCCATACTATGTTAATTTCTCTGCATCTGCTATAACATTGTCCAGAATGATTTGAAATATCAAGACCTCTCAGAGAGCACATGGGAAGCCATATCATTGAGAGTAGTATGGTGATTTGGTCAAATGCCTCACAGCATGAAGATGGGAGGTAGTAATAGTTTTACAACATGTGTAGCATGGCTGTTGGCAGAAATGCAAGACAATAGTCTGGATTCCTATGAACCTTTAAGAGACAGCTTTAAGAGACAGCTTTGAAAATACAAAAGGTTTTACACAAAGTTATTCTACTCTTCTACAAAGAGTCCCATATTCAGCAACAAAGATTTCTGATGAGATGAGACTATTAGAAATAGAAATACATGTATCTAAGAATCAAGAACTTGAAAGAATAGGAGTTGTTTACTGTATCATCAAAGATCTAAATTTACAGTAAGACACTATATATTATGTGCACACAATGTGGATTATGAAAAATTAAATTTTGAAGGCTCCAAGAAGATAAAATATTTTTTGTATGTAAATATATGGGAATGTGTTTAGACACTAGTAAATACTAAGTACTTGAATTTTCTTATATTAAATGTCCTTGAGTTGAAAATAAATCAA
The DNA here is from genome assembly GCA_030556225.1 of Cricetiscus sungorus. Taxonomy (NCBI): domain Eukaryota; kingdom Metazoa; phylum Chordata; class Mammalia; order Rodentia; family Cricetidae; genus Cricetiscus; species Cricetiscus sungorus. The sequence goes on from JANBXA010000398.1 coordinate 16,832,494, forward strand.
TCTATTTGTTACATTTACTTTTTTTTTTTACCAAGATTTTTGAATAAAGACAGATACATAGTTTCTCTTGTTGTATTAAACGTGACTTAAATTTTTATTATGGGAATGCTTAAATGCATAGGTCATTTTGCCTGAGTATTCCTGAATGGTGTTATCATTTTACTCAATATAATGAGAAAAGAAGATAGCACAGCATAATCTTGGAACTGTTGTCCACCAAGTTAAGACCTAAAGAAAAAAGTAATCTAAAAAGCAGAGCGCTAACTTAGGTGACTATTGAGAGCTCAGTCATTTTCTGTCTTTCAAAGAACTGAATTTATACTTCTTTTAAATTTAATTTAAACTTTTGAGAACCTCATATATGAGCACTATATCTATGATATTTCAACTTGTGCTCTCCATTTCCTCCATATACCACCCATTCTCACTCAAATTCATTATTGTTACTATTTAAACACACACACACACACACACACACACACACACACACACACACACACACACACCACTGTTTTCGACCCTACATACTTTTTCTGATAACTAACAAAAGTATACAATTTGGTGATGGAAAATTTGGTGATGTGTGAACCTCCATCACCACATGAGACAATCCCACCTGTGTATGTGTCATAGTTTGCTTTCTATTGCTCTATAAGTACCATGGCTAAAAGTAACTTGGGTGGAAATGTTTTATTTGTTTTATACATCCTAGGTGAAAACCCATAAGTGAGGGAAGTCAATGCAGGAACTTAATGCTGGAATATTTAGATAGGAACTGAAGCAAAGACCATGGGGAAAGGCTATTTCCTGGCCAGCTACTGATAGATTGCTTCCTTATTTAACCCAGGACCATCTACTAAGGGGTGGCCCTTGCCAGCCACAGGTGTCAGGAACTCACACATGAATCATTAATCAAGAAAATTACCCACATATTTTCTTAAAGGCCAATCAGATGGAGACATTTTTCTCAGTGGTTACTCCCTCTATCCAGATGAGCAAAAGTCTATGCCAAGCTGTCAAAAATTAAGTAGCACAATCCTGTATCTGTACACATCTGCATTTACAGTTTGCTTATTATCTATCACCTTTTGTGTATCCAGTATCAATACTGTATTTCTTTGTCTCAATGGTACTGACAAATGCATTAGATATTGGCTTTTTAGGAGAAAGGTTTGTTTTTTTTTTTTTTTTTTTTTTTTTAGAAAGCTGTGTTTAGCCTTATATTCAAGAATAGAGTTTGTTTATGTTGTCCTAGTAACTACCAAAATCAAGGGTGGTATGGTTACAACTCAACATTTCAGAAGCCTGGTATTAGAATCCTAGCCTTCTATGCCCTTGACTTAGGAATAATGGGTGTATGTTTTCCTGTGTGTTGTGTTAGTCATTTACTGGAGAAAGCAAATAGGCTGAATAGACTCCGATAAAATGAATAGCCAACATAAATGCTGAAAGCAGCATTCAGATAATACTTGATAAAGTTGGTATTATGTTGTTTGTTATCTGAGCTAGTTGGGGTCACTTGGAGTCAGCTAGTTAGTTGGAGTCAGTGACTTAAGCCCTGGTAATTCTGTTAAAAATTAGTATAAGTGGACCTTGTGATAGTCTCTGCGCTGTTCAACAAGGAGAGACCTAGGTTCTTTGTTAGGGGCAGACACACACAAACACACACATATACACACACACACAGATTTATAAGATAGTATTTGGGCAGGCACATATTAAGATGTAGTCAAGAAGCTCACAGGGAGAATGAAGCTGAGAATTGAAATCTGGGCTGGGTCTTGGTTAAATCACACCACATGGAAGTACTCTGATTTCTTTACTGATTTGACACTGATAAGCTATTAGTGTCTCAGAGTTCATTATTAGTGTGCTCAAACTGACTATATATTTGCCAATCAAAATCTTTATACTTTATAATGCCAGTGAATAAAAGCAATAACTGGTATATAAACTTCATAATATAATTTATAAAATTTATATATAAAATTTTAATTGTTTTCTTGCATAAACATCAGTATTTCTCAATAACTTTTTCATGGGAGTTTATCTTTATAGCCAATCATGAGCTGAAAAACTGAAGAGTCAGTAAATTGCAGTTACCTTCTCCATTGTTAACAGTTCTTGTTTCGATAGGCACAGAAGTCTTTCTGTTTCTTAAGACCTTCTCTCTAATAATTTCCTTAAAATAGTAATAAAAAGACTTATTGACAATACAATGATTTGTATCATATTGCTGAAGAGTGAATATGTAAATTTCATGGATAACTCTTCTGCACTGCATTTAGTGTCGGGATATCTGTAGGATATAATTTTTTCCTGTACAAATTTTTTTGAAAGAATTTATGAAGATTTCTGTGTGAATACCAATTACCTAAATTTTAAAAATTAATATTTTACTTGGTGAGACCCAGTAATATAGTAAAATAGAGTCTCACTGTATAGTAACATTTAAACAACTTTTGATATGCAGTTTGGTAATATTTGATTTATGTACTAATCATTTTCATCTTATATCTAATAAAATATCATATTATCAATAATTTAATGAATAATGAATAGTGTGCTAAAATATCATGTTTTTAAAGATTCTATTTATTTAATTACTAAAAATAATTTTTGATTTGATATGTTAATAATTTCTTCATAGACCAAATCAATTCTTTAAATCATATGATTTCTTTCAAGAGTTATGTATGCAAAAATTTTACCTGGCATCATTAGCACCAAATCATGTTATGCTAATACAGAATGTGTTATACAAATAGTTTAAAACCAGACATTCTTGAAAGATTCTGAAATTTTTGGGAATACAGTGTTTAACATTTATAGATAAAATTGCGATGCAGTAAAAACAAAGCTTTTTTTGTTCCTTGAAATACTAAACTCTAGTATGTCTACAACAATTTCTTTGAGTTTCACTGTCCATTTATTGCAAGGATTCTATTTATCTTTCTTGTGTGCCCTGTGAACCAGTTTCCATTGCCAGCTGACTGGTGGCTGAATTTCGCTGGGTAGCTGCCTCTGTGCTCTTATTTTCCAGGACCTGTCACTAGAGAGAAATGACTCTGTGTGGTGAAGAAAACACCCTCTGACGAATTGAATCATCTCCACAAAGACATAATTCTCATGAAAACAATATGGTAACCATATATATTGTAGATATAAATGCATAGAAAATATTTTTAAGGTATATGTGGTTTCCCACCAATATAGCATTTATATTCATTGTAAATACATAAACTTATTCATTATTATGTAAATTGTAATATGTTGAAGATTTTTTTCTATTGACTAATCTTTCTAGCAGAGTTTGTATTTTGATTATGAATGCACATGGCTGATACCACCATGCAGGACAACCTGAGATCATTCCTGAGATTCCAATGGTGGAGTCTGAGACTTTCCTTTTTTTTTTTTTTTTTTCAAGTTTAGCACCCCTGTACTTTTTTCTATTTTTTCCCTTTTATTATTTAAATTAGAAAAGGTTGTTTAACATGTCAATCCCAGTTCCCTCACCCTTCCATTCTCCCCTATTACTTACACCACACCCCAGCCAATCCCTTTTCTGCTCCTGAGGGAGGGTGGGAGTCATCAAAGTCATCAAAGTCCCTCTCTCATGTGTCTAGGCTGAGAAAGTATCCCTCTATGTGGAATGGGCTCCCAAAGTCCGTTCCTATACTGGGGATAAATACTGATTCACTACCAGAGTCCCCATAGACTGCCTAGTCCTCCTAACACTCACTTTCAGGGGGTCTGGGTTGGTCCTAGGCTGGTTTCCCAGCTATCAGACTGGGGTGCATGAGTTCCCACTTGAACAGGTCACCTGATTGTGTGGGATTCTCCAACCTGGTCTTAACCCCTTTGCTCATCACTTCTCTCTATCTAACCTGGATTTTAGGAGTTCTACTAGTGATCAGCTGTGGGTGTCTGTTTGTGCTTCCATCTTCTAGTAGATGAAGGATCAAGGATGGAATATAAAGGAGCTGTCAATCTCATTATCAGAGAAGGGCATTTAAGGTAATCTCTCCACTATTACTTAGATTCTTAGTTGGGTTCATCATTTCTGGAACTTTCCCCAGAGCCAGATTTTTCTTTAAATCTATAATGAGTCCCTCTATTATGGTATATCTTTTCTTGTTTTCTTTTATTCTTTCCCTGTCTCAATCTTTCTGTTCCCTCATGCCTACCTCTCCCCTCCTCTTCTCCCCTTATCTTTCTACTAACTACCTCTCCCCTCCCTCCATGCTCCCAATAATTTCTGGAGATCTTGTACCTTTACCTTTCACCAAAAGACTATGTAAGTCTTTCTTAGGATCCTCCTTTTATAGTTTTCCTGGTGGTGTGAATTGTAGGCTGCTAATCCTTAGCTCTATGTCTAAAATCTCATTCCTTGTTTGTCTTTTTGTGACTGGGTTACCTTACTACCTTACTCAGGATGGTTTCTTCTAGTTCCATCCATTTCCCTGTGAATTTCAGGATTACATTGTGTTTTTCCACTGAGTAGTACTTCATTGTGTAAATGTACCACATTTTCTCCATGCATTCTTCAGGTGAGCGGCATGTAGGTTGCTTCCAGGTTCTGACTATTACAAATAATGCTGCTATGAACATAGTTGCACAGAAGTCCTTCTATGAATGTGCATCTTCTGGATATATGCCTAAGAGTGGAATTAGTGGGCCTTGAGGTAGACTAATTCCCATTTTTCTGAGGAACCGCCATACAGATTTCCAAAGTGCCTGTATAAGTTTGCACTCCCACCAGCAGTGGAGGAGTGTGCCCCTTTCTCTACATCCTCTCTAGCATAAACTGTCTTTGGTGTTTTTGATTTTAAGCGTTCTGACTGGAGTAAGATGGTATCTTAGAATTGTTTTGATTTGCATTTCCTTGATGCCTAAAGATGTTGAACCCTTTCTTCAGTGCTTTTAAGCCATTTTATATTCCTCCATTTAGCATTCTCTATTTAGTTCTGTACTCCACATTTTAATTGGATTATTTGGAGTTCTGCTAATTATCTTCTTGAGTTCTTTGTATATTTTGGAAATCAGCCCTTTGTCAGATGTTGGGTTGGTAAATGTCTTTTCCTATTCTGTGGGCTGCCATTTGTCTTGTTGACTGTGTCCTTTGTCTCACAGAAGCTTCTAAGTTTGAGAAGGTCCCATTTATTAATTGTCAGTCTCAGTGTCTGTGCTACTGGTGTTATGTTCAAGAAACAGTCTTATGCACCAATTTATTCAAGAGATTTTCCCACTTTCTCCTCTAAGAGATTCAGTGTGTCTGGGTTTATGTTGAGGTCTTTGATCTATTTGGATGTAAGTTTTATGCATGGCAGTAGATATGTATCTATCTGCAGTCATCTACACATCAACATCCACTTATACCAGCACCATTTCTTGAGGATGCTCTCTTTTACCAATGTATAAATTTAGCTTCTTTGTCAAATTCAGGTGTTCTTAGAATTGTGGGTTAATATCAGTGTTTTGAATTTGATTCTATTGGTCTACCTTTTCATTTATGTGCCAATACCTAGCTGTTTTCAGGACTGTAGCTCTATAGTAGAGATTGAAATCAGGGATGTTGATGCCCCTTGAATTTACTTTATTGTACAGGGTTGTTTTGACTATCCTGAATCTTTTGATTTTCTATATGAAACTGAGGATTGTTCATTCAAGTTCTGTTAAGAATTGTACTGGAATTTTGATGAGGATTGCATTGAATCTGTGGATTGTTTTTGGCAAGATTGACATTTTTACTATTTTTGTCCTACTTATCCAAGAGCATGTGAGATCTTTACATTTTCTTGTATCTTCTTTAATGATGCAAAGTTCTTATTATATAGATTTTACACTATTTTGGCAAGCATTACCCCAAGATATTTATTTTATGTTGTTTGTAGCTATCGTAAAGGCCGATGTTTCTCTGATTTCTTTCTCAGCCCCTTTACCATCTGTATATAGTAGGGTTACTGATTTTTTTTGAGTTAATCTTACATTCTGCCACTTTGCTGAAGGTGTTTCTCAGCTGTAGTTGTTCCCTGGTAGAGTTTAATGGGTCATTCATATTATCTGCAAATTGTGAGAGTTTGACTACTTCCTTTCCAATTTGTATCCCTTTGATCTCTTTTTGTTGTCTTATTGTTCTAGCTAGCACTACAAGTATAATATTGAAGAGATATGGAGAGAGTAGGCAGTCTTGTCTTGTTCCTGATTTTAGGAGAATCACATTGAATTTTTCTGCATTTAGTTTGATGTTGGCTGTTTATTTGTTGTATATTGCTTTTATTATTAGGTATGTTCCTGTTATCACTGATCTCTCTAAGACCTTTATCATGAAGGGTGTTGGTTATTTTTTCAAAGTTTTTTTCAGCATCTAGTGAGATGATCATGTGGTTTTCCTTTTTCAGTTTGTTTATATGGTGAACTACATTGATTTCTTTTTGTATGGTGAACCATCCCTGCATCCCCACTCTCAACACTAGACTGATCCACCGGACAGAAGCTTAACAAAGAACCAAAGGAACTAACAGAAGCTATGATCCAATTGGATTTAACAGACATTTATAGAGCATTCTGTCCAAACACAAATAATATACCTCCTTTTGATGCCACTTAAAACCTTCTCTAAAATTGACCACATACTCGACAATATAATAAAGCTCAATATGTACAAAAACAGTTGAATAACCTTCTGTGTCTTATCAGACCACCATGCTTTAAGTTAGAATTCAACAACTCAAATTGCAGAAAACTTACACACTCATGCAAATTGAACAATACATAATTGCACCATTCCTAGGTCAAGGAAGATTAAAGAAAGAAATTTAAAAACTTCCTAGAATTAAGTGAGAATGAAGACACAATATACTGAAACTTATGGAAAACTTTTAAAGCAGTGCTAAGTGGAAAGTTCATAGAGTTTTAGTCTCATCACTCATGTCATGTAGATTATACTTGCCTGTAACTAAAGCTCTAGATGATCTGATGCTTTCTGCTCTGCAGACACATAAAACCAACACACACACATACAAATACCCACACCTACACATGCACACACACACACACACACACACAGTGGATTTATTAAAATAACCTTTAATTTTAAAAATTGACCATGATTTTCTGCTGTTATCAAATAAAAAAACTGTATGAACTTTAAAAGAAATCAAAAAAGATGTTTTGTTTCTTTTTAGGTTTTTAGTGAAAATATTCTCTGTCTTAAGTCAATATCACTATTAGCTAGCAAACAAATGACTCCAAATACTCCTGAAAAAGTCTACAATCATTATTGATCGTATAAACAATTTCTTCTAAAATGTTATATACTCATCTTTTGTTCCACAGTATAGCATAGTAGACCTTGTTGGTTTAATAAAGAGTTGAATGGCCAAAAGTTAGGCAGGAGCGAAACTTCCTTCCTGGGAAATAAAGAAACTTGAAGGTAGAATTTGGGAGGCAGGGTTTGTCAGGAATAAGGGGAAGAAGTCCAATATACATTATGGAGGAGAGGTAAAGAACCATGTGTCAGAATTTAATGTAAATGGGTTAATTTAAGTTTTACGAGATAATTGGGAACTAGCTGAAGCCAAACTTTCACATTTATTAATAACTCTCAGTGCCAGTATTTGGAAGCTGGTGGTCCAAAGTAAGACTTACTACAAGTGCTCACTCTGGCTCTTCATAAATTTGGATTTCAAATAATGTTATTAATTAGAAGAAATTGAACTTATTTTATTAGTCAGAACTAAGAATCTTACTTTCAATGTTAAGTTTCTTAATATCTCATCAGTTTTTAAAAATCACAGTATTTTTCATGATTAATATTAATTGAATTTAATTTAAAGAAAATTTAAGAAGTATTCTATGTACCCAGTACAGATTCAAAAAGTTCTTATCTGCAAAACTGAGTGCCTATGAATTGAATACAAAAAAAAAAAAAAGAAAAAAGAAAACCAGCATAGGACTGACAAAGCTGAATGTGGGTGTTAATTAGAAGAAGTGGGTATTCTATGGGGCCTCTAGTAATGTTTCAGTATTTATCGCTAGTATACAAATGGACTTTGGGAGCCCGTCCCACATAGGAGGATACTTTCTCCATCTAGACACATGGAGGAGGGCCTAGGCCCTACCCCCAAAAATATGACAGATTTTGAAGACTCCTTATGGAAGGCCTCACCCTCCCTGGGGAGCAGAAAGGAGATGGGCTGGGGTTTGGTGTGGGTGATAGGGGAGGATGGGAGGGTGAGAGAACTGGGATTGACATAGAAAATAAACTTGTTTCAAAGTTAATAAAAAAATTTAATAAAAAGGAATATATATATATGTATATACATACATATATACATATATATATATATAAAATATATACACATATATATATATTTATTTATGCCCTTGTTTGGTAATTCCCACTTAGCTTTAAGCATGTGCATAAACACTTTAAGGTTGGCTACATAGAAGGGAAACTTCCATTTTTATGGGAATAGTCTTTTAAAATAATATATAAAATGTGTCTCCATGTTCTTTGGTCAGTTTTTTTGGATTTTTTTAAAAATTGTATCATTTATTGTATGGGAAAAGCTATATAATATATTAAAATGAAAACTCTCTATATTATAAAATGGAGTAAGCTTTGAGCTCAAAATTTTTATGAATGTTAATGTTGCCAATATGTACAATTAATGGAATAACTTTAGGTCACTAGACAATGTACAAAACGGCTGTTAACCTGTGAACATGACAACCACATTGTAGCCATACTTTCATTTGTGGTCAAGAAAGTCATAAAATAGTACTTCATTCTCTATTTCCTTTTACCCCCTTAAACAATTAAGTTTAACTTGCTGAAGGGATAGTATCAAAGTCTTATATTTTATCCCTTTGGATTGGCTTTTGGGGAAAAAAATAGTTGATTCAGTCCTATCATGAAACTAGCATACCTTTTTATTCCTCCTTTGAAAATTTATTCTTCGATTAAACATCAGTAACCAAGTCACACGGAAAGACCTTTCTGGCACGGTGTGCTGTTAGTGTTATATCATCTGTTAGCACAATCATTAAGCTCAAAAGCTTTGAAGTAAGACCTAAAGCCAAAATTCTCACAGATGTTGCATGGAAATAAACTTCAAAAAGGATGCACAGTGCTCATTCAAAGACAGGTAAACATCTGTGGGACAAAGAAAGGAAAGCAAGGGAGACTGGGGGAGACATGAAGGAACAGGTTAGAATAGAACAGGCTCAAGGCCATCTATTTCATATGGATGACTCTGTTTATGTGGGTTTCTGTATCTTGAGTAACGTCTGACATCCTAAATTTGAAGCAATTTACATTGACCACTTTGCTAGTTCCCAGAAGATATTCTCACAGTAAGGTTTTCTTTGTCTAATGAGGCTCATCTACAAATAGGAGTGGCCTAAAGAAAGCAAAATCCCTCCAAAAACTCCCATCTTCACTTAGGTGGTTATTTGTAGAAGAGGCACGGCATAGGGATATAGGAAACTTCAGAAAGTTCAGGATTGGCATTGAAATAATAACTACTGTCCTTGTTAAGAAAATACATGTTAGAAGCCAAGGCTACAAAATCATACAAAAAGATCCATAGAAAGGATACTTACTTTTGTAAACTTGCAACCAGCAAACTTCTGTATGTTCAAAAAGTGGCGAAGATTCAGACGTTCACTTTAATAAAAGCACTTTTGTTCTTTTATCTCTTTGATCTTATTACCCAAGGTGTTATAGTGCCTGTACCATTAGAAATGAAGAACAGAAACAAAACTAACTTTAGAATAGGTCAATCTATTAACATTTCTCCCCACCTCTCAAATCCTAAAACTTGCTAAAAAGTCCAAATAACTTCATCAAACAATGTTATAGCTGAGACAAACAGCCCAGTTCCTTTGAGTGTTCAAGCCTGAAGTCTACCATTATTAGTTTATCATAAGATACATGTTTCAAAAAACTGGGATCTATCAAATTCCTTCTACTAAATATTTTAGTCCTTTGATCTTCATTTATGCTTTAAGGCAAAACAGTCTATGTCATTGGAGGCTTTTGAAATGCATATTTCTTGCCCTTCATTTACTAGACCTCCCTCACCTTCAAGCACTCTGAAACTGATCAATGGCAATCACTGCCTTGAAATGTCTTTTCTCTCATCCTCTATAAGAACATAGCAAGGGATAGAAAGATATGTAGGTGCTGCTGATGATGACTGGGAGCAACACTCATCATTCCTGAGCTCTGCTGATATTAGCTAGGGCTTGGAGTTCCAATTTCCTCATTTCTTCTATGGACAACTTTGGGACTGACTGGCTTGATAGCCGGCCTCAGAGGCATGTGGCAGAGGCTTTCTCTCTTTTTTCATGTAACTTTTACTGGCTCATGCTTAAGTGTAGTAACATTTCTCAAATTGAGAGGCGGTCTAAAGAAAATAAAAGCATGAAAGTGGTTTCCTATTAAGAAGAGAGCAAGAGGTGGCATTCTTCCAAAATATACAATATCTTAAAGAATTTTTCTCTTATCATTACTATTCTTATTTTCTGATCGATCTGCTCAAAATTCATGAAGTTTTGTCATTGGAAGTATGACTAGACTTGATTTTGAGCATTGTGATCACAGAAATCAGGGTAGCTCTATATGTTTTCAAAGTTGTTTGATTTGTTTATTACCACAAATTGCACAATTCATCAGGTGTGGAAATTCTCTAGGCTCATTTAAATATTATTATATGCATTGTTCCACTTAGAATAGCTTTTTTGTTAGTTTTGTTTTTATTATCCGAATATGCCCTAAAAGCATAAAAGTCCTTCTCTGTAGAAATTAAATATAATTACATTTGTATTGTGTGGTCTATGAGCCTCTTCTCTTTACCTACAATGATCAGCACTTTATTGTTTTCAATGTTTGTTCCCAAGAGTTATGTGTATGCCATAATATTCAGAATTTGTGAACATTACCTTACCTTTCTGAGCAAAATATGAAACAATAAAAGTACACTGGTGGGGATATATACACACATATACATGTATATGTATATATATACATATATATGTGTGTGTGTAATTTTCCAGATATAGTCTAATTATAATTATACTATTATTGTAAAAGAATTACTAAGTATGTTTTGACAAAGTCTGAAGGACAGACAAACTGGGAGAAACTGTGGAAGTTATGACTAGAGTAGAGGGGAGTACACTGACTTGGTTGGCATCAGCAAGTTACCATCTGCGTCTTCAGATGTGGTATGGAGCAAAGAGTCTCTGCTATGGTAGCCATCAAATGTACAGGACTAAATAAATGTTTGTTAAACATCTCATTTTCATAACTATGTACAACTGTTATCCCACTTTGTGGAAAAGTTGTAAAACCCAAAAGAATTTATATACTGTCATTTTATGAACTGAAGTTATGCATATGTGTTGGGAAACCAGGATAGTGTACTCTTAGAAAAGCCAAAGTGAAAGCCACATTTGACCCTGCTGTGATTGGACTCATTATGAAACACAGAATCATATGCACAGCAAAGACAGCATGAATATCCAAATCAATAAGGTAATTATTTCAGGTATGGTTCCTAACACAGTGATTAAGGGTACATTGATAGAGAGTCTGGAAAATTTCCTTATAACCAAGAGATATGCTATATATAAGGTGTAAAATGATGTGGGAGTTTATGCTTTGAAGAACTGTTTTTCAACTGACACAGAATCAAAAATTTACAAATCTAAGAGGACTGGCAATCTAAGCAAAAATCTTTATATATTATATTAATTGACCCTTGACTTCCTGTATTATGCATATAAAGTTTCAGGGTTGTTGTTTCTATCCTCATAAAAAAAGAGGATGATCAAATTGAGAAAATAATAACTTTTCATAGAGCCATTATAGGAGTTAAAATATATGACAAAAGTCTAACTACACAAGAGATAGACAGGTGAATAAAGAGTCTCAGTTTTTAAAGACCAGGTACATAGGACAGACTCCTATTGCTGTTGTCAAATTTTTAAGTTAAATCTCCTTTCAGTCTATGCTTTGCCTCAGTCTGATCTCAGGAACTCTCCACAATGTTTTTATTGTGAACAACAGAGAAAGATGCTCATACTTCTTATAGAAATAAGGGACTATTACAACAATATTAGGAAACAATCTTATCTTACTCTTTGCCTTAAACAGCTGGGGTCTAGCATGGACAGTATTGGCAGGACTGGATCAGAGCTTCATAACCTGATCTACAGGTTGTAAGGTGAGAACACAGCTTCAGCTGCCTTTGGGCTTTCAGTAACAGCAGGACTGAGCAGCACTAAAAAGCTCAGAGCTCAGGGTCACATGTTCACCAAAAGCTCAGATTTAGTCTTGAAACCATGGACCTCTCCTTCCCATATATATTGCTGTCAATTACAAAAGGCTCATTTGTGCTAATCATAAAATACAGCCATAATAATACAACTCTGGTATACCATTTACAAGGAAAAGTTTAAATTCTAGGACAACATAAAAATGACAAGTGAGACAAAGATTAAAAGGTTAACATATGCACACTAGTTTAAAACAGTACTGAAAACATTCGTTGGACCAAGCATGTAAGTGAAATAAATAAAGAGCATCTGATTTTTAAAATCCAAGTATAATTTTCACCATTGGGCAATAACATGAACATATATGTAGTAAGTCTCAAATGTCCCTCCCAAACCTATAAGAACTAATAGAGTTAGCACAGGCATAGGATACAAAGTAAACCTGGAAAAATTGGTAGCTTCTCTTCACATCTGCATTGAGCTTTCTGATGAAGAAATCTCATTTATGCTACATTATAAAAAACAAAAATTATCTAAATTAATCTTAGCAAAGAGGTAAAATACTAGCAAATACTAATGATAGAATTTGAAGAAACAATATACCATGGAACTAAAAATTGCCTAGGTTGTGATTTGGACAAAACTCTGTTATTAATTTAAAAGACTGACTAATTAATTTAGTAGAACATCTGTGATGATGATAGGGAGTGCAAATGTTTCAGGCCCACAGCAAAAATATCTCATGAAATCTTTTGCCTGGGTAGCCATATTTTTTATTTGTTTGTTTGTTTGAAAGAAAATGGCCCCTAGAGGGAGTGGCACTATTAGGAGGTATGGCTTTATTGGAGTAGGTATGCTCTTTTTGGAAGATGAGCATCATTGTAGAGGCAGGTTTTGAGGTCTAATATATGCTTAATCTTTGCTCAGTGTGATATTCGGACATTTCCCGTCACCTGCAAGATGGATGCTTCTCAGCTACTTCTTCAGCACCATGTCTGCCTCTGTCTGCATGTGACCATATCCCACTATGATGATAATGTAAGGAGCATCTGAACTGTAATAGAACCAACCCAATTAAATTATTTCCTTTTAAAAGAGTTGCTGTGTTCATGGTGTCTTTTTACAGGAATAGAAACCCTGAGACACACTGTTCATTACTATACTCTACTATACTCTGTTTTTGACCAACATTGTGATTACTAAAGAAATCTTTTTGAATAGTCAATCAGACTACTAACTTTCATCAAGCCAGGATATCATGAAATATAAATGATTCCTATAATAGAGTAGATGGAACAACTTTATTTTCTATGTTTTATGAATGTATTATAAAAGTACTTTGTTTTGTGGTAGATTCCTGTTGTTGTTCTTTTACTATAAAAACATCATGAAATTTTAACTACATTTTAATATGATATTTGTGGCAATCTCAATCTGTGTTCCTATGTAAGTACTACTCACATTTCAAAGACAGAAAGGTATCTCTCCCTCCAACTGGACTTAGATCTAATTTTTGCACCAACAGACTAAACCTCCATCTTGCCCAAAGTTGTCTACATATTCAACTCAAGCTCATCAAATACTAATGATACTCTTCAGAGAAACAAGAAAAAAAATGTTAATATTCATGGTGAACCAAACACACACACACATACACACACACACACACACACACACACACACACACACACACACACACTAATGAGTAAAAAAAAATTTAAAGAAACAAAGCCAGTGGCATTGCAATGTGTTTTGGAAGACATCACTGCCTGTTAGAAATCACAGTATGCCAAAGTCTGGGAGCATTCTGTAAGCTAAGGCAATATGGAAACCCTTGCCATCCCCACCAAGTTTCTTTTCCCAGCTTTATCTGGAGACTGTCTCAATGCCCAGTTTGCCTGACTTATCTCAACTGTGACCCTGCAAACATTGTTCCCATGATGACCTACATGGTAATTAGGCAAGTGCTCTAATAATTTGTGATAACAGCACGCCACTTAATGCAAATTAGGGTTTGTTCCCAGGATATCCACTCCTATATATTCCTTATACTTTGTCATAAACTTGAGCTGATTCATCATTATCTGTCTCCCAAAAAGCTGTCTTCATTTGTGTTCACATTCCATTCTCAGAACTTTCTGTCACTGCTACAGCCTGTTTCCCTCTTTCTTGTGACCAACAGGCAGAGAGGGAAAGAGGACCAACCAAAAATGCTGACTTCAAACTATCCTGTTTATATACATACATACATACACATACACACACACACGCACACGCACACACACACACACACACACACACACACACACACACACACACACACACCCATCAATGGAACTTCATGAATCTGACATAAAACTGATGGGAGATGTTATTCTGTAAATTTGTTTCTCATACTTGTTAATGAATAAAGCACTTTTGGGCCAATGGGAAATCAAGATAGACGGGACTAGGAGACAAGGAGGAAAGAGGAAGTAGTAAGGAGGAGTCAGCATGTAGAGCCTGGAGAGAGCAGATGCGGGCTTGCTGCTCTCTAGTAAGATAAGCCATGTGGAAATACTTAGAATAGTAGTAATGGGTTAATCATTAAGACAGACCTAGCCCATAAACAATGATAGTAACTGGCCAACAAGATTGTATCAAATATAGAGTCTCAGCGTGTTATTGAGGTCTGGCATGCCAGCAGGGCTGCGAGACCAGTCTGTCGGGTGGGGGGAAAAACAGTAAGAAGGAACAATGAAACAAGGTGTGGAGCCGAACAATAATTATTCACATCCAAAGACAATTGGTGTTTTGCTTTAACAACTGTAACAAAACAAATGCAGACATATATAGGTCATATGATGAGTTGTATGATGCCCCTGTGTGAGCTGAGGAGAATCAACGAAACAAACGTGTGACATATCCCAGAGAAAGAAGTTGAAGAATGCAAAGAATCTGCAATGAAGACAATGAAATGCATAGTTAGCAAAGATAGTCTCCCTTTCTGGGATATATTTTTGTTGGATAGTTTCCATTGCCTTTCAGAATATCAATTTCATGACATCACATTTATTGAATCATGGTATGATTTCCTGAACTGCTAGAGGCATGATTGGTATTTCCCATTATAATATCTTGCAAGATTTCTTTCCTATTACTTTTAGCATTCATTGAGCAGAACCATATGGGTTTCATTTTGACATTTTAAACATGACAATGATGTATGTTGAACTTCCCCACCCTTACATCCTTTCCTGTCCTCCTCTATTGACAGTGATATCTTTATAAACACAAATAGTACCACTTGTCCTTCAATTTATTTTCTGTGTGTGTGCTCGTGCACGCATGCATACACATGGTTATAACACAGTGAGTGTCACTAGGTTCTTTTAATGCTCATTAATGGAGGTTATTTACATGACCATGAGCAACTTACCTGTGGTAACACCACTGAAGATAATCTCTTCCCTTTCCACAGAAGGCATTATCTAATGTGCCCCATAGAGTGGTGAACTATCCCTTGTCCCTCCTAAAACTATTACAGATTATTGATTGGTTTAACCTTGTGAACATCTTATTGTTACTACTGTTGTTCCTTAAACATATATGTAATAGGTTATACATAATTACTAATGTATATATTAGATATTAATGCATATTATTTACATTTGTCACATATGATATATATGTATATACACATATATTAAAAAAAGAAAAATCATTATCAAAAGGTGCTAAAGATGAAAAATCTAGCCATACAAAAATGCAGAAAATGAAGCACAATTTTAGAAAGTTCATAGAACATTGTGAAGGACAGCTACTAGGTATTCTATATTCTGACTAAAGAAAATAGAAGACAAGGTAAAGAAATAAAGGAAAGGAAGAAAGGGAGAAAGAAAGAAAGAAAGAAAGAAAGAAAGAAAGAAAGAAAGAAAGAAGGAAAAAAGAAAGGAAGAAAGGGAGAAAGAAAGAATGAATGAAAGAAAGGAAGAATGGAAGAAAGAAAGAAGCCAGGAAATTGGTGATGAACAGCTCACTTAGTAGAAAAAATTGACTCTCCAGAAAACAGCAACCAAAAATACAAATTTAAAATACAAAGTTCCAGAGAAATTATCCCTTGAAAGTAGACACAGAAAGTGTTTTCAGTTTAGTAAAAACCTAGAAAATTAGCTTCCAATAAATCTGCATTAGAAGCATTCAAGAAAACTATTCTTAGAAGTAAAATGGTAATGAGCTGGAGACATTGATCTAAGTTATGATGGGAAGAAAAGTATCAGTGGAAAAATGGGAGAAAACAAAACATTTTATGTTCAATAGAAGCTTCTGCCATTTTACCACAATCTGTTAGATTTTATTAAAAAGTAAAATACCCTTAGAGCTATTTGTTTCAAAATCACGAAAGATTTATTACAAATAAAAATGTAGCTGAAGAGAGTGCAAACTTATTAGAACACTGTTTCATGTACAATTGATATTAATTAGTTGATCCCAGTGATATATTTAATAAAAAACCCAGTTAGTAATTATAATGAAATTTATATTATCACAAAGACTTACTGTCAGATATGTAAGTTGATTCCAGCTATACCATATTCTCTATTTCAAGTAAGTATCATAAATTTTATTTTTGATTACAAAAGTTTTTTTGAAAATTAACTTTTTCATATAATGAACTCTGATCATATTTTCTACTCTATCATCTCCTTCAAGATACTCCCTACATCTCTACCCTTCTAACACTGGTCTTCTTTCTCTCTCTTTTTAACAAAGAAATTGTGTATTTTAATCCATAAAATCAGAGAGGTTTAGAAGGAGGATAGGATCACACAAAGAAGGGGAATTTAAACATTAATCTTCACTGGGAAACAAGGCAATGTATGATTTCTTTCTGTAGTCCATAAACAATATTGAGTCAATAAAGGCATGGAGATAAAGATACGGGATGAAGGCCAGGATACAAAGTAGGAGACAATTACAACTTAAGTCAATTGGCAGACAGGGCAGGAATGTTCCAGTGCCTCTAGTGAAGTGGGTAGAATTCAAATAATATGAAGATGATAAGAGGTTTCTAAAGCTGCTTGAACATTCATTAAACACTTAGTTGATGATACTAAGGCAAAGATGTGCTGATTGAAGCTGTTACTTCCCAGTCTAAAATACTGTAGGAACAATATTGTTTTTCATTCTGCTTTGTTCAGTCTGTTTCATTTCCTTTTTGTTACAAAGCTTCATCACATTTTATTATGTGATTTTTGTTTTTCAACTTAATCTCTCCTTAAAATAGAGGCAGAATAATTTCATGGAGAATAAATAAAATTATTATCAGAAATTAAGGTACAGATTACTGCAAAACAATAAAAGAAAATTCTAAAAATTATTTAGAAGCAATTTCTGAAGTATATTTTGTATAATTTACCCTGTCTTGCATTGGGGTACATCAAGTTATTTTTCTTCAATCTATAACAACTTTCTATCTTAGTCTACACAATTTTGTAATATCATCCACTTTCTCTTAAAGCCTTCAGTTACCGTTAACATTTGTTTGCATCCTGTTTTGTTTGTGTCTCTTGGGAAATCAAGTGTTTGAGATCTCAAAAAAGGAGACATGCTGTAAACAGGAAATAAAAAGAATTCAGGTAATATTATGAAAACATGTACAAAAAAAGAAGCAGAAATAGACATCTTGCGCCAGTGAAACTTCTGTATGTAATTTGTAATTCACAGATGAATGTAGAGGAAAATTAAACATGTATGTTCTTAACTTTAATATATAAAAGGCAATGGAAAAATGACCTCAAGAATATTTTATGCTTGATTTTCATATTCTCTATTTTATGTAAATGTAGTCAAATAATGTCTGTATGAATTATAATTTATTATACCTAGATGAGAAATAAATATAAGCAAATTCTACTAAAATAAACTAAAACCATATTGAGGAAATGCAGCCAAATGAGATGTTGCTAAAATTAATAGGACTCAAAATTAAGTGATGGTCCTGAAATTGAAACATATGTATTTAAACTGGAACACATTTGACTCTAAACACATTTATTTTGTTATCTATGAGTTATCATATATCAGCTTCTTATAATAAATACAATAGATATTGTGGCTCTTGATGTGAACTAGTAGAAATATACTTAAACAGATAAAAATCTCGCTACAAACATAGTTGAACAGATGTCTTTGTTGCATAGATGTGGATCATTTGGGTATATGCCTAACAGTGGCATTGCCAGGTCATGTGGTAGGCTGATTTCCATTTTCCTGCAATAGCAAGAACCTGGAAGCAACCCCTCAACTGAAAAATGGATAAAGATGATGTGGCACATTTGCACAATTAAATAATACTCTGCAGATTAAAAAAAAATGGAATCTTGAAATTTGTAGGCAAATGGGTGGAACTTGCAGAAACAATCCTGAAAGAGGTAACCCAGTCACAAAAAGAGGAACATGGTATGCACTCACTCATATATGGATTTTAGACATAGAACAAAGGATCACCAGCCTATAATTCACACTGCCAGAGAAACTAGGATACAAGGAGAATCTAAGAGATTCATATAGAGTCCCTCACAGAAGGGGAAAGGGACAAGATCTCCTGAGCATAAGGGGGGATGGGCAGTGAGTGGAGAGAGAGATAGGAGAAAGAGAAGGGGAAGAGAGGAAAGCACATGGGACTAGGAACATTGAGGCAGAGGAGGAATAGATAGAGAGAGAGAAAAAAGAGAATGAGAGAGAGAGAGAGAGAGACCATAAAAGAGGGAGCCATTATAGGTTTGAAGAGAAAACTGACTCTAGAGAAATGTCCAGAGACCTACAAGACTGACCCCAACTAAAAATTTGAGCAACAGTGGAAAGGCTACCATAAATGCCCTTCCCTGATAATGAGATTGATGACTA
This sequence comes from Cricetiscus sungorus, assembly GCA_030556225.1. NCBI lineage: Eukaryota > Metazoa > Chordata > Mammalia > Rodentia > Cricetidae > Cricetiscus > Cricetiscus sungorus. Next base: position 16,851,673 of record JANBXA010000398.1, read on the forward strand.
ACTTATCCATCATCATAGAGCCCTCATCTAGTAGCTGATGGAAACAGAAGCAGACACCCAAAGCTAAACACTGAGCTGAAAGGGAATCCAAGTGCAGAGAGTGAGTTCAAGACCATTCTGCAGAAACCCACAGAGACAGCTGACCTGAACAAGGAAAAGCTAATGGGCCCCAGACTGATAGCAGGGAATCCACCATTGGACTGACTCAGACTCCCTGAAGGGGAACTCTGTTAGAAGGACTGGGCAGTCAAAGGGACCTCTGACAGTGGAACTAGGATGTATCCCTGGTGTACAAAAGGACTTTGGGGGCACATTTACCATGGAGAGATACTTCCTTAACCTAGAGAAAGGAAGTAGGGCCTAGTCTCTACTCCATATGACTTGACAGATTTAGATGACCCCTCCTGGAAGGCATCTACCTACATGAGTTGTGTGGCAGTGGGGAATGTGATGGGAGGGTGGTCGGGGAGCATGGGAGGGTGGGAGAGAGGTAGCAAGGGAGCGAGAGGGAACTGGGATTGATATGTAAAATAAGAAAAATAAATAAAAAAATGAGAGATCAGTCAAGTGAAATAGTATTTCCCGAGTTTGATTTTATTTTGGATCACAAAAACCAGGCTCCCTCAAAAAACTTAAATTCTTTATTACAATGAGTTCATGTATCTTTCTTTACCCATAATTTGAATATGTTAATCAGACATGAAAAGGGAGACATCCCAGAAACAGAGGAAATAAAAAGAATCTTCAGGTAATATCTTGAAAACACGTACAAAATCGAAGCAGAAATAGAAAATTTTCTGGATAGTATCACTTACCAAATTAAATCAAGACAAAATAAGCAAGTTAAATAGATCTATAACCCCTAATGAAATTGAAGCAGTCATCAAAAGTCTCCCAACTAGGACTGACATGTAAAACAACCTTGCTTCAAATTTAAATAAAAAAAGAAAAAAATTTTTGTTTGGTTTTTGTTTTTTCTTGTTAATTTTATTTTGTTTTGGGGAAAATTTTTAAAGGCAGAAGATGAATGTAGGGTGATGGAGAGATGAGTGGGATCTGGATGCATAATATGACATCCATAAAAAAATAATTTTGAAAAAATATCAATAATAGAACATATCAATAATGTATATGTAATAACCAGTGGTACTGGTTGATTACATGGCAAAAGTAATCAAGTTGTCATAAGTGTAAAAGCACATAAATGGAGGAGAAAATTTTAAATAAACAGACATATATTTACAAACATTATATATCATTATATTGACATGCAGAGCTGTGCCAAGTTTAAATAATACTTTAAGAAACACCCATCAGTTTGCTGACTTAAATATATAATTTCATAGACAATAATACGATTCCATAATGGAAAATTAGTTAAACAGCAAATTGAAATTGTAGTTTGAATAATAGTCAACCACATTAACTTCACATTATTTAAGGTTTAATGGAGTTTTGTATAGACATTTCAACATTATAAGTATTTCATTTCCTCTATCAACATACCTAAATATTATAGAATTTATAGTATTATAAGTTATATGTATTCCATTTCCTCTGTGACATTATAGAATTATGAATAATAAGTGGCATTTTAATGGTTAACTAAATAGTTATAAAATAATACTGGAAAATGGGTTCAAGATCACTTGCTGTAGTTCTTCTTAACTGTGAGCTCTACTGCACATGCCCACACTGAGATCCCTAATGAATAGTCTCAGAACCTTTGTATTTATTTCTAATAATTTCCTAACTATTTCAGTTCATCTATTGTTATTCCTTGACATGCTGCTTTTCCCAGGTTTTTCTCTAATAATCTTGTCCCAGATACTTTCATGCTGTACTCTGAATTGGATATCTCTGGCTGTAGCTAGTAGGTAATATGTAAATATCGTATACAGATAGTAAAATTGACCGAGAAATTGTTTAAACTTACCTTTCAACTCTGTCCTCCATCTTCTTATTCATAATCACAGTCATTGAAAAAGGACAAGGGACAGGTATTTTACTCCTGCAAAGCCTTTGAAAGACTCATGCTGCTTTTTACTTTGATTTGCCCATCTGCTACACAGAGATAATGATTCAAGATGCAACCTCCTCACAGCACCATATTCTTTTCTTTTGCATCATGACCCATGGCAATGCTCATAATACCAAGGGAGATCAGAAGGCAAGTAGAGTGATGAAGATGGCATGTTTTTGCTGGAAGGAATAGGTAAAGTAGTACAAATCGGTTTATGATTGATGAATTCTAAGCATTTCAGCAACAGTGGGTAAGGGGAGCTTTTCCTAGTTGTCTTTTTCCTTGCTCTGTGATAATTAGGGTGAAGGTGTCATAACCCAGAGTGTGAGGATACTTGGCACCTGGCTATGGATGTAGATATAATTAGTTGCTAAAAAGGAACTGACAGGTACTGTGGAATATTTTTTTACACTGTGTGAATATATGTCACTGTGATTGGTTTAATAAGCAAGATGACTACCCAAAAGCTGAACAGGATACAAACTGAGCATGATGCAATGAGGAAGGGCAGAGTCAGAAGAGTTACTGGAAAATGTAATGCGAACAGGAGATGATCGTGCCATGTTAATAAAGGTACTGCCACATGGCAGAATGTAAATAGGGAATATGGGTAAACTGAAAATGTAAGAGCTAGTTAGTAATAAGCCTGAACTACTGGCCAAGCATTTACAATTAATGTAAGCCTATGAGTGGTTATTTGGAAGCAGCTGCAGAGATGGGAAAACTACATTTACAGACAAACCTTATAACACTTGTCCTCCGAATATAAGAACCCTCAAAACAACTATCCCCTGAAGGAACATTGAGGTCAGACCCACTGACTGTTAATATACTCTAATAGAAGAAGGGTAGGTGTGCTCATCAGATCCTCATCTGAGATCTCAGAACATGTTATCTTCTGGCAGCTGTGTGTATTGTGGCCCTCTTGGTCTCCCTGGGAGCTAGACTTTGTAGAGTCTGTGAAATGTTAACTGAGTGGACCCTGCTTGCTAAATTACTGACCAACCAGGCAGGACATGCCTGCCTGTGCAAGTGTGACTCTGCTGTCAAAAGTAAGACCTGAGTAGGGCAGAGCAGATTTTATCAGATCTACTGAGTTCAGTAGGATTGGAGCAATGGTGGCAAAATTCATAGAATGACTGAGGGCTACAGGGAGCTAATTCAGTCAGTATCTCCTATCATGGTTTGTACCCAATTAGGTCTGTGGATTAATAAATGGATACAAATGGATGGAACCTTTTGATACCATATTACATCTTGTTACTGCTTGACTTTTACACTTATGTCCTGGATGACCTGACAATGAGCTCAAAACAGATGACCAGAGTCTTTCATTGTTTGTTATTGGATGGTATCTCAGGATATTGTCTTGGAAAAGTTACTGTTATACAGACTTGAAGCTAATCTCTGATTTTGAAGATTTGGCATTGGCAAGGCAACCAGGTACAATCGTCCTTTGGCACTTCTATTTACCTTACAAACCTGCTGGGCATGGGTTAAAATTAAAAGGGGGAAAAAAAGGTAGTTGAAATAGCTGCAGAATATAAATCCAAAAGATTTCCAATACATGTAAATAAATAAATAAATAAATAAATAAATAAATAAATAGGTACTCCCAGAGCTCAAAATGATAATGAATGAAACATTTTGAATGAAATGAAACATATTGAATGAAAATCTCAGTGTCAGGAGTATGCTGCCTCCTGTGAGTAGTAGGCCAGGAAACCCCTGAGGCCCCACAAACTCTGCATTTTGCTATTGCAATTGGTGGCATGCCAGAACTAGAGAGTAAAACCATAATTCTAAAGAGTCCACATGTGATGCTTTAACAGCAGGACATGGGGAAATTCAGCAGAGGAAACTCCCACCCTGCTGACTGACTTTCATAGTGCCACAGGGTGCTGCTCAGGCCGCTAGTGGAGCACTGTCAGCTACATTCCCAAGAGACTATGCGCCATGCTTGCTACATTTACAAAAAAAAAAAAAAGTCGGGCAGAATGTGTCTGCTTGCGCAATAGTGGAACTGTGAGACCAACAGTTTTGAGAACAGATTTAGGTCTGATCCACAAGAAGGAGTTCACATCCTGTATTGTAAATCTGGATAAAAACATACAGCTGGGGGCCCAAAAGGGAAGAAATTTCCCTTGTTTTACTAGATGGATGTGATGTGCCTGTGAACGTGCCATCTACATATTTGTTTTTGTGCCGATAGATTACCATTGTTATCAGCCCCAACTTTTGCTGAAGCTCCTGAATAACACTCACATCAATGAGCGTTACTGTGGCATGGTGGCTTATTTGGCAGCCATAGGTGGAAATCTGTTGTCACTACTACCAAGGTACTGGGACCACTGTGGAAGATGGCATGGAAAAATAAAAAGATGGATGTGTCTTGTTAACTGTTTCCTCTCAGATTGAAACACTACATACTACAGGAAACTCCTTAAGGAGGAAGGCAAACAACTCAAAATAGCTTCAGGAAATGTCAGAAACTGACCAGACTCACTAGGGCTCTCCAAGCAGAAAATCCTTCTTAGAGGGACAGAGTTGAGGTGTGAAGAAAAGAAAGCAATCTGCAAAGAATACTCAGACAATATCAGCTGGTAGAAGCCCCAGAAGCTAGCCTAGCGGCCTGGAATTTGCCTGGAATTTGTTTAAGGCAAGTCAGTTGGAAAATACATCCTCCAACTCTATGAGTTCCCTAGAGGCTGTGCAGCGTGCTCTATGTTCCTGGCTTTTATAGGATGTCACCCATGCTGGCTGTTCTTTTGTGGTTCAGCTGTTCTTGACTATTTTCTGCTTCTGTTAGAGGCTCCTCACCCATATTCATGCAAATATCCTGAATATAACTGAAGGGTTCACCAAGTTGGACATCGGTGATTTGTGTGTCCTTTAACATATTGTGGACTATATTGCTGTGGTTAATAGACACGAGTGTTTCTTTCATCTATCCAGGAAAAGTTATGTTACAAAACAATGAAGGGTTTGTAAGAAAAAAACTAATGAGGGAAATGGTATAATTATGTGCTAATCTCAAATAAAAGAGAGAACAAAATAAAGTAAAAAGTTGAATTTAACCCATCTATCAAGCAGTGTGATTTCAAACTAAATCAAATCATTGAAAGAAACTGTACTGGATTATAAACTATGTATACGTCATGACTCAAATGAAGGTGGCCTCCATAAGATCATAGGGAGTGACACAATTAGGGGGTGTGGCCTTTTTGTAGAAAGTGTGCCACTGGAGGTTGGCTTTGATACTTGAAGTGCTAAAGCCAGGCTGAGTGGCATATCTTCAGGTTGCCTTTCCTGTCTGGATGGAGAACTCTCAGCTATCTCTCCAGCATTATCTCTGCCTGAGTGCTGCCATACTTCCTGTCATAATGACAATGGACTAAACCTCTGAACCTGTAAACAAACCCCAATTAAAATTAAGCCTTCCATTAAAAGAGTTGCTGTGGTCATGGTATCTCTTTACAGCAATAGAAACACTAGGTAAGATAGTATAAAATAAGGATTCTTTAATTCAGCAAGAATGTGAGTTTTAATGCATGCTGGTGCATATAAGGAATGATATGTCATCCACTGACAGATGCTTTGAACAGTACAGCTCAGACTGTACTGGTGTATGACAGCTTAGGTTTTATTCCAATGCTAGAACTCATCACACAAATCCCTCAACTTAACATTATAAATATATATTATATTACTTTCATGAAGCTGACAGCAATTTTTTCACAGCTGTATTCAAATTAAACATGCCATATAGAATAATTAGGTAAATAGAAAACTCTCAGATGTCTTTCTCTGTACTATCATGTGTGATTGAGGGCCATAGAGTATTATGCTTGGTTGGAGACCATGTTTTCCAAGTGATTCCCTTTTATAGGAAATTTGGTATTTATAACTGGTCAATTATTTTCTCCAGCTTGGAATTTTGCATGGTTTATTGCTTAAGAGTATAATATTCCAATAAAAAATGTGTGGTTGATTTCTGCTTTGCCATTTATTCTCCAATTTTATAGAAATATGTTTCCAATGCATTAAACATGTAAAATTGTTATTAAAATTGCAGTGTGGAAGTGATAAATGAATATCTTTTAAAAACAATTTTATTATTGTGTTTAAAGTAAATACAACTTAAAATCAGGATGGAATAATGAGAGTTATATAGGGAAATAGGAGATGAGGGATGGGTTTGATCAGAACAATTATATACATAGATGGAATTCTCAAACAATAAAATTACAGATTGTATATACCAGAAAGAAAAGAACATTGTCTAAAGTTCTGTTTTTGACAAAAAACACTAAATTTATGAATGAAAGCACATTCAGATGGAGTCACTATAAAGTGCAATTAATACTAAAATAATTAACACTTACAAGTCTGCCTTAATTTAACAAATCACATTGCTATAAAGAAGAAGTTTTACTTAGTCTTATGAAATCTTACATTTTTGAACATGTATGGTATATAGAAATATTGTATGTTTACTTTTCATTTAGTTTTAAGTTTCTTTTATATATTTTAGTCAAAATATAATTATACCACTTCTTCCCTCTCTTACCTCCCTTCAATCCTGCTTGTTTGTTTATTATAAGAAAAAAGGTGTTTGTTTTTAAAAGGAGTGATTTTAAACACTGTGGAATTATTCACCTAACTGTATTTGTGGGTATTGAGCTGTCATAATAAATATTATGACATGATTCTTTATTTAATCCATGACTGGGCTATTATTATGCATGTATGCATGCCCCACTGTGATTATGCAGCCATATGCTATGTCATGTTGATAAATTAGCCACATTATTAAAATTGTTACTTACTCTATTCTCCACTTTTGTTCCTATTTTATTATTTTAAAAGATGTTCAAATATTTAGAAGAAATTTATAGGCAAGGAAGGATCTTTGTAAACATCATCCAAGACTTCTTAGATAATTTGCTTCCAGCCCTAAAAACATCTGTCATTTGCTATAATGTTGTTATATGTTAATTTATTGGGAAAAATCATACACAAAATGAGATATACTTTTATCATAATAAATCATGGAAACTTGGTTTTACTTAAATAACCATACATATTTAATGGGGTTGTAAACAAGTTTAGCATGATGAATGATATTTTAATGAAGTATGTTCTATTACTCCATTATGAAAGCAATTCTTCATAAACATATCAGAACTCAGAAATTTTATGCAATTCATTTTTCTCGACATAAATCCTGAAGTGCAAAATATAATAAATAACTATATATACTTCTTAGAACTGCAAAATACTGAAATCTTCTAATTTACCCAAGTGATGTTTCTGGAATACTTTATTAATGATCTGTAACGTGTGAGAATGCAGTTCTAGGCAGTATTAACAGTGAAGAAAGCTTTACATTCCGTTTAGTTGCAGTGAGCTCATGCAATGTTTGTTACCAGTGAATGTTGCCAATGAGTGTTGAACAGAAAGTTGATCAATTTATTTCCTTATAGTTATTTTTTGTTTGTTTTGAGTCATAGTCTCATTTAGAGCAGAATTGATAGGACCTCACTATATAGTGAACGCTGAAAGTGGACCAGTTGCAGATCCTCCTGCCTCCACGTGTTAAAAGCTGGATTATAAATACATACCAGCCAGCACAGCAGGCTGCCATAATGTGTTACAATGAAATTCAGTGTTTAATTTTACATCCATCATATAACTAATCCTATCATATTGCATAATCAACTATAATTAATTGTCAGTCCTAATGTAATTGAAATATATTTTAACCTGTTTTAAATTTTTGCTTAATTGGAAAAAAGCACATTATTTTAATATTACAGAGTATTTTTATATTAATAAAATTAATGGTTTAAACATAAAAAAATAAAAAATAATGGTTCAAATAAAATCAAATATAGAATATTGTATGTAGTGACTAAATGGGAAGTGCTTTAAGATACATCTAAGGTCATGCAAAATGTCAAGCAAGTGAGTAGTTTTTTTTTTAAAAAAAACTAGATAATTTATTTAATCATAAAAATTGAAATTAAGAGGATGTGATCAACAAAACTATTTTTTCAAATATAAAAATGATATATCAAGCCAGGCATAGTGGCACATGCCTTTAGTCCTAGCTATCTCAGGAGGCTGACGCAGGAGTATCTCTTGAGTACAAGTCCAAACTGAAAAAACAATGTATCTTGGAACATTGTAATTAGGAATACACACTTCATAAGAATTTGAGGAAATACAATATTGCTAATTCCAAAATATTTTTTATAACATTCTTACTTTAAAATTCTTCCAGTGGGCTTGGGAAATTATTCTGTTAGAATGATTTCTGCATAAACATGAAGTGGAATTTGGAACCCAAAACACACATGTTAAACATGTTTGGTAGAATGTACCTGTAATTCTAGTGCTGAGAAAATAGAAACAGTAGGATCCATGAGGCTGCTCAGCTGACATTCTCCAATACATGATATCCAGGTTTGGTGAAAGATCATGTCTCAAAATACATGGCAGCAACAGAATAGGAAATACAGTGCTGAGCTCTGACCTCTACACACATGAGTGTATACACCTGTACATACACACATTCATATAAATGAACAAGTACAAACCACCACTGCGTGTGACTATGTACGCATACATGAAGTAAAGTAATTCCAAAATTTACTATTCATGACATTAATTTCAGTTAAGTTTTTATTTTTATTAAACTAAGAAAATGAAAACATTATGGATGCATGTACAAATCATGATTTTTTATTTAAAGTATATTTATCACTTTTGTTTCACATTGGTTAGAAAAACATAATTCTGTATTATCTACTGTCATGATTTTATGATAATTATGCTCCTCAAATTAAAGCAGTCTCATATTTGGAAGTTAACTACTTCATTATAGCTTAAATTATTTTCCCTTTGAATACTTTTTTCCATATGCACACCCTGTATTTGATATTGAATGCTGACGCAATTCTATCATTTAATGTTTTGTGTCAACACTGTCAAAATTCTAAAGTTGACAGTGCATTTTCTTTAATATCTTTTATGCTTTAACAGTCTGACCTAATTCATTCCATGATATATATGGTATAATGTAATTTATATCTAAGAATAACAATGTGTTGAAGGAAGCATTGCTATGTTTTACAAACACTTAATTTTAGGATTAAGTTTGGGGCATTTAAAAAATTCTCAATTGCCTGAATAAGGGGGAGCTCATGGTCCACAGTCTGATACCTGGGAAACAAGCTGGATGTGGGCATTAGTTGGAAGGAGTGGGCAGTCCATGGGGTCCTCTGGTAGAGGATTAGTATTTATCCATAGTATAGGAATGGTCTTTGAAAGACTATTCCACATAGAAGGATACTCTCCCAGACTAGACACATGGGAGAGGGCCTGGGTCCTTTCCAAATGATATGACAGACTTTGTAGACTTCCCATGAAGGCCTCCCCCTCCCTGGGGAGCAGAAAGGAGATGGGTTGGGGGTTGAGAGGGGGACAACTGAAGAAGGGAGAGAGATGGAACTGAGATTGACATGCTTGTTTCAAATTTAAAAAAATATATCATCATAAAGAGGAATAGTATTTTACATATCCTGTCAAGTAATAGCTACTACTTAAGGACATTTATCCATTAGTGGAGCTTTAAGTGGAATTCAACTTAGAGGGTTTTGGTTTCTTATTTGTTTTTCGTTTGTTTTCTTTTGGTTTTTTTTTTTTTTTTTTTTTTTTGCATCTCAATACTGACTCTTAATAAAAAATAGTAAAAAATTCTCAACTGTAAATTATTTTCCCATAAAGTGCTCTGGAAAAAAAGTGTATAGTATAATACAAAAATGATGAAGTTTAATTACTAGCAATTTAAATAATTTAATTGTACTGTTTCTAAGTGTCTTTTATTAATCTACCTGTATTGAAAACCTGGCATTTCAGGGTGTAGCTGTCTGTGTACTTTACTATACAGTTATAAAAATGACTTGTGAATTTAAAATAATTTTATACTTCAAAAGTTTTAAAAACATATTAGGTAATTTTCAGTTATAAAAATGACTTGTGAATTTAAAATAATTTTATACTTCAAAAGTTTTAAAAACATATTAGGTAATTTTCAGATAAATTGTTAATATTTTCTCATATTAGATTTCCATCTCTCTGTATCTATCATGTATAATCATCTATCTTTTTAAATTTTAGCTAATTTTTAAATAAACAGAAGAACTGTTAGTTTTCTAAAATTTCCATTAGAATGTCATAAAAATTAGTTTACTTTCTGAATGTACACTAGTAGATGAGTTAATTAACAGTGGTAAAATATTGCTATAAAACCAGGATTTATTTAAATTTCAGTTTTCTAATCAACTCCCTATAGATTGTTGCATTTGTCTTACATACTTACTTTCTTTATCATAGGCCTTTTCCTCTATTCTTTCTATTTTCTCTCCGTTTTTTCTTTCATAACTTTTAAATATGTTTCTTTCATTTTAATTTTTTGAGTTTCCTACATAATTTCTGAAGTAATACCATTTCCATCTTTATCCTCTTCCACTTCCAGCTCCTTCCATGTCTCCTCTACTCATCAAATTTATTTTTTTAAATAATTATTATTTTTTACACATACAGACATATACAGACAGAAAAAGAGAGAGATGAATTTAATCTCTTACTGAGTCCATTCATTGTTGACTGTATGGCTTTGTGCTTAGGCATTTGTACTTTACATTGGATAACCTATCTGGCAACTTGTCTGTGGATTAAACTGATTCAGCTATTCTCAGCAGTCATTATTTGTTTATAGTCTTATATCTAGGTTTGTAACTTATAATATGTTATGGTTACACAAAAGATGTTTACTGTCATGACAAGTTATCTAGAAGGCACCACCTTTCTGAAGCCAACATTTTCCTTTGACATTTACAATCTTTTTAGCCTCTTTACTATTTTACAATTTAATAGATTTATAAAGAGTATTTTGATCACTGTAATTTTCCATACTCTCCAGTTTCCACTCCACACTTGTTAATCTCTCTTCTTTCCTTAATTCCTGCTTTAGCATTATATCAGACTGAATAAGATTAACCAAGGTCAGCTGTGTGGTCAATGATTTGAACTATCCAGTGAAGCATGAAATGATCATAGTGGGCATAAAACTGAGGACAGTGATTGTGCTCTTTAGACTCTTGATGGGTTCAGACAATTATTTCTAGATTGCTGCACACTTTGGGATGTCTGAAACTTCCTCAAAACTAGTTTCACCTCATAGAATTTGAACAAATGATTTTTTGGTGATGTGCTTTCAGTGGGTTTGTTACCTTACTAAGAAAGGTGGAAAGCATTTGAATAATTGATACATTGAAACATCATTTTCCTTCTGAATAAGCAAAATCCCCTTAAGATTTTTTTATAATCTATTATTCTTGTTAATGTGACCATCATTGGTATTCATAAAATTTGGGTGGTAATGTGATTATAACACAATACAAATATTAAAATGGTGATTTTCTGACTATATATTTGAATTACTTTCATTAATATTTTGGTATTAAAACATTTCCATCAACTAAGTCTGGCTGCTATGAATGCAGTTAACAGCGTGCATGGTAGCATGATAGATTCTTGCTTATTCAAATGGTTGTATTACATTGCTGTATTTCCATCCAGCATAATCTTGGAATTTAGGATATAATCAGTTCATAAATTTCTTTCTGTATTTTGACATTGCTTATTTTTACGTCAAATTCCTAATGAAGAGTTACATAAAACTCTGTATTCATTTGGTATGTGTCACATATTTAGTTTCTTAACTAATTTAGGCTTTTGGCTCTATAATTTTGTATTTTGTCTGGTGTTAATTTTTTAGAAGGAAATGGTATTTATAGTGATCACTAGATACATTAATAAATCCTGTAAGGCCTTCTCATTTATTTTTCTGTGTTTATATCATTTGTAAAATAAAGCATCTATCACACATTTTCAATCATCTCTCAGCTATCATGTATTCATCAGTCAGCTATCATCCAAGAATTAAAATGTATTCATATTTCATGTATTATACCATTAATTTGTTAAATATGAGCAGTCAACAATATTATAGGTATTTACTAATAATAATTCTAATCACTAAAAAGTCATAAATGCCTTGCCATTTTTCACCCATTTGATTTTCCATCCTCCTATACCAGCCATGATGCCTTAATTCATCACTTTTTTTCAATATTTTGTCACTTTCACCATCATAGAATAAAACTTAAGATTGTCTCAAGATTTTTTATATGAGTCAGTGAGCAAAACAGGCAATTGTTTCATGGAATTTAATATCTATGTAGCTTTTGCTTTTGTCTCAATATCTATGATGATAACATCATTATATCAAAATGAATACAGAGGAAGATAGAGAATTACAAGGAGAGTTGGTAACAGGGATTATAAACAGGACAAGAGAGAATTGTAGTCAACAAAGATGAAATGAGCTGAATATCTAAATGTCTCTTTAACATCAGATATCAGTGCAGAATTTGGAATATTTTTTTTTTGTTTTTGAAGTTGTTTTGGACCAATATTTCCTTTCTATGTTCTTTCCTTTTTCTTTTTGAATGGTGATATATATTCTGTGACATTGTAGGTTGGAAGTACATGATCTGCTTTTTTAGTTTGAATTCACAGGGGTTTATAATTAAGAGATATCCATGTGTGTCAGAAGAAATGTTAACATTGGACTTTTAAACAGTGTTTGAATGATCAAAGATTATGGGGAATTTTGAAGTTAGACTAAGTGCATTTTTATATTCTGATATATCTACAAACATATGGGTGCCAGGGAGTAGAATGTGGTGGTCTGATTGAAAAATGGCTCCATCAGATCATAGGAAGTGGCACTATTTGAAAGAAGTAGGATTAGATGTGGAATGTTCGAAAGAAGTGTATAACTGCGCTATGAAATTTGAGGTTTCAAAATTCTAAGCCCTGTGCAATGGCTCTCTCTTCCTATGGCCAGAAAATTTTGATATATGACTCTGACCCCCTTTTGTGCCATGATGCTCCTTGACATTATATCAATTGAATACACCTCTGAAACTGTACTCAAACCCCAATATATGTATTAGAATAACAAGAGAGGTCATGAACTTATGAAGGGCCCATGGCCTTGGGGGTGGTGCTTTAAAGGAGTGAATAATAATACAATAATATACAGGAAGCTCGACAAGTATAACATGACAAGAGTGAAATGTTGCTGCATCATGAGGATAGGGTGAAAGAATATAGAGGAATAACTAACAACAGAGACATTCATTAACAAAAAGATATCTAGTGTAAACAATGTTGTTATAACCTTTCATTGCTCTGAGTATTGGAACATGCCCAGTAGTTGTGGGTGCAAGGCTGTAGAAAGCAAGCCCATTACTTCCGCCGTACTCAATAGCTTGTAAGAATCCTGTGAACTCATGTGCACATACTGATTTTATAGCATCCATAATATTACAGTCACATAGTAACTGGCCTGAAAATAGAGCTGATGTTTATAAAATGGTTTGGGCAGAAATAAGTTTTGGCTATACTTAAAACAGTCTTTTCACTGTTTGAGTTCCAATTATCCAAAGGGTGGTTTGGAAATGTTCAAAGTAATAACAGAATTTGTACTGTGTATAATTTCTTGTTCTCTGTCATAGATTCAACAGATGTCCTAAAACATTCTGTTAGTCTCTCAAGTGGCAGATACTCTCTTTTGAATTTTTAATATTAATCTGGCTTCTACCTTCTAGTTGTGAAGGAACATGTGTAAGAATTCTCAGTAGGCACCAAATCTACCTTCTTTTTTATCGTTGGCTTCTCTCATTAGGGGTGAATAATTTCCATAGTCAGATCTTTGTTCTTCTTTAATATGAGCCTACCCAGAGCTTTCTTTGGCAGAAACTTCAAAAGATGGATCTTGGAAGAATATTACAGTGACTGTCATCAAATTGCAGCCAAAATGAAGCCAGACCATGTTGCTTTCCTAGAGGGTAATCGCCTTTTGGCTCGAGAGAGCATAGAGCCAGTAACTGTATACACTATATTCATGTAACTCTATATATCAGTTTTTAATTGACTAAGAACCTAATAAATTATAGAATGTGGAATTGATAATTCAAACAGAATACAACTGATTCAACACAATCTGAAAAATATCTTTCTACTTAATGTTTCTGAAAATTATGAGGAATAATTTTTCTAGTATAATATACTTTGAAGAAAATGCTAAATTTTTTAGCAAGATTAACAAAATTATTTTAAATTCAGATATACAGTAGATTTGGTATGCTCATTATGCATATTGAATTTCTGCTTTTTTCATATATATTTATTATATTTTCTTATTTTACATATTGATTCCAGTTTCCTCTCCCTTCCTTGAATCCCCTTCCATAGCATCCCCCTCCCACTCCACAGGGAGAGTGATGCCTTCCAGGAAGGAATCATCAAAATCTGTCAGGTCATTTGGAGCTGGGTCTAGACCCTTCCTCCTGCCTCTAGGCTAAGGGAGTATCCCTCCATGGCGGATGTGCTCCCAAAGTCCTTCATGCATAAGAGATACATCCTGATTCCACTGTCAGAGGTCCCTTAGACTGCCCAGGCCTTCTAACTGAGACCCATATTCAGGGGGTCTGAGTCAGTCCAATACTGGTTTCTCAGCTATCAGTCTGGGGGTCCATGAGTTCCTCCTTGTTTAGGTCAACTGTCTCTGTGGGTTTATATAGCCTGGTCTTGCCCCAATTTCATTACTCCTCCCCTCTCTGTGCAACTGGATTCCAGGAGTTCGGCTTAGTGTTTAGCTGTGGGTGTCTGCTTCTGTTTCCATCAGCTACTAGATGAGGGCTCTATGATAGCATATAAGTTAGTCATCAATCTCATTATCAAGAAAAGGCATTACGGTAGCCTTTCCACTATTGCTCAGATTGTTAGTTGGGGTCATCCTTGTAGGTCTCTGAACATTTCTCTAGAGTTAGTTTTCTCTTCAAACCTATAATGGCTATCTCTATTATGGTACCCTCCCCCCCCCATCTATTCATCCCCCAACTCAATCTTCCCAGTCCCACATGTGATATTTTTATGTAAAAATTTTAATTTGATTTTATGACCATGAAAGTTTTACCTGTATGCATATCTGTGCATTTCTTGTGTACCTAATGCCAATGGAGGACAGAAATGACATCAGATGTCCTTGGAATTTGAGTTGTGTATGTTTGGAGCCATGATGATGCTGACATCCTAATATTGGAACTCCGGAAGACCAGCTAGTTCTCTCAATGGCAGAGCCAACTTACTAGCCCCAGAAAATTATACACTGAAATATGTAAAGTATATAGCAACATTTTTACAACATTTTTAAAAATCATAAAATTTATTCATTTCCAGAACTTTCTGAAGGTTAACTTAAATAACACACAGATGTGGATTAATGAATGAATCACATAATGGCTAGAAAAAAATTTGTTCAATAATGGTCATCTTTTGAATGTGAGTACATATACTTTTGATGTATGAGAATGTCTTGTATTTCCTGATATCATGTTTCAAACTGCAACACCTTTGATGTTTTAAACTTTCAGAAGCCATGCAACTTTCGTGGATGTTTTTAACTAGACAGGATTAGGTGAAAGATTCAAAGTCATACTGTAGCAATATTAAAAGCTCCAAGTAACCTGACAGTTTCCTTGAATAAACTTTGCTTGGTGGTACCATAGCATTGTATGCAGACATTTAAATAAACATCTGTCAATAGAAGTGATTTTTTCCAACATAAATTTATTAAACCATTGGAGGCCCAGAGGTATTTGCTCTCATACATAAGTATTAGGGGTACCAGGAATGTTAAACAGTGTTGTCTCTTTTAAGGGAGTTAATTAATTAAAATTTTTAATTTCATTAATGAAATTAATTGATAATTTTTATATGAAATAAAATAATTATTACCCTGAGTAAAACTCAAATCTATATGAATCAAAAACATTAACATAAAACCAGATAAGTTGAATCTCATAGATGAGAAAGTAGAAGATAGCATGGAACTCATAGACACAGGAAAAGTAGAAAATATCAATAACATAAGCACTAAGGTAAAAACTAAGTTGAACATCATGAAACTGAAATTTTTCTGTACACACAAATGCAAAGAATACCTTCATTTGAATAAAGCAACAGCATTTGAAATGGGAAAATATATGTAAAAACTCCATATCTGATAAGTGAATAATACCCAAAGTATATAAAGAACAACAACAAAAAAAAAATAAACAGAACAAAACAAACAAAAAAATCCCAAATAAACAAAGAAAAAACTAGGTATCAAGAAAACAAATAACTCATCCAAAAATTAGGTACATGTATAAATCAATGATTCTCAAAAGAAGAAATTCAAATGTACTAGAGACAATTAAAAAAAATGTTGAAGAACCTTAGTAACCAGAGAACTGTAAATTTATTTGTGTGATTTTTTTTAGTTAAATTTGAAACAAGCTTGTTTTACTTGTTAATCACAGTTCACTCTCCCTCCAGCTCTCCCCTGTTCCCTCCTCCAACCCTCATCCCAACCCCTTTCTATTCCCTAGGAAGCAGACTTCCAAGAGGAGTCTTAAAAGTCTGTCATATCCCAGCTGTATCAACCAAGCTCATGCCTACTTGATTTTTCTAGATAGTGTCCATAACCTGCAATCCAAAATAAACCCTTCCTCTCTCTCAAAAAAAAGTCTGTTATTCTGTTATATCATTTGGAGCAGGGCCTAGGCACCCCCCCCCCCTGTGTCTAGGCTGAGGGAGTATCCCTCTATGTGGAATGGGCTGCCAAAGTCCATTCCTATACCAGGGATAAATACTGCTCCATTACCAGAGGCCCCATAGACTGACCAGGCCTCTTAACTAACAACCACATTAAGAGAATCAGGGTCAGTTCTATTCTGATTTCATAGCTGTCAGTCTAGAGTCCATGAGCTCCCCCTTGTTTAGGTTAGCAGTTTCTGAGGGTTTCTGATGGGAGATGTTATTCTGTAAATATGTTTCTCATACTTGTTAATAAAGCACCGTTGGGCCAATGAGATAGCAAGATAGGCGGGGCTAGGAGACAAGGAGGAAATAGGAAGTTGGAGGGAGGAGTCGAGATGTAGCCAAGGGAGGAAGGAAGACGCCCTCCAAGGCTCCCCGATAAGACGACCACGTTGAAATACTTAGATAAGTAGAACTGGGTTAATAATTAAGACAGAGCTAGCCCATAAACAATAATGGTAACTGGCCAACAGGATTGTATCAAATACATAGTCTCAGAGTGTTACTTGGGGCTGGCAGTGGCTGTGGGCCCAGACTGGCGGGCTGGCAGGCTGGTGGAAACATACACGCTATAGGTTTCTCCAGCCTGGTTTGGACCCTTTTTCTCTCTCTGCAGCTGGAATACTAGAGTTTGGCTTAGTGTTTAGCTGTGGGTGTCTCTTTCTACTTTCATCAATTAATAGATGATGGCTCTAGTATGGCATATAAGGTAGTCGTCAATCTCATTATAGGGGAAGGACATTTAAGGTGGCCTCTCCACTATTGCTTAGATTGGGGTCATCCTTGTAGGTCTCTGGACATTTCTCTAGTGCCAGATTTCTATATTGGATCCTTCTATTATGGTATCTCTTTTCTTGCTCTCCTCTATTCTTTCCCTAACTCAATCTTCCTGCTTCCTCATGCCTACTTCACCCCAAGGAGTTAGGAGGAAGAGGAGAAGAGAACCTTAAATTTATTTTAGACTACTTTGAGATTTCATCTTACACTCATAAGAATGGCTAAGGTCAATAAAATAATTGACAGTTCATGATATCAATGATGTGAGCTGAGGAGAACACTCAATCACTACAAACTTATATAGCCACTATGAAAATCAGGGTAGTGGCTCTTTAGGAAGATGAGAATTTATCTACTTCAAGAGCCAGCTATAGCACTCATTGGGTTATAACCAAAGGATGCTTCATCTTACCACAAAGACATTTGTTCAACCATGTTAATTGCAACTGTATCCTAAATAGCCAAACATGGAAAAAAAAACTTGTCCCTCAGCAGCTGAATGGTTAAAAAAAGTGCTAGATGTACATAATGGATTATTACCCAAACCACATAAAGACACAACAACAACAGACAGAGCAAATTTCGGACAAACATGTATAAGAAAAACAAAACAATAGAATCTTCTCAAAATACTTGCAAAGCAAAACCAAGGGTACAGCAAAAAGATCATTCTTCATGGTCAAGTGTGCTGCATCTCAGAGATACAGGGATGGTTCCAAACACAAAAATATAAAATAAAGCCCACCATCTAAACAAAATTAAAGGAAAAATAAAATAACACATAAACAACTCATTAGATGCAGAAAGGCCTTTGACAAAATCCAAAGCCCCTTCATGATAAAATGTCTGGACATATTAAGAATAGAAAAGGCATATCTCAATATGATTAAGGCAGTTTACAGCAAACAAATAACTAAAATCCTCTTAAAAGAAAAAAAAATTGATTCAAAATGATTCCACTAAAATCAGGAATAAGACAAGTTTGTTCATTCTCTCCATGCAAATTCAATATAATATATAAAATTTTAGTAAGAGCAATAAGACAACTGAAGAACATCAAGGGAATACACACTGGAAAGTAAGAAGTCAAATTATTTTATTTTCAGATGATACCTGCATATATAAGAGACCCTAAATATTCCCTGTGGGAACTCCTGAAGCATATAAACACTTTCAGCAAAATTTACTCATTAAGATCGGTAGCCTCTTATACACAACTGATAAACTACCTGAGAAAGGAATCAGAGAAACAACTTCTTTTATAATAGCTTCAAATAATATAAGTTAACTTGAGGTAATTATAACCAAACAAATGAAAGTCTTGTATGATATAAGCTTGAAGTCTTCAGAGAAACAAAAGAAGAAATCAGGAGATGGGAAGATCTCCCGTGCTCACAGATCAGTACATTTAACAGTAAAAAAATGACCATTCAACTCAAAGTAATCTTCAGATTCAATGTAATCCCCATCAATATACCAACACAATTCTTCACAGATAATGAAAGGACCGTTATCAGCTCCATACGTAAACATGCACACTTATATTCACATAAACAGGATAGCTAAAACAATTCTGTTCAACAAAAGAACTGCTGGAGATATCACTACTCCCCATTTTAAGTTGTACTACAAAGCTATAGGGAGAGACAGGTAAAATTAGTGGCCATTTGAGGTGTAGTATAGATACCTAACACACTAGAAGCTTACTAAATTTTAGACACATATGAAAGTGATGTAAAAGAAATCAACAAATTATGGGGCAGACAGAGCTTCATTTGTTCATGTCTGGTCACCAAAAGATGTTTCCAGTACTTGGATTAGGTTACATATAATTGAGTTATTGTCTATAGGTCCCCTGCTGAAATCACCAACTCATGCTGTTGCGAAAGCCTATAGATTGCAAGGCCCAATTGCAGAAGACACCTATATAATTCATTGAATATGGAGAAGACCAGCTGGTGACTACATAGAGCCCTCACCCTTACATTATGGTGTCCCTAGTACAGCAAAATGCTACATAGATTGCCAAAGGAAGAGTAAACACCAACCAGCCACAAACCTTTTGACCTATTTTGATGTCCTGTTTGAAAGATATCTACTGCAATGGTGGCATAAAGCTTGTAGGAGTAGCAAATCAGTATCTAATGATTTAAGGCCCACTCTACCAGATGGAACCAATATCCCACAGTGCTTGGGAGAACAAGAACCTGAAACTAGGTAGCAAAGGAACCTAGGATAAAAACCCATGACAACTGTTCTACAAAAAGAATATGTCAATAATAAAATGACTCCAAATGATATTCATAGACAGATCATGCCTCTTCTCATCTGGGTCTCTGGTAGAAGGCATCATGTCCCTCTTGTTCAGTGCATCTTAAGTTCAAAAATGAGTTGTGGAATGTAGTCCCAATGGATATATTTACAATACAGTTGCCTCATCAAGACTCAGAGAACAGTGAGGAAAGGGGTCAGGGAGATTGCAGAGCCAGAACAGGAGTTTTGCCATGAGTCTTTATTCCATAACAATGTCAGAATCACTTCCCATAAATTGTTATAAGCATAACTGCCTAAATATGAGCTGAGCTCATAAAATAGTGGAAGGAGAAAAGCTCACTAGGTTTCAACCTCTAAATATTAGGTAAGCAAGCAATGTTGAGGGTAGGAGAAATAGTTTCCCTAAGGGTAGAACACAAAATTTGGTCATAAAATACCAAATCACCAGTCTGGAAAACATGCATGTAAATGACATTATATAGACCAGAAAGGCACACACAGAAACAAACACACAAATGAACGTGCACACATGTGTGTCCTTGTTAATATTCATAAAGTGTAATTAATGAGAAAATGAAAGAGGTCATGAATTTACAAAAGAACAAAGAGAGGTATATGGCAAAAAGAAAAGGGAGAAACTGTGTAATTCTTTTGTAATTTTTAAAATTCAAGGAAATTATTTTAAAACAGATATAGTCCTGTTTAATACGGTGCAATACAGCTGCAATCCTAGCACAGAGAAGGCTGCTTCAGGAGGGATAAAAGTTTTATTCCAGATGGAACTGAATAATTAAATGTAAGATAAAGATTGAGACTCTATTTTTTTTAAATGAGGCAATATACATTTAAATAGATTCCAGAAAGATCTCATTCAACACAGTTAAAGTGCTTTATGTGATGCCAGCCATACCGTATTACTTGTAGGAACAAGGGAACTGGATACAAGTAGGGTTGCTATTGCTGTGTTCATAGAAAACCAACCAAACAAACAAACAAAACAAGAAACTAGGGACTACATATAGGCAATATATGTTTTCATTTTTAATCTCAGTTTTATGTCATGTATTAATCCTATATAGACTAATACAATATAGACAGCCCTGAATTTTGGAAC
Source organism: Cricetiscus sungorus (assembly GCA_030556225.1). NCBI lineage: Eukaryota > Metazoa > Chordata > Mammalia > Rodentia > Cricetidae > Cricetiscus > Cricetiscus sungorus. The sequence continues at coordinate 16,872,645 of JANBXA010000398.1, forward strand.
AGGTAACACAGTCTTATTATATCAAACATAAAAGAATAACTATTTGAAGATCACTTCATTTATGGTTTATGTCAATATACATTGATTTCTATTTAGGAAATCAACATGTATATTCCAGGGTCAAATAGAAAATCAAATATGCCAGCAATATTTTTATGAATAATTTATAATCATAATATTATTGTTACTCAAAATTCTAAGAATAAAATATAAACTAAATATCATTTTCATCTTCATCATCATATATTAAGAACTCTAATGAACATGCCTATGTCTTATACTGGTATCAACTTCATCACTTACAGCCCAGGCAAATCTCAGCTTTTCCTGAGCTTAGCATGCTTTGATGCTGGTGTGTGTGTGTGTGTGTGTGTGTGTGTGTCTTGGAGGGAGAGAGAGAATGAGAGAGAGAGAGAGAGAGAGAGAGAGAGAGAGAGAGAGAGAGAGAGAGAGAGAGAGAGAGAGAACTATTCTGCTACATTTATTTCACAAGAAGTAGAGGTAATAAGACTAAGTAAGCATAACCCTGCTCTAATGTTTGTAAATGTTTGTAAAAACATTCCCAACAGTTGTGTTCATTTCTGCACAGATTTCAGGAAAACAGGCATAATAATAGTCTTGTTTCCTTCCCTGTTAGGCTCATGACAAAAAATCTGGTGCAGAATATTGGCTCATAAAACATGTACTAATGAAGGAATGAAAACAGGAGCTGGGCTTAGAGGAAGGAACTAAATATGTGAGAGCTAAAAGAGTAGTGCTAAATGATGGGAGATGTTATTCTGTAAATATGTTTCTCATAGTGATTAATGAATAAAGCATTGTTGGGCCAATGGGAAAGTAAGATAGGTGGGGCTAGGAGGCAAGGAGGAAAGAGGAAGTAGGAAGGAGGGTCAGCATGTAGAGCTTGGAGAAAGCAAGATGCCGGCCCACTGCTCTCTGGTAAGATGAGCCACATGGAAATACTTAGATTAGTAGAAATGGGTTAATTATTAAGACAGAGCTAGGCGATAAACAATAATAGTAACTGGTCAACTGCATTGTATAAAATACAGAGTCTCTGTGTGTTATTGGGGGTTGGCATGGCTGTGGGACCAGATCGGCGGCTGGGGGGGAAACCTACACGTAACAGCTAAGTTCACGGGTGAGAATATAGTTAGGAAATAAATTGCTCTCATTTTTTTCCTAATTTACATATAAATCCCAGTTCCCTCTCCCTCCCATCCTATCATGTCCCCTTCTGTGCCCCCCATCCCATTCCTCATCTACTCCCCAGGGAGGGTGAAGCCTTCCATGAGAGATCATCAAAGTCTGTCAAGTCATTTGGGGTAGGGCCTAGGCCCTCCGCCCATGTCTCTAGGCTAAGGGAGTATCCCTCCATTGGGTATGGGCTCAGGAAGTCTGTTTGCACTAGGCCTACATCCTGGATTCACAGTTGGAAGTCCCATAGACTGCTCAGTCCTCCTAGCTGACACCCATGTTCATGGAGCCTGTTTTGGTCCTACATAGCATAGTAGTTATGTAATATTCAAAACATGAAAAAACAACTAATTAATGCACAGTCACACTTTGCTCCCCCTCTCTAGCTGGCTTGAACTTTGTAACTATTTTCTATATTCGTGTTGTTAATAACTGACAGATCAGTCCTGTCATGTTTGGAAGACACCATTTTCTTCTAATTCCTCCCCACCCTCTAGCTCTTATAATCTTCTTGGCTCTTTCTTTCATGAGGGTTCCTGAACCTTGGGTGGACAAGTTGTGAAGTCGATGTCTTATTCATGGGTTATCATTCCACAGGCACTTATTCCCCTGAACTGTAGCAAATGGTTTCACCATTAAGTGCCAGTTTGTGTTCAAAAATGCTTCCTGCACTGATGAGGACTCACAGCTGAACTAACTTATGGGTATAGAGATAATGAAAGACCCTCAGAGTATAGACCTTCACATTCCAACTCAGAAAAGGTGACACCCAAAATCACTCATGAGAAGCGGTCTTGATGCAAACAGCATGAGGACTTTTTTATTCCAAATGCACTGGGATCCACAGTCATAGGTCTTGCAGGGGTAGAGGACTGAGGACCCCGAGTGCAGAATTGAGACAGCTTTTATAGGGTTTACAACAAAGCCCGTGAATCACAAACAAATCACTTCAAAGCATCAAGAGCCTACGAGGTGTGGGCCAATAAATTTAAACCATTTTATAGTTTTTAGACTAATCATTTTAAATCATCTAAGCCTGCATTTTATAGACCAATCAGTTTCCTACAGCCCCAATGTTCTGCATTTGTGCAGGCTCCTAGGTGGGGTGACAAATGGCAGTTAGGATAGGTCACTGGGGTGGGGGTTTCACAAGCAGTTTACTAAGACAGATAAGCAGTTAGTCAGCTCATTTCCCATTATCTTACTAGGCCAGGATTACCTACCCAAGGGCCTGACTGTGGTAAGTAGCAAGGAGTGTCAGAAGTCAGAAATTGGAGGTTTTTAGGGCTTCTTACATAGTATTTTTAAACTCTCTGATTGGAAAGTTAGGCTGTATTTTCCATCATTTCAATACAAGTTTAGACACTTCTTGATTGTTCTCAATGAAGGCTAGAGAAAGAGCCTATGCGAGTGTAGATGGATCTAATTTCTTTGATGACCCGAAGAAAAAAATGGGTACTATGCCCATTTAGAAAAATGATAGTTGGCAGTTGTTTTTGTTCCTTTGATGACATGTTTAAATATGTAATTACCACCACTTATAGTCATTTGAGAAGAGAATATCAGTAGAGAAATTGTATCAAACTAGTCTGTGAGTGTGTTTGTATGAGGGTATCTTAACCATTAATTAGTTTGTGAATATCCAGCCTATTGTGGATGGCACCATTGACTAGCCTTGGTACCCACAATTGACAAGATGAAAGCAAAAACAAAGAAACCAAGTGTTAATCCTTTGTGATCTTTACAGAGGAGTGATGCTTCCAGTTCCTGTCTTTTCATCCCCTCAATAATTGTTTATAACTTGGAATCTTAAGTTAAATAAATGCTTCTTGTAGTGATATTTTGATTTAATAAAACTTACCTGAAGACCAGAGTCTAAAGCTAGCTGTAGTGATGTGGTGATACACATCTTTAATCCCAGTACTTGGGAGACAGAGGCAGATAGAGCTCTGTAAGTTCAAAACCACCCTGGGCTACACAAGAGTGAAACAGTCTAAAAAAAGAAATAGGTCTCACACCTTTAATCCCAAAACTAGTGAAATGGGTAGAGGGAGGAATATGACAGGAGGATACAGCAATGCATTGCAATCTAGGCAGTATTAGGAGCAGTGAAGTAGGGAGCAGTTTAAGATATGGTGAATCACACTTTTACTCTGAGCATTAGTAGGGGTGAGAACTTTCTAGAGTCTTGCTTCATTACTTATCTTCAGCTTGAACCCAATATCTATCTCTTGGTTTTTATTTTCATGCTGCAGCTTTTCTCACTTGCTTTGGAACAACATGTTTTTTTTTTTTTTTTTTTTTTTAAGTCAACAGCAATAACTGTATGAAGCTAGGATGGTTCATTTTTGTTTGTTTATTAAAGTATCTAACTCATGCATGCCTTTATTAGAGTATTTTCTTATAAAACTAAAATTTCTTCAAATATTATAAGATAATTATTTTAAATTTTATTCATTATCTTATTATATTGGATGCTTTTATGTGTCAACTTGACACAAGCTTTAGAGTCATTAGCTGAAGGAGCCTCACCTGAGGAAATGTCTCCTTGAGATCCAGCTGTAAGGCATTTTCTCATTTAGTGATCAATGGGGGAGGGCCCAGCCTGTAGTAGGCGGCACCATCCCTAGGCTGCTAGTCCTAGGGACTAAAGGAAAGCAGGCTGAACAAGCAAGTAAGCAGCTCCCCTCCACGGCCTCTGCATCAGTTCCTGCTTCTGTGATCCTGCCCTATATGAGAACCTGTAGTTACCTCCTTTAGTGATGAACAACAATGCTGAACTCTATGATAAATAAAACCTTTTTTTCCCGCAACTTGCTTTTTCATCATGGTGTGTCACCCCAGCAATAGAAATCTTAACTAGGACTCAATTTATATTAACTATGGAAAATAATTTCTTAATAACATTTGTTTACATTAATATTATATATTGAACATATTTGCCCTATATTTTGCTTTCATAGTTCACATTTACCCCACCTTATCTCTTTCCTATTATATATCCTTTGTAGTACACAAATTACTTCAGTGACCTCTCTTCACATCTCTTGATTCCACATATGAAGACAAACACATGCTTTCTTGATTTATCAGGCTATGTGATAGTTCCTTAATAGCCCTTTATTAATTTTAAATTTACTTTTGCTGTTGTAATGCTTATGTGGTATATAAGGACTACATATCTCTAAGTTGGTGTCTACATATTTGAAATAGTACCAAGTTACACCTTTCATCAGAAAGAGATTTAAAATTAAAACCCCTACTCTCCTTAGCCTTTGATAGAGGATTATGTCATGTAATGCAAGCAGTGTTGGAAGCAGTTTGCATGGACAATTTTTGGTATAATTTGGGTCCTAAAATTGCATATTTGTTCTAAGATTCCATATTGTTGTAGATTTTGTCTGTTTTGGGGATGATAGAATAATTCTATAGGTTTTAGACCTCAGTGATTCAGTTGAACCTGCAGTTATAGCAGGTATAATAGCATCCTTTCAGGTAGTGAGAGTTTAATCTAAGGTCCTGGAAGACTCCTATTATGTCATTTTATATATCATCTGTCAGGGATACAAATCAATCCTTTGTGATGCTTAAATATTGTCTACTAGGATTTTATTCTGTAGTATTGATTGTTGGGGCAAATCGGTCGGCCACTTGACAGCATCTCCAGGGGACAGGATCATGTTTAGTGCATAGTTGAAGAAGAATGGCCCTAGGTCAATGAGGGCCTGATCATAGCATTCAGGAGTTGAGACAGAAGAATCATGCCTTTGAGGCTGTCCTGAGCTAAGTAATAGCTCACAGTCTCAAAAAATACATAAATAAATGGATAAATATTATTTACAAGCATAAATACATCATAGAATATACTTTATTAGTTATTTTCTTTTGCTGTGAATAAATGTCATGACCAAGGAAAGTTATAGAGAAGGAAGAATTTATTTTTGGTTTACAGTTGGGAGGGATAAGTCTATCATACTTTGTATGTTACAGCATGGGGTTGGCATGGTGGCAGGATCAGGTAACTGAGAGCTCTTATCATCAGAGGAAAACAATGATGTATTCTTCCCCAAGCAGCACCATAAAAGATTTCAAGATTTCAAATCTTTGAAGCTATGGGAAAGATTACTCCTCAAAATACCACACAAATGTAGATTAAAGAAAGACAAGAACTTAGTGTCTCTGACTGTATGTCACAGTTGGAAGTTTATCACCACAGATCTCTGGGAAGAGAGAAATTCTGGATGATGTTGCCAATGGTCAAACTGGATATTATTAATACTTCAAGATCACAAACAAAGAAGGATGGAGGAACAGCCTCTGAAAATAGTGATGGATCTGATTTCTTTGGTCCTCCTAAGATGATTCTAATGCAGAACTAAGTCACAGTGCACTCTCAACAGGAGACAAAAGGAAATAATTGTTTCTGTGTTGAAGATAGGACCAAAATCATCCATTAAGGCTCTGATGTTTCAGATGGGTTGTACCTGACCTTGTATTCCATTGGAGTTCCTCAAAGTTCTTCCTGGGTTCCAAATTCCTATAAATGCTGTTTTGTCCATTCAGAAATAGCAAATTGTTGTTGTTGCTTAAAAAGAGCAGGAGTTGTTCTACTTCACCATCATGTTTTTTTTTTTTTAATTTTTCTTATCCTATAATTTTAAAACTATATATTCTTTATATGCAAAACGGACCCACTAAAATAGTTATCAGCAGAATTTTCAGTTAATCAAACAACTCTGCATTTTATTAAGACCACTCAGACCTCTAATTCTTCAGTAAGCAGTTTTAGCACTTGGTTTAAGTGCAAAAGTCTTGTTTAGTGATATCTATTGCACTTCATTTTTTTTTCTTCAGCTCTTGGTTTCTGAGAGCAAATAATCTGTGACTGTTACTTAAATTTTCACTGCTTTACTTATTTCTTATATAGTTTTTGTCCTGAATAGATGTTTATTAATGGAGAAATAACTTCAACGGAGTCGAAGGATGCCTCCAGATGCACTCTGTCCCTGCCCACCCAGCAAGAGAGAACTCCCGGGCCCCTTCCCCAGACCTAGTTCCCCCACCCCCCAATGGGTGTGTTCAGTGCAATAGGTGTGGACAGAGTGACTATCTCACTACAATTCCCCTTTAGTTTAAAGAAAAGATTTAGGCTTGATACAAAACTATATATAAAACAGTGGATAACAAGTGTGCTCTAAGAAAAGGAAAATCAAGAACATACAAACTTAAAACTTACATAGCAAGTCCTAGGATGAAGGCATAATGGGGTTTACAATAGAGTTGTCCTAAGCTGGAAAGCTTAAGTCTAGTACCTAACATATCTAACTAGATAGAGAGAATAATAATTGTGATAGTCTAATCTTCAACCTCATCAAAGACCTGAGAAGGAAAATAACAATACTAGGGTAGGCAGGAAGTGTGGATGGGCAACTTCCAAATGGTGCTGCAGTGAGGAGAGAAAGAACAGGCTGCCTGGACAGTCACCCAAAGTCTCACAGAAACACTGGTGCAACCAGTTTGGGTTAAGGCCTAGGGTATGTGACAGACTACTACAGAAGCAGGGAGGTAAAAAGGCTGTCTTACCCTGACTTGGAAAGTTCAGCAATCTTCTATGTTTGTCTCCTGAAAGCATATAGGACAGCATGTGGAAATAAGTGGTCAAGGTGGAGGCAGTTCTTTGGCTAAGAGGCCATTAGCCAAAGCAAGGATGAACTCCAGGAGCAACAACAGTGTCCAACATATTTTTGGGAAAAGCGTAGTGTTTTCATGAGCAATAGTGTCTCATGTCCTCAGAGTACTAATATTAAAACATTTAAATGTCATGTTTTGCAGGTCTATAAAGTGTTTGAAGATTTAAGTATCTTTGTCTGAGTAATTTCATAGGTATAAGAAACATGGATAGAAGATAATCTATAATACTCAGGAACCTAGCTATAAAACTGGTTGAAATTTCCCTGAGTAACGCATGAACAAATACTTAAACAATATAACTATATATATATATATATATATATATATATATATATATATATATATGTATATGTAAATCTCTAAAACAGAGGTAGAGCAGAAATGTCTTGACCAGAGGTAGAACTGTATAGTGCAGCATGATAAAAATATCCTAAATTGTATCGATATACTTATTCTTGTACTTACCATGGCTCTACACTGAGCCTTGCATATGCTGCAGCTACAGTTGCCTTTTGAAAAGATGGAAAATAGTTACAGTTATGAACATGTAATATATCTTTAGATTTCATCTCTCATATTTTTCACTCTTACATGGAATTGAAAATTTTGTACAGAATGTTTTTTCTTATGTCCTTTTAATTTGTTATCACGTGTAATACATACGTGGCCTAATTAACTATCAGATTTTGTTAGTCTAAATTAGGCTCAACATCATCTTTATGTTTTAATGACAATTGAATTCTTTGTTCATGTATTTTTGTTTGTTTCACCTTTCTCAATTTTAAAGATGGTTTTGCTTCTTTTCTTCAACAGCAGTGTTTTGATACTATTATGAGAAATGTATTGCTATCTTTATCCTTTCTCTGAAATGTATGAGTCTTTCTCTGACTGCCTTTATAAGTTTATCTTTTATGAATGGGGTTCAGTAGCTTATGATTTTCTCTGGCAATATTGTTCTTATGTGTTGGCTTTATTGAGCTCCTTGTAATCTTTCTTTATATATGTTATTAAATTTGTGGTATTTTAGTTTCCATGTTCATGTCCTTTCTGCTTTCTGCTTTTGCAGTTTCCGATCATAATAAAGTACTCAATGTATTTCAAGATGATTCTAATTTGTATTTACTTTGAAATTTCTTCTGCAGGATTTAATCTGCATTTGTTCCACAGTTTTATACCACCAATTGTTTTCTACATTTTGTTTGTTTGGTTTTTTTGGTTGTTGTTGTTTTGTTTGTTTGTTTGTTTTTCAAGACAGGGTTTCTCTGTAGTATTGTTTTGGAGCCTATCTTAGAACTTGCTCTGTAGAACAGGCTGGCCTCTAACTCACAGAGAACTTCCTGCTTCTGCCTCCTCAGTCTGGGATTAAAGGTGTGAGCCACAAGTACCTGGCTTGTTTTCTACTTTTTAAAAATTTCAGATATTGCAGTATCTTTAACTAGAATGTCTGCTTAGCTCATCCCCCTACAACCTTTTTCTTCAGGTAGTGTGCACATGCTTTGGAGCATTCACTGCTTCTCTGTTGTCCTAATTCTGTGATTTCTCAAATTTCTTTATCTTTTCATTATTTAAATTTTCTGCTTATCAATCTTGGTGTATTTTGACAGAGTGAATAACTATAATACTAGAAGGCAAATATTTTAAACTTTATGTTTGCTTCAATTCCTTTATTTGTTTCTTTGTTTCAAATTGAGCTGTGTTTCTATGCCTTGCATTTAATTTCCAAACCATTGTGATTTATTTCTAAGCTTTGTTTGTGCAGACTCAAAATATTTCTGAATTCTTAGGATCATTTTTATGTTGCTTTAAAATAAAGCGTTTTTATAAGTCTATGTTTATGAGTTGTAAGAAATTTTACTTTATTGTACAATATAACAAAGGTGAATCCTGATGATTTTTCAGCTAAAGGACTTTTGCAGGCAGTGCTTGCCTGAGGCAAGAGGATTAGAAGTTTTCTTCCTATTCTGGGTAATACATTTTCTTCTTTGGCTACATCTTCATCTCTGTAAACCCCCAAGCTCTTCTCTCCACACATAGCATGCTATCCTCTAGATCGGGGCCCTGGGTTTCACAATGAAAAGAATCATTAGATTCTAACCTGAGGGGAATTATTGATTTACCTCTTTTGTTTGCCTTCTCTCTGGTGTTCATAAACCTATTCTGTTTTTTGTCAAAATTATAAAAACAGACACGATTATTCTAATAAGTGTGTATCATGGATGAAAGTTCCAATAAAGTTCATTTTCATTTGAAATATTTATTTTTCCTTTCTATTTTTATTTTATGTGAATATAACAACACAGATGCTAAAATGTAAACCCTTAGTAATGATGTCAAAAAGTGTATTTCACTTCGCTTCCTGTTAGACCCCATTTTCATATTTCTTTTCAACCTCTATTTTTGTTTCCCCTATCCAATCTTAAGAAATGTGTTTTATATTCATCTCAAAATTTTCCACTATATAGATCTTAAATAAAATAAAATTTATAATTTCAAACATATGTCTCCTTTTCAATTTTGTGATCTTTGTCTGATGTGGACATCATTTAACCTCAAATGTATTTTCTTGTCATCATTAAATATTGTACTGTTGTCATAATTCAGGATTAATTTCTGTACCTCAGGGCATGTCTCAACACAAACTTACCCTTATTTTATTATGGTTCTTTGGGAATGTCAACTAGACAGACTCTGGTATAATCTGGGAAAACTCTCAGTGAGACACTGATATTTAGCTCAGGGTGCCCTGTGGACATGTCCCTGAAGAACTTCCTTTATTGATTAAATGTGATGGGAAGACTCACCAGTTGTGGACAGAATCATTGTATTTGCCCAAACCTGAATGGTATAATAGTAACAAATGGAAGCTGGATAGCAGGAATGTACACATGTTCTATTCTTGACTGTGGATATTACTGGATATTACTGGCTGCTTTATGTCCTTGCTGCTTTGATTTCTTGGTGACCTGTACCTGGAATTGTAAACTAAAATACTCCTTTCCCCAATTTTCTACTTTTTATTTTTATTTATTTATTTATTTTTATTTTACATATCAATCCCAGTTCCCTCTCCCTCCCTCCCATCCCCTCCTGACCACAAACTGTCCCACTCCGTGAAAAGACTACCTTAAATGGCCTTCCCTAATAATGAGATTGATAGAACCATCATAGAATCTTTATCTAGTGGCTGATGGAAACAGAAGCAGACACCCACAGCTAAACACTGAGCCAAACTGGAATCCAGATGAAGAGAGTGAGGAATGATAAGGAAATGGGGACAGACCAGACTACAGAAATCCACAGAGACAGCTGACCCTCCAGGAAAGATCTTCAAAATCTCTCAAGTCATTTAGAGTAGGGCCTAGGCCCTCCCTCCTGTCACTAAATTAAGGGAGCATCCCTCCATGGAAAATATGCTCCCAAAGTCCTATCATGCACTAGGGAAACAACCTGGTTCCCCGTCAGAGGTCCTTTAGATTGCCCAGGCCCTCCAACTGAGACCCACATTCAGGGGGCCTGGGTCAGTCCAATGCTGGTTTCCCAGCTATCAGTCTGGGGTCCATGAGCCGCCCTGCCCCCATTCAAGTCAGGTGTCTCTGTATGTTTCTGCAACCTGGTCTTGACCCCTTGCTCATCACTCCTCTCTCTCTACAACTGGACTAAGGTGTTCAGCTCAGTGTTTATCTGTCTACTACTGTTTCCATCAGCTACTAGATAAGGGCTCTAGGATGTTATATAAATTAGTTATCAATCTCATTATCAGGGAAGATCATTTAAGGTAGTTTCTTCATCATTGCTCAAATTTTTAGTTGGGGTCATCCCTGTAGATCTCTGGACATTTCTCTAGTATTTCTAGAGTCAGTTTTCTCTTCAAACCTATAATGGCTCCCTCTTTCATGGTATCTCTTTTCTTGTTCTTCTTTATTCATACCCAGACTCAATCATCCTGGTCCTTCATGTTCTTCTATGCTATACTTTTTTTCCCTTCTATTTTTCCTAACTCCATCTTCACTCACTGCCCCCCTACCTGCTCCCATTATGTTCAGGAGATCTCGTTCCTTTCTCCTTCTGTGAGGGACCTTGTCTTTGAATCTCTTAGCGTCTTTCTTTTATCCTAGCTTTTCTGGCAGTGTGAATTCTAAGATGGTGATCCTTTGTTCTATGTCTAAAATCCATATATGAGTGAGTACATACCCTGTTCTTTTTGTGTGACTGGGTTACCTCATTCAGGATGGTTTTTCAAGTTCCATCCATTGGCCTGAGTATTTCAAGATTCCATTGTTATTTTTTATTTATTTTTTTTTTTGTGCTGAGTAGTACTCCATTGTGTAAATGTACCACATCTTCTTTATCCATTCTTCAGTGGAGGGCATCTAGGTTGTTTCCAAGTTTTTGCTATTACAAATAATGCTGCTATGAACATAGTTGAACAGATGACTTTGTTGTATGAATGAGCATCTTTTTGGTATATGCCTAAAGTATGGAATTTGCCAGGTGCTGTGGTATACTGATTCTCATTTTTCTGAGAATCCACTATACTGATCTCCAAAATAGCTGTAAAAATGTGCCTTCTCATCAGCAGTGGAGGAGTGTTCCCCTTTCTTCACATCCTCTCCAGCACAAACTCTCCTTGCTGTTTCTGGATTTAGCCATTCTGATAGGAGCAAGATGGTATCTCAGAGTTGTTTTGATTTGCATTTCCGTGGTTCCTAAGAATGATGAGCACTTTCTTAAGTGTCTTTGAGCCATTTTGGATTACTCTATTGAGAATTCTCTATTCAGTTCTGTACCCCATTTTTTAATTGGATTATTTGGTGACTAGTTTCTTAAGTTCTTTGTATATTTTGGAGATCAGCCCTCTGTCAGATGTAGGCTTGATGAAGACCTTTTCCCACTCTGTGTGCTGGTGTTTTGTCTTGTTGACTGTATCCTTTGCCTTATAGAAGCTTCTCAGTTTTAGGAGGTCCTATTTATTAATTGTCGATTTCAGTGTCTATGCTACTGGTATTATGTAGGAAGTGGTCTTCTGTACCAATGCATTCAAGGGTACCTCCCACTGTCTCTTTTAAGAGGTTCATTGCTGAACTTTTTTAGGAAATATTTTTAATTATAATTTATTTGAAGTTCTAAAAGTTGTCTCTCAAATAATTTCTGAGACTTGTATAAAGTTTCTATTTTAGAAATATTTTCATTATAATGGAAAGTATTTTACCATTGTTAGGAATATAATTTTAATTATATTCTATCATAACTAATAATTTTAAAATAAAAGAAATTTAATGAAGTAAGCAAGCATCAGAAATATGTGTCAGAATACCTGACTAATTTCATTCAACTCTAAAGTTAGATGTTTTATAATTGATAGTTTATTCACAGTTTTAAAAGTATCAGAATGTCTTAAATTTCTACCCTTTTCCTTTAAAAACAATCAGTTTGACATAATGTAAAAATTGAAGCTAAAAGGATAGAGAATAAATTTTGACAAAACATGTAAAATAAACTACATATAACATACAGTGAACACATGCCAACATATTATTTTTCAATTATGAAAATTTGAAAATGCTTTATTTTTTATTTTTAGATAATTTTAGATGTTAAGGTTCATTAAAACCTTGCTCTTAATGTTTCTAATTAAAATTTGTTAGGAAGATCCCTAGCCATCATTTGTTCATTTTCAAACACAAAAGTCTATATTTATTTAATTTTTTGTTTGTTTTAAATATCAACATGATTCTTATCTCCTTATCCCATTGAGACTATGAAGTGTGTTTATAATATGTGGAGCTGAGTTACATGCTAGGGACAATAAAATTACAAGAAAGATTTAATATAAAGAAAATTGTTCTCATTTTATCAGAATAGGAATCAGTGCTGATGATATCACTCAAAATATTCCCAACTAAACAAGGGAATTCTTATCATGTTGCTTTCTAATGTGAGTGGCTGTAATGGCTGCCAACATGAAACAAGAGATAGCTTAGCTGGTAATAGCACTTACTGCTATTACAAAGGACACAGATTCTGTCTCTAGTACCTATACCATGTGGTTCACAACCATTGGTAATTCTAGCTCTAGGGGACCTGACACACTCTTCCAGACTCTGTGAGAACCTATGCACATACACCTATATACACATATATAATTAAAACTGTTGAAAACAAGTCATAAAAGAAGAAAAAATTTGTATATCAGTGTAAGTTTAAATTGAGAGTACAATATTCTAAAATAGATTGGGGTTTTCATATTGAAGTTTTGTTGTTGAATTTTAATATGTTCTATTTTATTAACATATTTGTACTGATATTAATATTATCACACTGAACTGTCCTCATAAATTTTTCTTTTACAGCTACAATTTCCTCTATCATATGAAGAGAAGAGATGAAAATGATTTTCTAGGAGATTTTCTATTTTGAGTGTCTAAAAGATGGATCACTTAGGTATCAGTGTGTTTGGTCTGTCATGACAATGGTGTATTAAACAACAAGGGTTTATTGTTTCATTCTTCTAGAGACATGAAGCAAGATAGTAAAGAGTGAGAAGTCCTGCCTTCTTCTGAGGACTATAAAGATGAAGCTGGTCAAAAACACTGCCACTGGTTTGCACACAACCTTCATGTATTTCTGTTTGTTTACCTTGTTTTTTCACATAGACATTCCTCTATGCATGCTTCTATATTTCAAAGTCATACTTTACATAAGGGTACCAATAATGCTACACTGGAGTCTTCTCTAATAATTGACACTTGACTCATGAAATATTCCTGTTTATTTTACAATTAAGAAAACAATTACTATTTTCTTAGCAATAAATCAATGATTATATTATTATAATCAGGGAATTAATTTGTCTTATTGCAAAAGACACCGAAAGAAAAGAGATTTTATATTAAAGGAGATAAATCTTGAATTTTAAAACATTTTTATATTTTGTGTGTGTGTGTGTGTGTGTGTGTATGTGTGTGTACATATGCTCATTTCATTGAGATTTCATAAAAGTCAGAGGACAGCCTGTAGCAGTCAATTTTTTCTTTCTGTGATATAACATCTATGGATAGAAGTCAGGTCTTCAGGCTTGACAACAGCCACCTTCATCTACTGAGACATATTTGTGGCCTGAAACAAATCACAGTAATCTGGCTTTGAAGGTAAATGAATATTGTTCCTGTTTTATTTTCTTGCAACAAGAAAAAATTGTGATGAAATGAGGCTCAAAATATAAAAAATGAGTTAGTAAAATTGGTTTTGTCATTAAAATGGGAAAAAGGTATGCTAATTTAAATTTTCATAATAAAATTTGACTAATATTATTGAGGGAATTCCCTTGTAAATTAAATGTTTTAAAAGTTTTCTTATATATTAAAACTCAGTATTAATTATTACTTTTTAAGATAAACAGAACTAAAGAAATCTCATTAAAATAGATTCACTCCATTATTTTCCTAATTATTTTAAACCATATTACATTTCTTCTCAGGAATTATGCTCCTTTGATATTTGCAAATACGTGAATGTTCATTTTCCTTAAAGAAAATTTGAAGAAGACTATCAAAGAGAACATCCACATATCAAGCTCCGTATATGCAGAAGCACCGTTTAAATGTGCAGTATCTGCTTATGGAATCTTAATAATATTGATAATCTTGTTTTTGTTTATGGATTTTTGAGATAGGGTTTTTCTGTGTAGCTTTGGAGCCTGTCTGGGACGAACTGTAGACCAGACAGGTCTTGAACTTATAAAGATCTGCCCGCCTCTACCTCCCAGTGCCCAACCATTATTGGTAATCTTAAACAAAGAATTTTCTGAAGAAATCAGAAACAGCACTGGAAATTTTAAACTGAACAATAGACAATTATATAAAGTTATAAAGGAAAGGGGATTAAGATGATAAATTAAATATTTATCATATTTAATATGATAAATATACATATTTACAAAATGAATTGCAGTGAATATACTAACAATATTTGTTATACATATCGTTCAATACAACTTGTAAATTTCTAATTTGAAGGTTGAAAATTTTTAAAATCTCAGAACAACTCTTTGATGTTAGTTTAAGTATGGGGATGTTTTGCCTGCCTGTTTGAATGTGCCCCTCTCATGTGCTTGGTGCTCAGAAGAGGACATTGGTTTCTTTAGATATGCAATTACATATGGTTGTGAGCTGCCATGTGAGTAATGGGAATTGAACTGAATCCTTTGTAATAGCAGCCAGTAGTGTTCTTAATCTCCCAGCCATCTCTTCAACCTTTCAATGAATAAATCTCACAAGCTAGATCAAGAAACACTGCTGGCAATAAACAAACTCATTATCTGATATGGTCTCTCTGTGTAAAACAATCTTAATATATTTTATGAACATATACCAACTCTTGCCTTGGTGGTATTATTTTTCAAAATTTTTATTTTATCTCTATCATTGCTTCACCCTCTACTGGATGACTTTGCATTTAATGCACTAGTGTCTCCAACATCCACTTTTGCAAAACTTTTATTCTTTTGTTTAAGACATGACAAACTGGTCTAAAGTTTCAATGTAGCAAATATGATTAGGAAATTCTGATTCTTTTTACTCTTCCTCCTGAGTACTGGGAGAAAGTACCCACTTGCCACACATTGTTTAGGTGGTGCCTTGTGCGCCCAGGGCTTTGTGCATACTAATCATACTGAGATATGGCCTCAGTCCTCATCTATATATGGGCAGTATGAAAATCAGAATTTCCTACCTGTAATTAATAATAAATATCTTGTGTTGAATTAGTACTTATGTCTTTGAAAAAGTATGCTAAATTGCCATAGAAATAATGTTTTATTTGTCAGTTCAAGAAATCAGGTAGGTGCCCAACACAAAATAAACCCAATGATATTTTTTTACTCATAATATTTTCTCAGAGCATTTTTTATTTATGAATTATTTTAACTTTAATCATTCTGGTTTTGCATCTATATAGGATTTCTGTATGTGACAATGTGTGCCATGGCATCTATATTAATTTCTTGTGGTTTTTGCCTATTTTTTTGTTTTTGTGTGATTCAGGTAGATTTCCTATAATGATGATGAAGATAATGATTCCAATAAGAGAGAAAAGTGTGGATTTTAGTGGGTAGGAATGTAGTGAGATACTGGCAGGAATTCAGGGAGAGAAACCATAATCAGAAAATACTGTATGAAAAAAACATATATCAGAAAAAACTATGAGAAAGATTAATGCAAATAATCACTTCATTTTGCTTTTAACATTTCATATTTATCTGGACTTCTAAGTTACCTGAACCAATTAAATACTATTGTCTAAGATATAGACATAAATACACATATAGACATGCATGCATGTACATAAATTAAACATTTAATGTGAAAAGTATTCACGGTTATATAAGGTTAATGTATATGAATGCTAGAATAAAACAGAACTGCTTTGAAAATATAAAACCCAAAGTTGATCTATCTACATGTGCTACAATGAACTCAGGTGAGATTAGTCTAGTCCCAAAGTCATGATGATATGTGCATATATTTGTTGTTATATGTATATAATATTTTGTAACTGCTTTTATGTACACAGTTAAGTGATGATGTCATATATTAAGACTATTCTTATGCAACAATGTTTTGAATTTATCAGAAAAAGTCTTTATAGTTTAGTAATATCTCAACTTGAATTGTCTTTTCAAAATTCCTTTATTACACGTGAAATGAAATTAAAAAATTAAACATAATTATTCATACACACATCAGTATAATCCTGTTAGTCTTCACTTATGAAATACTCATTAATTTTCCTTTATTACTTGAATATGTAGAATTCAATTTGAAGATATAATAAATTCTATATTCTTTATTACTTTACTTTGATTGTTTATGTGGGAAACAATGATGACTCCTTAGTTTTATCATTTCTGATTCTACAGTGCATTCACCCTAGATCTATGTACTTTTGTTTTTTTTTCCTTCTTTGCAATTATTTACATGTTCCCTATGTTTTCCATTATCTCAGTTTCAATTGTTTTGATGGTACATCTAGAATCTTAGCATTTTGACACATTCAATAATTTCAATCAAATTTAGTCAATATGAGAACATTTTGTCAAGACTTTTTTCTTAATTCAGAACTCAATTTTTTATTCTTGTTATTTAGGACTACCACCATGGTTAAAATTATTGCTACTTAAAACAAAATGATATGTGCTAGATAATGTTTTGATATTTGGTCAAGAAGTATTGGACAAACCAGGTTTTTTTACACTAAGAACATTCAGCTTAAATAAAATAAAAATTGCAATAATTTAATAAATTAAACATTAATTAACATCAGTTTGCAATTTTGAGTATTTTTAAATTTAACAGTAGGTCGTATCAAATTAAATTTAATGGTTAAGAATTCATCATAAGTTCTTTATGTTGTGTTTATCTCTGCATTATGTTCAGCTGTTAATTTCTGGTGGTCTCTCTTTTCTGTAGTTAGATAACATAGTGGTAATATGAACAGATAAGCATTAAAAGGACAGTAACTTAAACTAGGTCATTTTGTTTTATTTAAGATCTTAGCTGCTGCTTTGTTGTATACATGGAATGCTCGTGGCAATTTGAATAATTGAGCTTGGGAAAATTCATATGCTGATTTAATTAAAAATTCTCTGCCAGTTGTTGTTATGTACCCATGTCTCATTGCCAGTACTTTTGTAAACTGTGGAAGTTTCTGAGGAAAATGCTTTTAATTTACAGTGTATTTTTCTTTTGGGAGAAAATACGAACCATCATAATATTTTATTTAGTCATTTATCCAAGATGGCAATATGCTGTACCCAAGACTGTAGCCTTGTCAGTACAAAGTCTTCCAGAAACTCAGCACAGACAACCCTAGTGCAGTTTCATAAAAACCTAATTGAACTGCCTTAAAGTAGAAAATATGTTACTCAATGAGTAAGCACATGCACAAGGTTTGCCAAAGTCAGTGTCTACTAATGACTTTCAGTGCTGTCAGCCAAGACAGCAGGAGGGGAGGCCAACTTCTAGGCTTCAACTTAGATTCTTGATATATATCATTGGCAGAACTTGGCTTGGCATTCTAGTTGTGAGCCACATAATTTCCTGGTAAATATTAACATAAAGTGATGACAATTAAATTTTTTTGGGGAAAAAAATCTAACCAAAAAGGCATTGATTAGACATGGCCATAGTCTTGGACCAGAAGGCTTATATCTAAACCCATTTGTGCTCTTTGAAACTGGGAAAGGTTCATTCTCCTATCTGAATGTATTTATAGAAATTTTATTTGATACACTAATTAACAGAGATAAAGAATCAGACCTACAATAAAATGAAAATTCCACAAGTTTTTACTTACAACAGGAAGGAGTGGCTATAGAAAATCCATTAGCTTGTACATAATAGTTAAAAGAGCCAGAATATAATAGCAGTTGTTTGATTTTCAAACACAGCCTAAAGGTATGACTGTTCATGTATTATTTTTTCTAAACTGATAATGTACACCATTGTGAACATCAGTGATGAAATAGATAATATAAAATTGATAATATTAACCTCACTGTGCCACTTAAGATTTTGCCAAAAATAATAACATGTTCTGGTTAACTTGCTACTGTCCAGGACAACTAATTCCATGATATCATGGGCCTAGGGTCTTGATCAGAGATCTAGCACTCTATTTCTACAAAAAGAAAAAAAACAAAAACAAACAAAAAAAATCAAACATTACTAGTTTAAATCATTTTTTCCTCAAGTTCAAATGAATATATAAAAGTAAATCTATCAAAATAACTAAACAAAAACTCTGATAAAGCATTTTACTCCTGCCAGAATATCTAAAATCAAGAACACCTAGGAAACTTTATGCAGGAGAGGATGTGGAGAAAGGGGAACACTCCTCCATTGCTGGTGGAAGTGCAAACTTGTACAGCCACTTTGGAAATTAGTATGGAGGTTTCTCATGAAAATGGGAATCAGTCTACCTCAAGATCCAGCAATTCCACTCTTAGGCATATACCCAAAAGAAGCACATTCATACAAGGACATAAGTTCAACTATGTTCATAGAAGCACTATTTGTAAAGCCATAAACTTGAAGCCACCTAGATGCCCCTTATTGAAAGAATGGATCAAGAAAGTGTGGTACATTTATTCAGCAGAAGAAAACAATGGAATCTTTATGTTAAATTTGCAGGCTAATTGATGGAACTGAAGAAACTATCCTGAGTGAGGTAATCCAGTCACAAGAAGAGAAACAGGGTATGTACTCACTCCTAAATGGGTATTAGACATAGAGCAAATGGTTACCAGCCTACAATCCACACTTCCAGAGAAGCTAGGGTACATGGAGAACCCTAAGAGAGACATACATGCTCTTCCAGAGAAGCAGAAAGGGACAAGAACTCCTGCAGAATTTGGGAGCATGGGGGGTAGAGAGTGGAGTTAGGAGAAAGAGAAGAGGAGTGGGTAGGAAGACGTGAGCAATCAGGAAGATTGAGCCAGGGGAGGAATAGAGGAGAGCAAGAAGAGAGATACCACAATAGAGGGAGCCATTATAGGTTTAAAGAGAAATCTGGCACTAGGGATATGTCCACAGATCCTCAAGGATGACCCTAATTTACAATCTCAGCAATAGTGGAGAGGTTACCTTAAATGCCCTTCCCCTATAATGAGATTGATGATTACCTTAAATGCCATTCTACAATCTTCATCCTGTATTTGAAGCACAGTCACACACCTACAGCTAGGCACTGAGCCAAACTCCTGGGACCCATTTGCATATAAAGGGGTCAAGACCAGGCAGGAGAAACCTACAAAAACAGGTTACCTGAACAAGGGGAAGTTCATTGACCCCAGACTGACAGCTGGGAAACTGGCATAGGACCGAACCAGTTCCCTGAATGTAGTTGTCATTAAGGAGGTCTGGGCAGTTTGTGGGGACTCTGGAATTGAGACCAGTATTTATTCCAAGTGTATGAATGGACTTTTGGAGTACATTCCCCTTGGAATGATACTTTCTCAGCCTAGATACAAACAGGAGGACCTATAACCTACCCCAAATGATGTGACAGACTTTGATGATCAGCCATGGAGGGCCTCATCCTCCCTGGGGAGTGGATAGAGGATGAGATGTGGTTTTGTTGGTGGGGGGGCATGGGAGGAAGGGAGAGAGTTGGAACTGGGATTGATATGTAAAATATGATTGTTTCTAATTTAAATAAAATTTTATATATAAGAAAACAATCGGTGAACTAAAAGACTAAAATTGAGTGAGAGTTGCTATAATCCTATATGCTTCATGGTATGAATTTGAAAACTGTATGAAACATTCTTTGAGCTAGAAAGAAAATAAATATTTCACAAAGAATATTTGAGAAGAACAACTGTACTGTACTAGCAAATCACTAAAGTACTACTGGGAAACCTTATTTATAGGCAAGACAAAATTCAATGTAAGTATGAGGTTATGTTTATAAAACTTCTATCTAAGGATTATGCATTATGATGATTAAGTCATTTAGGTAAAGGATGTTGGGTATAACATTCATTAGGCTAGATCTCAGATATTGGGTCTTAACAGAGGAAACCAACATAACTTTGCTTGATAAAGTTCAGATCCACAGTAAATGTAGTAAGAGAGCTTGGAAAATTCCTTTTCTTTTCCTTCTCTTTCTAAAACTCCAATTACTTTTTTGTAATCTGCAGAGCTGCTAATGAAGAGTCTGGTTTGTCTTCTCAATTCTAGTAGTTACATTTCATTTTACTTTGTTCTACTTTGTTGGAGGTTGTTTCTTATGTCTTATTTATTGTGCACAGAATACCACATTTTCCTCTTGTTGCAGTTTCTCAGACTCTGCTCACTCAGTCATGCTTTCATTCTACATGCTCAAGATCCAGCAGCTCTGCTTACATCTCCGCATAGCTTCTGTCTTTTTCCTGCACAGAAACACCTTGGTTCCCTTCTTGCTCGTTTTTTAAGTAAATTCAATGCAATCACTAGCTTCCTTTCTTTACCACTGAAAACAGAAAATGTAAAAATTACTTCTTGGAAGTTTTCCCAATAGATTGGCATCTTTTCTGCAGTTTATTAGAACAATTTCTTAGCTGAATTGTCTCAATTCCCTGGGGACCCTTCATGTCAGGACCTTCAGTCAGTTATTATGAGAAAGTGAGTTTATATAGACAAATCTCCAATATACAGCTCTTGAGAATAAAGGCCAAGTCAACTCTATTCTATAACAATAGGATATAAGAGGGTGTTCTGCCACACATCTATGGTTTAGGGACTCTAGACTCTGAGGCAGTAGTGTCACTATGTGTTTAATATTAGCCTTGACTATATTGTAAGTTCAAGGTAGGCCTGAATACAATTTCAAAATAAAGTCTAGAATGTCAAAATGTAAGACAGGAAAAGGTACATCCCAATATTGACAGGATATGGTGTATCACATTTCCCGGGAATGATTCCTGTTCTCTGTCAATCCCAATCATGTGCTTCCACCTGATTATGAAAGCTTTGTATTGAATGTGATAGTTTTTATACACATTTTTGAATGAAGTGCATCGACTGATCATGTCTGTGTGTTCAGTGCAAATGGGACTTTTAAACTGATTCCTACCTACCTCAAAAGTCACTGAGGAGGAGGCAAATGAATATAATAGTTGAGTATGGGGAAGATTCACGTGAAATGTTGTCTTCTTTTAATGACAGGGTGATTGTTCACATGAACTCTTAGCAGTTATTATTAACTACACAAAGCCAGGTTCATTAAAACTTCCATAATGAAGTGAGTGTGTATGAATTAATTTTTAAAACTTTAAATAGTTGGGCTGGAGAGATGGCTCAGTGGTTCAGAAGACCAGCTGCTCTTGCAGGATGCTTGGATATAATTCACAGCACCCTGTGGCAGATCAAAATTGTCTGTGAAACCAATTCCTGGGGATCAACACCCTTACCCCAATGCACATAAAATAAAATATTAAATAAATTGTTAAAAAAACATATATCCTCCATTTATTTTTCTTCCAATATAATTAAACAAAATTAAATTATTCATCCCCTTCCAGGTCTCCTTGCATCCAAGTCTCATGTTCTCTTCAACTCTCATGTCGTTTTAAAATTCTGGTCTCTTGTTTTACTAAATTACTATTGGACACACACACACACACACACACACACACACACACACACACACACGTGAGACTAGAAACTCAGCCTGATGACACCATTTCTTATGCTTGTACATATATATGTAGGCTGACCACTTGGGATTGGATAACCTTTATGTTGCTCATTTGTGTTTGTGTCTCCTTTCATTTTATCTTCCTCTCTTGCTTTACTGTTTCCCTAATCATGCAATCACTTCATATGATAATATTTTGTTTAATTTTATCCTATCTTAGAATTTTAAACCTTCAGTTTCCTAACTCTAGTTGACTTTCATTCTGTCTTTTCTTCTAACAACCTTTCACCTTTATCCTTCTGTAGAGGAAACAGCAAGCATCAAGGCCTGCTGTACTTTATGTGGAGGAAACATCCAGAGTGAGCAGTTTCAAGAGGCAGAAAGAACACAGATTCAACCATCACAGCTTTCCAGAAGTAATCATGTGCTTTGGCATTTATTGTCAGGACAGCAAGCATCATCTGTTTCCTTATGTCAGGAATAATTTAGCATTTATGTGGCACTTTACATTTTCAAAGTGCTTCATTAATAAAATATTTCCCTTCTACACTCCTATCAGAGAGGTCAGTATAACTACCAGTAACTAGAAGTACTTAATAAAAAATGGTGAAAGAGTTGCTATAATCCTATATGCTTCATGGTATTAATTTGAAAACTGTATGAAACATTCTTTAAAACTGAGCATTTATTAAATCCACTGACTATAGTGCTTTAAATTCCATGAATTTCAAATAAGGGTAAATTACTCTAAATGACACCATGACAAGCTTAATATCATAATTCCTCTTCTAAAATCAGGCTGTAGTCAGTGAAGTCTAACAACAAATATGTAGTAAGTACTCTCTAGACCATGGCCAATTGTGCTACTGGAGGAGAGAATTGTAGAATTCTGAGCGTTAGTAATATTTTACTCAAAGTTCAATAATGTAACAGAGAATGATTAAAGGTTAAAATCATGTGTGTTAAAGAATGTTGATCCTGAAGTTGCTCTAAGAGAAGACATAAGCATTGTATATGTAGCTCATGACAATGACAAACCCTTTCTCCAGATGTGAGTGTAATCAACCAGCTGTTCAACACTATGTTCCTGTGTTCAGGATCCACAGTGCAGTTGTCATTGTTTCCGGAAGTTATCTCTTAAGAGTTAGTAGTTAAATGTATATCAAAAGAAAGTTTTTATATGCTTGATGAAAAAATGTTTTAAGAATTAATTTCTCATTTTGTTTTACTCTTTAATGTGATCATGTATTTTCTTGTGAAGCTTAGGTTTGTATTAAGTGCAGCTTCTTTAAAATATGTAAATAAAAGCAATGGGAGGGGTGATTAAGAAAGTTGAAAGTATTCAGCCTTCGATTAAAGGTTGAAATCCTAGGGATGGTTATTATCCTTTTTTTTCTTTGTGGTCACACAAGTGGGTGTAGATCAGCTATGCTTTTTCTCCCCCTCTTTCTAATAGAATCTGATCAAAGTGATGTTTTTTAAATGTAATTAAACTCCCCTATCAATTATATTTAAGGCAATCAAACTGGAGGATACTGCACTGTACTGGACAGACTGAGCCAAATAAAAACAACTAGAAAAGAGTAAGACTTCCAGAGGGAAGTTCCTCCTTCTCTGGCTTGATTTGGTGTTCTTCCCACTGAAACCTACATAGAACAGATAAACAAATGACAGAGAATTTTTTGGCAATCGTGAACACTAGAAGATGTCCTGAACAGAAGACCAGCAGAAACCCAGTTTCTCACTCACACAGTCACAAAGAAATGACAGCAGGCATTTGGATTATGTTTTAAGTGGGCAATTCACTACATGAGAAACCTATTATGAAATTGTCTGACTAACAATCTATATACTATGGTTTTAGATTCTCAGCATCAGTACCAGGTTCAGTATAGGAATTGTAAGTTAATGATCACAAGTGGTAGAAAATGGAAAAAGTGTATGGTTCCACAATTAGATAAGGCATGTGGAGCATTCTGAAATGCTGAATTAAGTTTGACACATAGGATTTAAATCTGTCTTGGTCAATCATTTTTAGGGTGTAATAGGCAAAAATCTTCAAATCAAATCAAATCAAATCACAATTAAGTGTTTATGGCTATTTCTCAACATGAATTCTATTGTTTCAATTATTAAATATTCAAAAATCACAATCAGTAGTCATTTTTCAACTTTAACAGTGACATCAAAACTAACCATTTTATATAATGTGCAGATATAAGAAATTGTCCTACAATGTTCAATGTTCCACATATTTTATGTTGAAATAATTATGAATAGTCAATTAAAAGAATAGAAACAGAAAAATCTATCATTCAATTCTTATTCATATTTTGAAAACAATATCAGTATTTTATATTTATATGTGATTTTGAAGCTTTTAACCTGTGTTGCCATTATATTGTAAGGGATTCTTCAACAATGAATTGAAACTCTGAAAATTATATTAAATGTAACAGTCTATTATGTTCTGACATTCTAAAGGTACTCATAAAAACCTGTACTAGGTGGTAAAAAAATTTGCTTCAGGTTCTAGAATTAAAAGCTGATCATGAAGACAGACAGATATTTGTTTGTTTGTAACATTATGTCCTATTATGGAATTGCTTAAAATTTTGACAGTAAAATGTATAGGAGATCCATAGAATAAACACACACACACACACACACACACACATAATCTATTTTCAAAATGAGTGTCAGACTGCAAACTGGATCAAGTAAATAGTAAATTTATGATAATAGATTTTTATAGGATGACATATAGTCATATATTTATTCTTGTAAGCATTTATGTTGCTGTTGGTGATTCATTAAATGATAAGCCAAATGATTAAGCATATTTTCACATGAGATTACATTGAAGGAATGTGTAATGAGAAAGGAAAAACAATATAAAACAAATAGATGGTGACAATTTACCAGAAATCCCCTATAGTTGTTGACAGTGTGAAACTTCAATCTAAGAGTTTTTCACACAAATCAGAGTAGAGACAATTGCCAACAGGGTCACTTACTTCATTATTAAGAATTGGTATAAGGAAAGGCATGTGAGAAGAAATTTTGGAGTGTGTCAAAAATGATACATTATTATATAAAATATAACACTTATATTCAGTAAAACATAGAAATGACCTACATCAGAATTTTAATTGAAAATAAATTACAAAATTTTATATTGGTGATTTTCAAAAGTTAAGTGGAGTATGGTGATTATGTTTCAATGAAAAATGAAGTAAAGCACATATTAGCATGTTATCTTCAATTGAAAACCATAGAATCATTCATTAATTAAATTAAAAAATGTAAACATTAATATTGATATTGGTATTTGAAACAAGTTGTCTTAAAAAATAGGTCTCATCTTGGATGTGTTCACATACAAGGAAATAAATATAACACTTGCTTTTACAACTTAGTATTTGAAAGAAATTCTTTATTTTATTCCTCAAAGATATAAATAAAATTAAACTCCTCAACCATTTTGAGTTATTCCTATCACTGTACTTCATCTACCACATTCTATGGCCTTTTTTGAAACAATAGCTTGTCTCATTCCTATAAAACAGTGATATAGAACTTAATAAATTTGAAAGTTATCAAGAATCGGAAAACAAGCACTTGGAAAATCTACGACTCCATTGCTAATTTGCTAACATTTTAAAAAGTAATATTTCATAAGTAAAAAAGAAAAACCCTGACACATCAGTGCCAAGGTGAGATCAGAATACAATAATGGTATTTGCTGATGCACCCACTGCCTATATGCTTAGCATGCTAAACTACGTGAAATATGAAGTCAAAACTATTTCATATTACTTACTAACAAACTGGTAAACACAAGTGATGCATCAAGGACTTAACTGGCAAAAATAATTTCCCTAGCCAATACAACTGCGTTTTTATTAACGGTTCCTATCTACCTCATTTGGATTTGCGTGAGCAATTCATGTCTACATTTGGTCCCATTTTTCTCCACATCCATAAAACTTGTTGAAAAACTCAATAATTAAATACATAGTTACCCCATATTCTACTTGCACTAAAATATGAAGATAAAATTTAAATATTGAAAGGAGGCCTTGGGTGATGAGATATCTTGATCTGCAAATACTTGCAAAGCAAGCAAACAGTAGGACCTGAGTTTGGGTCTCCAAAACTTATGAAAAGTCAAATGCTATGTTGCCTTTGTAAATCTAGTCCTGTGGGAAGGATGACAGGTAAGTCTAATGGTTTAGTTTGCAAACTAGTCAAGACAATCAGTGAGTTGAAAGCCACAGAGGTAGAAAATTGACATTGAAATCTGGCCACTAAACACACACACACACACACACACACACACACACACACACACACCACAAATTAAATTGATAATAAACTAAAATAGCAAAAATTAAAGCATCAATCTATCAGTTGTACATCATGAGTTTGAAATTTATAGGTTTATTAATGCATGCCATTTTTTCAGATTTACTATCATCAATAATAACATATTTGTATTGATCCAAATATAATCACACTAAAGTATATTTTATGAAACTATTAGAAGCTAGCTCAAGTTTTAATTTATAGCAACAAAAGAAGATAGAATAAAGGAAAGAAACAAATTATATAATTTTTCTACTCTTTTCCATATTGCTTCAACTCAATTTTTCTAATATGGTTCATACACTAAAAATGAATCCAATTATCAGATATTGTATCACTTGAATTATTTTCAGATAAGGGTATGCATTGGTAATTTTTTATCCCACTCATTTTTTGGTAGTTTAATAGCACTCTCAATTAGTAGAGTTAAATTGCTAGTTAGATGACTTGAAACAAAACTCTAGGTTGAATTAAAGTTCCATTGATTTATTAGTCTATTATATTAAGATATTATTTAAGTTTGACTTGCCCTTTTGGCATATAAACATTAAAAATATTATAGATATCAATTTGGAACGAGTCACAAGTCAATTAGATATAAACACTGCAAATATTGACAATTACCAAAGAGTGTATCAATACCTATTTAGCTATCTAATTAGCTACATAGATGAAACAGACCTGAGAGATTTAACTTGTAAAGTAGTGACTTATTAATTAAGAAGCCATAGTCAAAAACAACCTTGGTTCTACGTATATATTTTATGTTTCTCTTTGTGTGTAATATAACACATTGGACATCATCATCTTTTAATCAAGCACATGGTAATGGAACTGATGTTAAGTCTTATCTATTAATTGGAAAATCACTTGCTTGTAATGTTCATTAATTGTCAGTTAAAGAAGTAATTCCATTAGGAATTATCTTTTCACATATCTGGTGAAAGCTGGCCTTCAGCCTCATGCTATGTACAGACAAAATTATTTTCCACTGGCTTTGTTATCTGAAAGGTATTTTTGCTACATTCATTGGTTCATTCATTCTTTGATTCTGAAGCAACTAACAAGTAAAATGGCAGGCCAAATTTGAATTAACTGTGTAGTTTAAGCCAAGCTGGATTTCATGATGTTCTAACCTCTACTTCAAGTGCTAGAAGTACAGAAGGATAAATTCATGCCTGAAATTAATGATTTTGAAGTATGCTATTCTTTATTGGTTTTGAAGTCACATAATTAATTTATATTTTATAACTTCAGAAAATAATGCTCACGCTTCTACACTTCTGTACACTTGAAATTGTGACTCAAATTTCATATGATTAATTTGTATATACCTTTAATAAAGAAATGTCCAACATTTGAAGTCATCAGGCAAATGCAAATCAAAACTGCTTTGAGATAACATCTTTCTCCAAACAGAATGCCACGATTAGTAAAATATTTGACAGTCCATTCTGGTGACGAAGAAGAAAAGTAATCCAATGACATAGTGCTGCAAACATGTACAGCCATTGTGAAAATTAATGTGGTCATTTCTCAGGAAGCTGGGAATTTGTCTATTTCTAAGTCCAGCTTTACCACTTTTGGGCATATAGCCACATGACACTTCATTTTATTATAAAGACACTTGCTCAACCATGTCTACTGTTCCTCTATTTACATAGTCAGATAATGGAAAAATACTAGATATCCATCGACAAATGAATGGATGAAGAAAGCGAGGTACATTTACATAATTGGCAATTTCTCAGCCAGTTTAAAAAATGATAATAATAATAATATAATGAAATTAGCAGGTAAATAGGTAGACATAGAAACAACCACCCAGACTGGAATAGCAAATATGTTGTGTACTTGTTTGTATATGGATGTATTATATTATTCAATCTTTGTGCAACTTTTAAAGTGACACATCTTGCAGGCAGGTCACCATTGTATGCAAAAGAATTTGTAGGTGGTTTGATATTTACCTTTCTCCATTGGCAGCATGGAAAGTACAATCCATAGGGATGCATGCTCTAGGTAGATAACCAGTGGACTTCCTGGGTTTAATGAATTGTGCAGTTCTTTTTTTTTGTTTTTTCTTTCTTTTTTTCAACAACAGGGCCCTATTGAGGTTTAATAAGGACCAGGATAAACAGTTAGGCCGAATAGATGTTTATTCAGGGAGAAATAACTCACAACATAGGCAGATGAACGGGCGGGTTCCACAGGTTCCTAAACCTTACAATGTCCACCATCGAGAGCGGCTCTGACCCTTCCTCAGCCTTTTCCCCCAGGTCATGTCTGGCCCTGTCTCCACCCCCCCCCAATGGGTGTGGTCTAAGCCACAGGTGTGGACAAGGTGAATATCTCACTACAGGGCCCTGCTGACAATTTATGAGAAACAACCTAAAGTCTTGGAAATGTAGTGAGATATTCACTTTGTCTGCACCTGTGGCACAGAACATGCCCATTGGAGGTAAGGACATGGGTGGGCATTACCTGGGGGAACTAATTCTGAGTAGTGCCCTCTCTTGCTTGCAGCATGTGTACAGGAGGACATCTGGAGGCATCCCTGGGACCAACAACCTGTTAGTGTTTATCTGTCTATGTTGGAAAATATTTCTCCCTGAATAAACATCTACTTGGCCTATTTGTTTCTCCTGATCCTTATTAAACCTCAATATTACATGGTTTAGAGGTTTTAATGAGACCCCCTTTTTGGCTAATAAATCAATTACATGAAACCCATTCCTGATATTGGAATCTTTAATCCATGACAAGCGATGTCCAATTGGCCAAGGACCTGAAAGAAGATAGGACAGTGACCTTGGGAAAAACCAAACACAATCGTTAAGCTAATGGAATATAGCAAAGAAAAGACTCCTATTGGTGTGCTGTACTCCAAGCTTAGTGTCTTGCTGATACATCTTTAGGGAAGATTTCTTTTGCAATAGTCCAGAACAAATACGGACACCTAAGAAAAGATAATGTTCAGGGAGTTAGAAACTTTGGAACATTCAGCTCTAAATAGGATGTATCAACAAATTCATCTCCTCAGATTTTAGAGAACTCTGCAGAGGAAAAGGCAGAAAGAGTGTAACAATCAGAGGGAAAGATGGACACAAAAGAACAAATCCTTCTAAACAGAGTAGGAGGATGTCCATATGAACTAACAGAGATTGTGGCAGCACCCACAGCTCGTTCAGGGATCTATGCCAGGTGAGATCATGAAGATGAAAGGAAAGTGGATCTATGCCCCCTTCATAAAACAAAATTATCTCCAAATGATAAGCATCTGCAAATGAAAAAATTAGTTTTTTCCATTGGTGTATCAATGGGAAAACAGTTAGCTCATAAGGGTATGCTATATGGTCATTAGTAGGTGGTCAACATAAAAGAAACTTGGTAGCATCTTTGGAGGCTATCTGTCTCATAATTATTTATTATTTTTCATTTTTACCTTACATGCCCCTTGTTTGTATATTATAGGTTGTGGTTTTCTGCTTTGATGTCATTCCTGCACTTGGTGACATGCATCTATATTAGTTTCTTTTTCCTTTAATTCTGATATTTTTTGTCTGTTTGTTTACCCCTATCCCAACTTGTTATTATTCTTTTATCTTCTTATAGTTCATTTTAATCCTTATATAGTAAAAATGACTATCCTACCAAAAGCAATCTATAAATTTAACACAATCCTCATCAATATTCCAACACAATTTTTTCCAGACTTTGAAAGGACAATTCTCAACTTTGTATGGAAAAAAATAAGAGAAGTTAAAATAACAATGAACAATAGAATAACTACTGGAAGTATCTCCATCCCTGATTTCTAGCTGTACCACAGCACTATAATAATAAAAACTGTATGGTATTGGCATAAAGGAGATGTTGATTAATGAAATCAAATTGAAGCCCTAGACATAAATTCACAAACTTAAATACATCTGATTTTGATAAAGAAGCCGTAACTACACCCTGGAAAAAAATAAAACATTGTCAAAAATGATGCTGGTGTAACTGGATATTGGCATATAGAAGAATGCAAATAAATCTGGATCTATTATCCTGCACAAACTCAAGTCTAAGTGGACCTAAGACCTCAACATAAATCTGGACAAAATGAACCTGATAGATGAAAAGTGAAGAGTAGTGCACTGGCACAGGAGGCAAGTTCTGAATATAACAATAATAAAATATACATAATATTAATGATTAATAAATGGGGCCTTATGAAACCAAAAAGCTTCATAAGGGTAGGCCACAATCAATTGAACAAAGAAGCAGCCTGTAGAATGGCAGAAGACTTTTACCATCTCCACATCCTATAGAAATCTAATCTTCAAAAGATATATATATATATATATATATATATATATATATATATAAACCCAGGTAATTACAAATCATAATAATAATAAAATTAAAACTAGTTGTAAACCTAAGCAGAATCCTCAATAGAGAAGTAGCACATGGCTGAGAAACATCAATTTGTTTGCTAAGAATGAGTGGAAACAGTGTGAATCTGAATTAGAAGGGATGGCTGAGTATCTGTGAGGAGTTTGTGCAATAGAAACTTTAACCAAAACATGTTATATAAAAAAATACATTAAAATAATTAAATTTGTGATTATTGAAGAAAAAGAAAGTAAAGGGAAAACATTCTGTTCTTTGTCTTCCCCACTAAAGTAATGTATATGAATGTGTTCTTTGAATTTTAAGTATGTTTCATGCATACAATTGGATTTGTACAATTGATTTTTTCACAATACATTGTATTACCTGTTTTATGTGTTAATAAGAATTCGTATGTTATTAAAAAAATAAGAAAACTCAGGTAAAAGGATAATAAAGTGTGATAACACATCCCACATTTCAGATGCATTACACATGTTTGGTTTCTATATAAGAGAATCCCAAGACTGAAGAACAGGTGCATGCAGAACAGGTGAGTGACCACCTGCTGGTAAAGGGTCCTACTCCATAGATTCAGTTGCCAAAGACTCATTCTACTGCTGCTTTTCAGAACCTTTATTGATGCCTGGTTCCTGCCCCCAACTCTAGATAAAAGATAAAATAAAATAATATAAAATCAATGAGACTTCTCTATACTAATGGCAAACATTCTGAAAGAAATCAAGGATAAACACCTTTCACAAAACCACAATTAATATAAAATACCTTTGGTAACTCTAACCAAACAAGTAAAGACCTATATGACAGGAATTTCAAATCTTTGAAGAAATAAATTTGAAAGAATATCAAAAAAGGGAAAGGTCTCCCATGCTTATGGACTTATAGGATTGACATAGCAAAAATATCTTATAAAAAGGAATATATATATATATATATATATATATGTGTATGTGTATTGTATATATATTATTTTTTTCTTATTTTAAATATTGATCCCAGTTCCCCCTCTCTCCCTGTCTCTCATGCCTGGAAACACCCCTCACATCTCACCCCCCATTCCACAGGGAGGGTGATGCCCTCCAGGAGAAATCATCAATATCTGTCAAATCATTTGCAGCTGAGTCTAGACCCTCCCTCCTATCTCTAGGCCAAAGGAGTAACCCTCCATGGGGAATTTGCTCCCAAAATTCTATTGAGCACCACGGATACATCCTGGTTCCACTGTCCGAGGTCCCTTAGACTAGCCAGGCTTTCTGAGACCCACATTTAGGAGATTTGAGTCAGTAAAATTGGTTCTGTACAATTGAGTCAGAAACAATTTGGTTTCCCAGCTATCAGTCTGGGAATCTGTGAGGTCCCCTTTTGTTCAAGTTAGCTGTCTCTGGGTCTTTGTAGCCTGGTCTTGACCCCTTTTCTTATCACTCCTCCCTCTCTACAACTGGATTGCAGGAGTTTGTCTCAGTGTTTAGCTGTGAGTGTCTGTTTCTGTTTCCATCAGCTACTAGATGAGGGCTCTAGGGTGGCATACAAGTTAGTTATCAATCTCATTGTCAGGGAAGGGCAATTAAGGTAGCCTTTCCACTGTTGCTCAGATTGTTAGTTGGGGTCATTCTTGTGGGTCTCTTGACATTTCTCTATAGTCAGTTTTCTCTTCAAACTTGTAATGGATCCCTCTATTATAGTCTCTCTCTCTCTCTCTCTCTCTCTCTCTCTCTCTCTCTCTCTCTCTTTCTCTCTTGCTCTTGTCTATTCGTCCCACAACTGAATCTCCCTGATCCCATATGTTCTCCTCTCTTTCCCTTCTCTTTCTCCTAACTCCATCTCCACTCACTTCTCCCTCTACTCCAAATATGCTCAGAAGATCTTGTTCTTTCCTCTTTTGTGAGGACCTCATATGATTCTCTTATGTTCCTTCTTGTATTCTAGTTTCTCTGGTGTTGTGAATTATAGGATGATGATAGGATGATGATCCCTTACTTTATGTTTAAAATCTATATGTGAGTGAGTTCATACCATGTTCCTCTTTTTGTGACTGGGTTACCTCACTTAGGATGGTTTCTTTAAGTTCCATCCATTTGCCTGTGGATTTCATTGTTTTTTGTTTTGTTTTTGGTGAGTATTATTCCATTGTGTAAATGTACCACATATCCTTTATCCATTCTTCAGTTGAGGGGCATCTAGGTTGCTTCCAAGTTCTTCCTAATACAAATAATGATGGTATGAACATAGTTGAACATAGTTGTGTGGCTAAGATCCAAAACACAGGTGACAGCTCATTCTAGGAAGGATGTGGATCAATGAGAAAACTTGTCCATTCCTGGTGTGAGTGCAAAGGTGTACAGCCATAAATCAATAAATCATAAATTAATATGGCAACTCTTCAGAGAATTTGGAATAGATCTACAGAAAACTCAACTATCCAACTTCTGGGCATATACCCAAAGAACACTCCATTCTAGCACAAGGACACTTGCTCAACTGTGTTCATATGGGAATCTCCATGAGAAGGGGAAATCAAATAGATTTTGTTGGTGCACTGGGAGCAGATAAATCAGGCAGTAGGAGGGACTTGGTGCTGGGGAGGGAGAGAGAAATTACTGGAATTTTGGGGCATTTGATGGGAGAGATAGAAACAGAGTACATATGAAACTCAATGAAACCTACACAGGAAACTGCAAATATTTGCAGTAAAGGGAGACATGAAGCCTGAATCTACCTGCCATCTTCTGTAACCAGGTGAGGCCTCAAGTGGAGCAATTGGGAAACCAACATATCTACAAGTCCTTCAACCCACCATCTTTTCTGCCTGCACAGTGTTCTGTGACAGGAGCCTAGCAGAATTCTCATCAAAAAGACCAGGGAATTCATCCAGCAAGTGATTTTAGCAGATGCTGAGTCCTACAGCCAAATACTTGGTGGAGCTCTTGGATTCCTGTGGGCTGAGAGGGGGAGAAGAGAAGGAGGGATAATAAGAGGAAACAGAAGGGTGAGAGACAATTGGAGGATGTAGGCTATAAAATCAACTGACCAGGAATTTCCATGATGAGGGAACCTGTAGGGGTCTGACCTAGGTCATCTGAATATATGTGTTATGATTGAATAGCTTGGTATTCTTTGGTATTCCTAGCAGGGGGCATTGTCTCTGACTCTTTTCCTACTTATGGGACCATTGTTATCTTAATAGGTTACCTCATTCAGCATTTATGTGATGGTTTGTGCTTGGTCTTATATGCAATGTTTGGTTGATGTCCTGGGAAAGCATGCTCTTTTCTCACGGGAGGTGGACGCAGAGTGATTTTCAGGAGAGAGGATGTAAGGGTGAGAGATGGGGGGGGGGGGCTAGGAAAAACCATGGTCAAATGAAAGAAGAATAAAACAAAAGAGGACTTTCAAACCTAAAATTTGGTGTGGAAGGATTAACATAGCAAAAATAGATAACTTATAAAAAGGAATATATATATATATATTATTTTTTTCTTATTTTAAATATTGATCCCAGTTCCCCCTCCCTCCCTCTCTCTTACAATTTAATAAAAACCTTTTAATGCAAGTATTTATGTCATTATTTTTTGTTGACTCAAAGGTTATATTTTCTGATAAAATTCCATGAGCCATTGTATAGATCAATCATGTTTTATTATGTTTTTTTGCACAGCAAATTATAAGCTATGTATTATTTTTCATGGTGCCTATTTGTGATGAAGAAATAATATCAGCATTGACACTAAAATTTTTAGAATAAATAGTTTGATAATAAATGAGAGTAAAAATTGTTGAATGTACCTTAGTGAGATGTGAAGCAAATTTTGGGTTAATTTTTAAGGTAAGTACTTTTAGGCTGTAATTAAGATTTGTTATTGGAAATCAGATATAAGGTGGGAACTTCAGGTGCTGAAACTATATAATTATAATTTGAAAAGCATTTTGGGAGATATGAGATTTTATGAACTTCAGGAAAGAAAAAAAACCTGATTAATGGTGTTTCCCTCATGAAGCAAGTGGTCTATTTTAAATCTTTAAACAGCTTGGTAGCTTGAAAAGGGCACAAATTGGGCTTGTTTGGATTTTCCTAATTTGTTTTTCACTATGTAAGTTGAAAATATTAGTTGTACTCCTGTTAGTTAGCTTGCAAGGCATGTCTTCAGGAAAAGGAACGTAACAGAAATGTCACACAAATATATGAATATATGATGTGTTAGTACCTTCTGTTAATTACAGGTGGATATTTTAAATTATTGACATTGTGTTTATAAGTAAACTTTTAATAAATATTTGCTAATGAAGACTTAGTAATTTACATACCATTGTTATTATTATAGAATCTTAAGAATTATTTCAACTTCACTTTCCTTATGTACATGTGTTAATATGTGTACAAGGTCAAAAGATAAAATACTTCAGGACACATACAATCATGCTAGCCCCTCATTTTTCATATTCATTATCACTCATTACATCCAACACTCAAAAGTAACTGTTATTATAATGAATGCATTCTTTTACTCTAAAGATACTTTGTAAACATAAAATCATAAATATAGTAATTATCGTTCAATTCTTACAAAATTTCAGCACTTTTATATATGCTAATAAGTAAATTTCTCAACAACATTATAAAACACTTTTTGCTTCTCAACTATACATTATTCAACAACACAGTTAGACTATGGTTTATTTATTCAACTGGTCAAACAGACATATAGTGTCAATAATTAAAATTAGATTGTTTTCTCATACAATACAAACTGGTCATAGTTTGACCTCTTTCTACCCCTCTCTGTTGCGTCTCACCTCCCCTTCCCTTTGGGATCTACTCCCTTTCCAACTCTCATTCAAAAGAAGATGCTGCTAAGAGATAAAATGAAAGAAAACAAAATAAAATATAGTAAGATGAAGTAAAAACTATCACATTGAAGTTGACCCTGACATCTCAACAGGAGAAAAAGTCCCTAGAGC
Source organism: Cricetiscus sungorus (assembly GCA_030556225.1). Classification (NCBI taxonomy): domain Eukaryota; kingdom Metazoa; phylum Chordata; class Mammalia; order Rodentia; family Cricetidae; genus Cricetiscus; species Cricetiscus sungorus. The sequence goes on from JANBXA010000398.1 coordinate 16,908,435, forward strand.
AGGTATAAGAGTCAGAGACCCATTGGTTCTCACATTCAGAAGTCCCATAAAAGTACTAAGCTAATAAATAGACATAGTATAGACACAAAAGACCTGGTGTACAGCCTGATAGGTCCTATTCTTGCTGCTTTTGTATCTGTGAGCTCATAATAATACTTGCCTAGTTGTATCAGAGTGCTTTGCTCTGCTGTCTTCCATCCTCTGAATAGGATAAAACCAAATACTACAGTCTAAAAACTAAAATCCATAAAATGATTACTGATGGTATTCGTTTACACTCATAGATTGGTGCCTTATTCACCAAAAGGCTTCCTCTGACAACAGAATGGAACAGATAAAGAGGTCCACCATTGCTGGAAATAAGATTCACTGGGAGTCAGAATAGGTTGAGTGATGTTTATTGTGAAAGAAATCTTTTACACCTGAAAAAAAAAATGATGGCTGTGGGTTCCTGCACCAAGGATGCCACATGGATGCTCTCCCCAACCCAACCAGGAGGTAAGAAAGTGAGCTGGGGTCCAGGGCCCCAGACCAAGCCTCCCCACATGTCACATCTGCACCTGTGCCCATGCCCCGAATGGGCGTGGTCAGTGCAACAGGTGAAGGCAGGGTGGATATCACACTACAATCCACAGCCAGACACTATGCAGAGAAAGAATCTAAATTGGAAGTCCTCATCAAATTGCTCCCTTCAAAGCTTAGGGAATCCTGCCTAAGAGAAGGCAGCAAGATTATTAGAGCGTTTTAGGGTTTCCTATGCTACTTAAACATGGCTTTGTGGAAGGCTCTTTATCTGTTCCTACTTTCTATGTGTTTCCAAAACAAAACAATCCTGGACTCATGTTACTAAAGAATTTTCTCTAATTTCTACATCTTTTAATTACAAACAAACACACCAGTAAAATCAAGAAAGCCATATTTAAAAGTATATTTTTGATAAAAATTTGATAGCTCTCGCCACTTGTCATTGATCCTTTTAAGAACTGATTTGTTTCCATATACTTCTTTTAAGTTTCAACAATTGTTGAATTCTATACAATCAATCATTGTTCTAGTTTCACTAGAAATAGTTTGAATTATCTGACAGTTTCTCATACATAAACAAAAAAGAATGGTGAAAATGTGGGTTCAATCGTCACTTACAAAATATGTTTAAATTCAGATATTCTTAAAACACAAATGTATAAATATAAGAATATATTAACTAATTAGAATATATTAACTAGGCCTAATAGTTCATGACATTTATGTGATTTGGTGTTAACAATTTATATTTTTAAAAACATGGAGCTCCTCTCCAAAATTGACCTGTTCATTAATTTTCATTCCTTGGTGATATCACACACTTTTATGTAATGTTTATGTTAAGTATGTATTATAATGATGATGTTTTGAAAATGAGACAAAGTAATGTCATTAAATGAGACTGTATTAAGAATCTGTTATCATCTAAATCTACATGCATAGACAGCAATGCTAAAAGTGTAAACCCATCAGAAATTTCTCTAAGATGCACAGCATGTCTCATTGGCACTCTGACTTGTAATTGTCCTTCAAAGGTGACCCTCTTGGAAAACCTTAATTAAGAACTCCAGCCTCATAAATTACATATTACCCTGATTACTATGCATGGAATGTCAATATTCATACTCCCACATACTATAGGTAAAGCAAAGATAATCAAAACACATTCATTTTTACAGCACTTGAAGTCACATCTGGAAGACATTGTAAGGTCACTGTCTATATTATTTATTAGGTGATGGAAATTTTCTATTTTGAATGAATTAAGATATTTGAAAATAATACTCATGGTTTCATTCTTTTAAAGATATCTCAAAACAACCTTGCATAAATATGCAAACTACTAAACTATTTGTTGGCCATATATATTACTTTTGATTAATTTTGGTTGTGTTTTAAAGTGTGTCAGACAATATTTCTAATTCCTCCATATTTCAAAAATCTCTGCATTTTTTCACTCCATTTGTCATTTATATATAGGAGGATACTAGTTTTGTGAATTAATTTTGTATCCTGATACTTTGCTGAAAGTGTTTATCAGTTGTAGCAGTTTCCTAGTGGAATTTTTAGGCTCACCTATGTGCTATCATTTCATTGGCAAATAAATGTATGTTGACTTCTTCCCTCAAATTTGTATCCCTTTGTCATTCTTTGGTTTGTATTTAACTAAGATGTCAAGTATATTGAGTAGGTATGGAGAGTATGGACAGCAGTATTTGTTACTGTTTTTAGTGGAATTGCTTGTGTTTTTCTCCTTTTAAGTGATGTTGGCTTTTGGCTTGCTGCAAACTTACTTTGTCTGTCCCTTGTATCTATAACCTCTCAGGGACTTTCATTGTGAAGGCATGTTGGATTTTATTAAAAGCCATTTCTGAATCTAAGAAGATAATCATTTGATTTTTGATTTTCAGATTGTTTTACATGGTAGATTATATTAATCTTTTTACATAGTTGAGACATCCCTTCTTCTTTGTGATGAAACCTACTTGAACATGGTCAATTATCTCTTTTAATGTAATCTTAGATTTGATTTGGAAGTATTTTTGCTTCTGTGTTCATAAAAGAATCTGCCAGTAGTCATCTTTAGCTGTTTGGTCTTTATGGTCTTTATGTGATTTAGGTATCAGGATAATCATGATCTTATAAAACTAACTGGGCAATGTCCACTCTGTTTTTATAACATGGAATAATTTAGGGAATATTGGTTTCTAGTCTTATTTGAAAGTCTTGTAGAATTCTATAATAAAACCATCAGGCTCAGAAACTGAGCCTTTTTCTTTTATCTTTTTTAAATTTTTGGTTTGTCTGTTTGCTTGTTTTCTCTTTCTTGTTTAGGGGCTGTGGTTATGACACTATTAATGACTGCTTGTCTTTCAGTACAAGTTACAGGTCTGTTACTGCTTATCTGTTCTTGAATTAACATAGGTGGTATGTATATATATATATAATTACCAATTTCTTTTAGAGCATTTCAATTTGGTGGAGTACAGCTTTTAAAACACATCTTGATGATTCTCTAGATTTCTTCAGTTTCTGATATGACTCCCTTTTTACCTCTAATTTTGTTGAACTGGATCCATTCTCTACTGTTTTTTTTTTTTTTAATTTTGGGGGGGCTCTGGCTGTTTTATTGGTTTTCTCAGAGATACAACTCTTTGTTTCATTGAGTCAGTGTACTATTTTTTATGTTGTTTGTTTGTTTGTGTTTCATTGATTTCAGTCCCCAGTTTAATCATTTCTTGTCATCTACTCATTTTGGGTGTAAGATGTTTTTGTTGTTGTTGCTGTTGAAGACTTGCCTCTTAGAACTGCCTTTATTGTGTACCATTAACTTTGGGTATGCTTTGTTTTCATTTCCATTTAATTCTAGAAAGTCTCTTGTACTTTTTTTTTATTCAGTAGTGAGTTGTTCAGTTTCCATGAACTTGCAAACTGTCTGTTGTTTTTGTTGGTGTTCGTATCCAACTTTAATTTGTAATAGTCAGATAGGATGCAGGCAGTTTTCCTCAATCAGTTGCAACTTGATTTGTGTCTAAAAATGTTGTTAATTTTGGGAAAAAAATCCCCATGTGTACCTGAGAAGAAGGCATCATAAATAAGATGTGTTTGGCTGAAATGTTCTATAAATATCTGTTAGGTTCAACATTTCTCTGATTAGGTTTTGTATGAATAATCTGTCAGTTGGTGAGAGTGGGGTATCATAGTCTCCACTATCAATGTGTGAGGGTCAATATGTTATGTAAGCTCTAGTAGTATTTATTTTATAAATATGGGTGCAGTTATTATGGGCACATATATGATAAAAATTGAAATGTCCTTTCATGATTATGAAGTTTCATTTCCTATATCTTTTGAATAGTATTGGATTAAAGTCTATTTTGTAAGATATTAAAGTTGTTACACTGTTTTATTTATGTCAATTTTCATTGAATATATTTAATCATTTATTTTTATGCCAAGGTGATAACTTTCCTTGCTATTAATGCATGTTTTTTGGATGCAGCAGAAAGATAAATTCTGTTTCACATCCATTTTGTTAGTCTATGTTATTTTATTGGGGAACTTTTACTGATATGATTGATGTTGAGAATTATCAATAAGCAGTGTTTGTTGATACCTGGTTTGGTTTATTTTTGAGAGATGTGTGTATGTGGTATGCCTCCCCACCCAATTTTGTTCTTTGAATCAATGCCCATGATTCATTGATACCTTCTATTTTCTTGGATGTTTTGACCCACATAAAACTCATAGGGAGTGCAGCATTGTTAGCATATGTGGCTTTACTGGAGGCAGTATGGTCTTATTGGAGGAGGCTCAATGACACACAACTTTAATCAACAGGTTGAGGCTGGAGGGCACACCTTTAATCTGGGCCACACCTTCTGTTGGAAGTGTGTCACTGTGGGGGTGGGCTTTGAGGTCTTCTTAAGCTTCAGTCAGTGTGATAGTTAGTCTACTTCCTGTTACCTGTGAGTCAAGGTGTAGAATTATCTCTTCCAAATCTTGTATTCTGTTGCTGAGGCTTGCCTCTGTGCTTCCTATTCAAGTTCCTAAATTTTTTATTTCCAAATTTCTCTCAGTTGTATTTTCTTATCGATTCTACATACACTTTGAGTTCTTGAAACATTTTACTCATTTCCTTACCCTTTGTCTTTTGTTTTTATAGATTTTTTAAAAAAAATGTGTTTACTAATTTATTCTTCATGAACCTCTATAATAAAATCCATAAGGTCATTTTCTTGTGCTTCAGCTTTTAGCATTTCTTGGGTCCTATTATATTAGGGTTTCTGGGTCTAGGGGCTACATATTGTTATACTGGTGTCTAGTCATCTGTGCTTGGGAAGATTTTAATTCTAGATGCTGATATTTGGCCTTATCTTCTTTGAATGTGTGTTTTCCCCCCTGTGATTTCTATTGCTTTCTCTGGTTCTTTGAAGAGTGAGTTGCCTGGTAGGAAATGTTTCTGTAGTCCTTCAAATTGTGGCCACTGAGGTTCCGGGTACTATGTGTTTTCAGGTATAAGTATCTAATATTTAGAAATGGGGTTGGTGTAGAAAAGAGGTGATGGAGTCTACATGAGGGAGAATACTAGGCTATTCTTCCAATATCTAATTAGTTCCTGATAACAGAGGCAGAAAGTGAGAAGAGGCCACTGCAGATAGTCTGCTACAGATCTGGGAATAGCCTGGACAAATATATTTTGAAGGGAAAATGGAAAATGAAGACATGAAGCTCACCTACTTGCTTCTTTTGCAGGCTTGTCAAGTAGATACCCAGAGAATTGCTGTCTTAGTTAAGAGCCAACCAAAGCTATGAGTGGAGACAAAAGTGGAAAGGAGAAGGGAAGGAGGAGAGTCCAAAGTAGGGGTTCTGCAATATGGCTTAGGCAAAATTGAGGGACTGGACTTGGAGGATGTTGAGGGTGACCCTGCTTGGACACCCCTTGGGGAAGGGAGTGAGAACATACAGCACCAACTACTCAGGCACTGGGAGTCACTGAGTAGTAGAGCATGCTGCAGACTGCCTTATTAAGGAAGTTAGGCCTGCCTTTATACCCCTCCCAAAGTTCCATTGGCTCAGGTGGCTGACCCTACTGCTTTGTCTTTTCCTCCTCAGTGACTCTGGGTTAGTTGTCTGTCAGCAGTCTATGGGCAGAGAAGTCGACTTGGCTCAGGGAGGAAGTGCCTGCCTCACAGGCTCATGAATGCTGCCCTGAGCACCTGAGGCTTGGATAGAATAGCCAAAAGTTTCTCCTACATCTCCATCCTTTTGTATTTATGTGTTTATTTTTGGATGTATCTTAGGGGGAGTTGAAGTTCATCTTAGAAGGAATCTCTTTATCCTAGCCACAGAGAGCATCCAGCATGGTGGACCTCATCTCTTAGGTTGGTCTGCCTCACAGGTCCTTACCTGTCATGGACTACCATCCCTGGAAAGATGGCATCTCTGGGAAGCATGCTCAGGTGGGACAAGACCTGTTAAACTGATACCTCAGGAATTTCTGTGAGCCAGGCACAAGACCTCCCAAGGAGGGCCATGTTCAAGGTGTTGAAATGCCAAGAGAACCTGGAGTGTGAAAATACACTATAGGAAACACTTAAAAAGAATGATTAGTAATAACACAATTCCCCCATTGAAAGTATAGGTAAAAGGGGGTCACTCCTGAGCTGACCTCAAGCTTTTAGGCAAGAAAGTGCACAGGCGTCCACAGGCCAGGCTCCTACATGTTTGGGGGAGAAATACAGGGGACCAACACCATAGTTTCATCCCCAAAATACTCCAGATTGGTAGTCTTAACCTTAAAGCACCTGAAAACCAATATTGATTGTAATGCCATCACGTGAGGCTCCTTACAATGGTAGGGTGATTTCCCCATTCTCTTTATGGCAGGAGACAGAGTCAGGAACAAAGTCTAAAACAGACAAAGACAGACTCAAGCACAGCAAGTGTGTTGGAACTAAATGTAGTAGATGTTCCTACCTAATGTACCAGGGGTAACATACCAACTCAAAGAAAAAAGGCAGAAAAGAAGGAGGATCCCTGGGTAAGATTCATCTGCTGATATATAGCCAGAAACAAAAGGCAAAGTTCAGGAACTCCAAAACAGTCACAGTGAGGGAAAAAAAAGAATACACCCTGACTCAAGCAGGCTTGAGACTCATGCCAGCATAGTGTCCACGGATCCTACCATGGTTGGTAGATGTTGTGGGTAACCCTACTTAGACACCCCTTGGTGGGGAGGTGGTGAGAATATGCAGCATCAAGTTCTCAGTCACCCAGAATCAGTGAGTAGCAGAGCATGCTGAAGACTCATTTACTATGGAAGTTAACACCTGCCTTTATACCCACTCCCAAGTTCCCATTGGCACAGGCAGCTGACACTGCTGCATTGTTGGTGTCTCTGGGTCAGGTGTCTCTTTTTAAGCAATTTCTGGGTGTGGAGGCAGATTTGGCTCAGGGAGGAATTGCCTGCCTCAGATTCTCATGTAGGTCCTGGGCACCTGAGGCTTGGGTAGGCTGGATAGCAGGTTCTCCTATAAGGAGAGACAAAAAGGATGAAATCTGTAGTAAGTTTACCTACTTCTCTGTATTCTACCCTATAATTTTTTGTTGTTGTTCTCAAACTTTCTACAAAAGGCTTAGCCATTTCACTGTTTATATTTAGCCCAGTACATTTCTAACATTTTATGTGAATGCTGAAAGGTAATATTATTTATTTATTCAGCACTTTCATTGAAAAGACTTTCCTATCTGGACTGATATTGCTGATTTCCTTGATTGAAAATCAAGTAACCATATATTTCCACATTAGATTGCTGATTATTCTTGTCACTGTGTTGGCATACTTTTCAATACCACATTATCTTGATCACTGTCACTTTATAGTCAGTCTTCAAATCACAGCATGATATCATTCTTTCTTATTTCTCCATACGGTTTGTAATTCTTTGTGAGGTCTTGCTAAACAGAATGAGATGATTTGCTGTAATTTATTTATAGATACATATTTACTTTTAAATACACTATTATATACAATTTCTGGGCACATTAATGCCATACTGAGTAAACCATTCTCTGATTTTGTGTTTTAACTATGCTGGTTTAAAAAGCTTGTGAACTAGTAGGTCTCTGTGTGACTTTTTCACGTGTATTTGGTTTGGTTGGCATCCTCATAAGTTCCACATTTCCCCATGACCTTGTCTTCATTTGGATTTTAGTCTTTCTACTTCTAGTATTCCATACCTCATTTTCAATATTATTGTTCCATTTTATCTTAGACCTATCCTTTATTAATGCTTTCATAAACCTGATTATAAAATTTGAGTAGTAGGGAGAATATATGGCATTTCCCATTACCCCTGCATTTTTTATCTAACTTTGTATAATGTTCTTCAGGTTTGTCAACTTTTCCAATATTGTCATTATTTTATGTTTTTCTTTGAATAGGATTTCATGATGGTAACAAGTAGCTAACTGATTAAATTTAGGGTCTTTTATACAGAAGGTAATGCATACCTAAGACTGTAGACCTGTTAAAATAATGCTATTACGTTCTCATGATTTTGGGGATGTCTAGTACATACATGTGTGTGTGTGTGTATGTGTGTGTGTGTGTGTGTGTGTGTGTTTGTGTGTGTGTATACATATATACATACATATATATACATACATACATGCATACATACACACATATATATATATATATATATATATATATATATATAGAGAGAGAGAGAGAGAGAGAGAGAGAGAGCAGGTGGCAAGAGAGAAAGGAGAGAAGACTTTATATTGCTCAATTTGTAAAGTGCTTGCTGTTTAAGTATAGAAACCGGATTTTTGAACCTGAACTCCACATAAATACCAAGTATATGTGCAAGCTCCTGCTATCAAAATATTAACAAGTCAGAATCAGAGGACATATGGAGCAAGCAAGCAAGAGTGCTTGAATTTGTACACTCTAGGTTTACTGAGAAGTGTCTCAGAATGTAAAGTAGAGAGATTGAAAAAGACAATCAACATCAACATTGAGGATCTTACATGTGTAATAAGCACATTCAAACACATACAGCACTTACTTTCTCTCCTTTGTTTGAAACAGTCTATGAAGGTCTATGAAGGAATGGCTGGCTTGTAACTCGCTATGTAAAACAGGAAGGAATCAAACTCATAGAGTTCTGTTTCTGGCTCCTGAGTGTTGAGATTAAAGCCATGTGCTTTATCAATAATTTTTGTTAATTAAATTCATGGAGTGTAACCAGCTTTCATTATTAATGATGTTACAAGCAAATATAATTACTATATTTAGTAATGACACTTGGATTAGCTCAGTGTAATTTGTGTGTACATACATACCTGTGTACTTGCACATATATGTGTGTGCACTTATCAGTGTGTGCAAATGTCTAAGTCTGTATAAGGATTCATGTGTGAATTGAACAATCTTCAAAATAGTACAGGAGTTTACTCATTCTGTCACTCACAATATTAGTATTTGAAAACAAGATTATATTCATAAAATAAAACAGTAGATATAAAGCTATAGTGAAAAAATATGTTACTAGAAATAATTTAAGATGTTTTTAGGAGGAATTTAAGAAAAAAACCAGAAGAATCCATCATGCCCATGAAGCCCTGAATCAGATACAGGATGCAGATGGAATATATAAGTGTCAACATATTATGTGTTCCAAAGAAGCAGGAAATAAAGGGATATCAACAATTTTGATAAGACACTTGGCAATCCATATATCTATCATATATAAATAATATATCCCTTTTGTGTCTGGATACTATAAAATTCTTGAATTTGGAGAGACAATTGCTTAAGGTCTAACATACGAATAGGTGTTATTAGCATATATAATAATGTTTAGGCATATAAAATAATAGCAGCATTATCTGTAATAGCAAAAACCTGGGAGCAACATAGATGCCCCTCAATTGATGAATGGATAAAGAATGGATAAAGAAGATGCGATGCGGCACATCTACACAATATAACACTACTCTGTGGTTAAAAGAAAAAAAATAGAATCTTGAAATTCGTAAGTTGATGGAATTTGAAGAAACCATCCTGAATAATGAAACCCAGTCACAAAAGAAGAACATAGTATGTGCTTGCTCATATGTGGATTTTAGACATAAAACAAAGGATCACCAGCCCATAATTCATACCGCCAGAGGAACTAGGATACAAGGTGGATTCTAAGAGAATCATATAAGGTCCCTCACAGAAGGGGGAAGGGACAATTCTCCAGAACATATGGGGAGAAGGGGGGCAGTTATTGGGGAGGGAACTAGGAGAAAGAGAAGGGGAGAGAGGAAAGTGGTGGGACTAGGAAGACTGACTCAGGGAAGGAATAGAGGATAGAAGAAAGAGAGGGAGAGAGAGACAGTGAGAGAGAGAGAGAGAGAGAGAGAGAGAGAGAGAGAGAGAGAGAGAGAGAGAGAGCATAAAAGAGAGAGCCATTATAAGTTTGAAGAGAAAACTGATTCTAGAGAAATGTCCAGAGACCTGTATGACTTACCCCAACTAACAATTGAGCAATAGTAGAAAGTTACCATAAATGCCCTTCTCTGATAATGAGATCAATGAATAACTTTTCCACCATTATGGAGCCCTCGTCTACCTGTTGGAAACAGAAGCACACACCCATAACTAAACACTGAACTGAACTAGAATCCAGATGCAGAGAGGAAGGACAAGTCTATACTGCAGAAACACATAGAGACAGTTTACCTAAGCAAGGAGGAGCTAATGGGCCACCAGACTGATAGCTTGGAATCCAGCATGGAACTTACTTAGACCCCCTGAACATGGGCCTCAGTTAGAAGGCCTGAACAGTCTAAGGGTCCTCATACAGTGGAACCAGGATGTATTTCTGGTGCACAAAAGGACTTTGCTGGCACATCACCCATGGAAGGATACTCCCTTAACCTAGAGACAGGAGAGAAGTCCTAGTCCCTACTCCAAATGACTTGACATATTTAGATGACCCCTCCTGGAGGGCATCACCCTACATGTGGAGTGGGGATGGGTAGGATGGGAGGGTGGTTGGGGTGCAGGTGAGAGTGAGAGAGAGGGTAAGAGGGAAAGAGAAAGGGAGAGAGGGAAGGAGGAAGGGAGAGAGGAAAAGGGGGAGAGGGAACTGGGATCAATATGTAAAATAAAAATAATAAAATAAAATAATATAAAAAAGAAACAACTCTAAAACAAACAACAAATAATAAGGTGTTTATTTGTGCTAGCATAAAAAATAAAGAATTTTCAAAAGCTCTCAGTTTTCTATCTGTAGTATCCAGATTATATAATATGTACAACTTAGATAATAAATAAAAGAAATATTGAGGAGAATGAGTAGGAATATGTGTTAATGATACAGATCATCAAATATAAGAAAAAAGCAATGATAATCACATGCCAAAATGTCATTGCCATACTCACAATTCTGTACACAGAAATTTATATTCCATTGTCATATCATATACTAATTATTCATGATAAGTAAGTTATGAATAAAAGATTATTTATACTTGAGGTATATTTAATGTAAAATTTATTATGTTCATATTAATAATCATTAATTTAATAATAAATCCATGTATCAGTAATAGAAATAAAAATATATATGTGTTTTTAACAGATGCTCAAAATCATTGAAAGTAGAAATCACTTTTCTTCAGTTCAGTGTATGTGGGAGTTCAAATCTGTATGAGTGAGAAGAAAAGTAATCTTCACCTTGAAGTTGTTACATTTCAATCCTTTGAATTCATTTAAGTTCTTCAATCTTTCTTAAGACTTTCACTGATATTACAATAGAAAAAAAAAATGTTCTCTATAGACATGTTTTAGGAAGGCTTTCCCTGGGGAGTAGGTACAGACAGGAACATGATTTTAGCTATTTTTCTGTAGCTGTGATAAAAATACCTTTAAAAATAATCACAGTAGAAAAGAAGTTGTTTGCTTTGCTAACAGATTCAGAGGGGAAGCAGCCTAAGATGGCAGGAGTGTGCCCGGCATGTGAGGTCAGGCAGGCAGCCATGTATCAGTGTGATCAACTTTAATATGATTACAGACACAGATAAAGAGAACACTAAGTGAACTTAGGCTATAAAAACCTCAAATCATGGCCCCATTGACATACTTTCTCCCATATACTCTTTTTCCTTGAAAGCACCAATACCTACTGAAATAGAGTCACCAAGTAGTATAATGTTCTAAGACTATGAGAGATATTTCTCATTCAAACAAATGTAGGAATCGCAAACTGGGTACAGGCTCCACATTACTTTATTGTCTGACCAAAGGTGTTTCTATTTTAAAATGAAGTATTTGTAGGAGGCAGACTTTAACAGTACAGGCAATACTGAATGTGTTAAAAACAGTAAAAACAGGTACTGTGCCAGTGTATGACAGACTTTGTAATTGTGAAGGGAAACACTTCAACCATGAGTATCTAAGCAGGACAAAACTGTGTACCCCTCTTTCTGTGTATTGGACATTTAACCCCAAAGCAAATATATTTTATAATAGATGAAGAAAAAATACACAATTAAGACAAAATTGTTCAAAAGAGCAGGGTTACTATCTATTTAAAGAGGGAAAAGCAAAGAGATGTGGCCCATCACAGAGAAAGTGCCTTATAAGAACACATGAAGATAGATGTATGCAAGTGAAAGGGGTGGATAAAGAATACACTAAATCTAATGGCATCCTCATCTTGATCTAAAGTGGATCTCAGACATCCTCATGCTATCCAGTCTACAAGAGTAAATTATAGATCTATCTTATTCTTCTACTTTATTTCCCAGTGACTACATTAAAACCAGGTTGTTAGTAATTATCACACATTGGTTCCAACATTACATTATAAGCAGGAAAAACTTATTCTTAGTGTTTTATCAAATAAATATGGCAATAATAAAACTTCAAATAGCTCTCTGGACAAATTATCTTTAAACCATTGTGCATTCTAAGCTTAACTCTATTTCAAATTTGAATCATCATTTTTATGTCTTATTCACCTCTTCCTCAAAGGAAAATAAAGCAATATAAAATTATTCTAAGACTATCTGTAATATATTTACACTGGCTTTTCCTTTATTAATAATGAATTAACTCAAATCATAAATCTCCAAAGGAAGCACTTCAGGTAGTGAGATATAAAGTTAAATTTCATAGAAAGAAATAGATATGTTCATCATTTGTGTTTTATAGTAATAGTGGATTATGAGAAATTAACTCACTCATGCAAGAACATGAAAATGTCACTATCTAAAATGCTAATGGTAATAAAGATGATGATGCTAATGTGTGTATACTCATGTGTATTAAGGGATTGAAAATTAACAGTATAAAATGTCATACATCCTATTATAGGGATCATTCACGATTGTGAAACTGAACGTTAGCATCATTCCACAGAGATACCTGGCCAACTCATAAATAATCTGAACAAAGCAGAGGAAAGCAAATTATCTCACAGACATCAACAAACGGGAATAGTCTAATTTTGAGCCAAAGAAGAAAAACATAAGTTAACATGTGTATATCTATGAATTCTAATTTCTCTAGACCTCATACTTTCTTTATTTATGTCCTCTCTCCATCTATACTGTCTAATCTATACTGTACATGTTCCATTATTATTTGTATCAAATTGATTTCTCAAAGGCTATAAAGTCTTGATTTTCTTACCTCAACATACTATTCTAATTTTTGTGTCTTTTGCTATAAAAAAATTTGTGTTTTTTAAGAGTGAATAACTTAAATAAGGTGATAGTACTCACTTATATTGTTTGAGTTTATAATAGAAATAGTATTATTGAAAAAGCAGTTTCTATTATAGAAGGATCATATAAATATAACCCAACCTAATGCCCTTGGTAGACTATTAAATCTATCTACCATCTATTATCTATCTATCTATCTATCTATCTATCTATCTATCTATCTATCTGTCTGTCTGTCTATCATCTATCTATCTATCATCTATCTATCTATCTATCTATCTATCTATCTATCTATCTATCTAATCTTTCTATCCATCTGTCTTTTGCTTCTGGAATAGGATGTAAGTTTTCAGCTACTGCTCTGTTACCATACTTGTCTGCCCACTATCCTGATCCTTTTTATGATGGTCATGGACTTACCCTCTGAACTTTAAGCCTCAATAAACTCTTTCGTTCATGAGTTGCCTTGATCATGATATCTTTTCACAGAAATAAAATAGAATTTAAGACATGTAGAGTAGCAAGTATGCTGTACTAAGTTATAGAGTCCTTTGTACATATAACAAAGAGTGGCATAGCTGTGTCATGTGGTACAAATAGTTTTATTTTTTGAGTAAGATCCACACAGTGGATTTTAAAAAATCACAGTGATTTTTAAAAATTTGTAGTCCCTCTATCACTGAATAAGCATTCCAATTCCTTATTACTGTAGAAGTTGTTAAGAATATAAATATATATATATATATATATATATATTGCGTGGGAATCAAAATTCACTATTCTCAGTATATGTTAAGTGAATTTTATTTGGAGAGAAGTCATATACAAAAGAAGCAGGCGACTGCTGCTGCAAGTTTCTTCTCCAAGGATCTACGCAGGATGTCTTCTGTGACCTGACTACTAGCAAGAAAGAGAGCCAACTGTCATGAACCCAGACCTAAAACCATTCTCTGTTATGTCTATACCTGTAACAATGCCCAAAAAAATGTGGTCAGCATTATAGGTGTGGGCAGGTTGTTTATCTTATTACATATATAACTGAATACACTGGTTTGAATCAATAGGCCTTCATTGGCTCATATATTGAATGATTGATATCAGTTGGTGAATTAATTTAAGAATAATAAGAAGGTATGTCTTGTTGGAGGAGGTGTATTATTGAAGGTAGATTTGGGGTTTCAAAAGCCATGCCAGACTCAATCCTACTTGTTATGTCTCCTCTTTGTAGATAAGGTAAATTTTAAACTACTGATCCAACACCATGCCTACCTGCCAGCTACACCCACCCTGCCATTTTATCTATATTGTCTATACAAAGTATTTTAGTTTATACAATGAGAGACTGCTATTTTTACCTGTTTTTTTTTCTTTTTAGTAATGAGAATATCTTCATTTGTTTAGTCAATTATTTGGGAACAAAATACTGTATGATTCATGGCATCGCTCATTTCCCAATTTTTCCACTTATAAATTATAATTGTCAGAAGGTTGATCAAGGATGTTTTGATAATCTTGCTTTCTTCGAATTTTTGACTGGTGAGCTTCTGAGTTTTATTTTGTTTGTTTTCTAATACAAATTGCTATAAAATGGCAGAATTTGAACACTGCTAAAAGCAACAATGAAATGTTTTATTTTTAATTTGAGAAATGCTGAAAGTTTGATATTTCCATTTGTATTGTCATTAAAAATGATTGTGTTATGGAAACTAAACTTCTTGTATACATAAAAATTCCTTAGGAAAAAATTTCACCATTTTTTTAAATATCACATTTCACCTTGTTACATTAAACACCAAGTCAATAAAAATGTAATTACTATTTTGATTAAAAAATATTTTTGTGGGTCTAAAACCAAACCATTATTTTCACTAAAGTTAAGAATATAGCAATGAGGTCCTTGTCACCAGGCCTCAGCTACAGGTGAGTTTGGTTCTAATCCCCCTGGAGCAACGGATTCTCCCATACACCCTCCCTGGGAAATCCCTGGGTGGGTCATGGATTTCCCTGCCCCAGCATACTGTCCCTACCGAGAGTGCTCTTGGAGCTCCGATATACACCTACCCACCCCCACAGAGAGCCTGTCCTCCCCCTACCCTCTTCCCTACCCTGCCCACTGTCCCACTGCTCTGGTTGAGCACTGAGCCAGAGGGTGGAGCCAACAATCCAGCCACCTTTGGGGAAATTCCTGGAGCCTATCTGAGCACAATAGACTAGCCTATCCACATGGGAACACCCATAAATTCCACCTGCCTGGTCTCTGATCCCCACCACCAGTCTTCTACTGGAGTTCTGGGTCCCTCTCAGAGATCCACCTATCTCTGCAGGTCCACCCTGAGTACCTGCAGGGGGCTGGATCCTTAACCCCCATCACAGGACCTCTGCTAAAGAGGACCTACTCAGCTAGAGGGTGCAAGCTAGACCCACCTATCAGTGCAGATACATCCTGAGTATCAGCCCAGCCTTTGTCCCAAACACCAGGCCTTGGCTAGAGCTAGACCAGACTATCCCTGAGGAAACATCTGGCAGGCTAGCCTCTGCCAAAGAGGCCTCAGCTCTCCTCTGCTGGAGCTTGAATTGACTCCCATCGTCTGGCCCCTACCTATGGAGAGACCTCCTAGAGAGCTTGGACCACCCAGAACTATAGACATCGAACCTCTGACCCGCCTAAAACCAGAGAGAGGAAGAAACCCACCAACACTTACTGGAAGAAGCTATGGGAAGACAGCAATAGGCAATACAAGAAAACACCTAACATCAGAAAGACAAGCATAACACCACCAGAATCTAGGAAAGCTACACCAACTTGACCAGAACACATCAAAACAAATGAATAAGAAGAGCATGACCTAAAAATTATCATCTTAAAAATGATAGAGGCCCTCAAAGAAGATGTGAGGAAATCCCTTAATGAAGTGGAAGATAAAACAAACAAAAAATTGGAAGAAATGAATAAAATTCTTAAAGAAAGTATAGAAAGCCAAGAAAAAACAATTAAACAGGATCAAGACTTGAAAACGGAAAAAACACAAAGCTAAGGAATGTTGGAAATAATAAAACAAGGCAAATGATCAGGAACTGCAGACACAAGCGTAACCAACAAAATTCAAGAGATGGAAGAGAGAATCGCAGGCTCTGAAGATAAATTAGAGAAAATAGATTCATCTACCAAAGAAAATCTTAAATCCAACAAATCCTTAACACAAAACATCCAGGAAATGTGGGACACTGTGAAAAGGCCAAAGCTAAGAATAATAGGGATAGAGGAAGGTAAGGAAACCCAGCTCAAAGGGGCTGAAAACATATTCAACAAAATCATCGAGGAAAACTTTTCCAATTTGAAGAAGGGCATGCCCATGAAAGTGCAAGAAGCATACCGAATGCCAGATAGACTGGACCAAGGAAAAAAGCAACCGTGACATATAATAAACAAAACACCTAACATACAAAATAAAGAAAGGATATTAAGAGCAGCGAAGGAAAAAGGACAGGTAACATATAAAGGCAGACTTATCAAAATTATGCCAGATTTCTCCATGGAAACCCTCAAGGCCAGAAGGTCCTGGATAGATCTTCTACAAGTACTAAGAGTCCATGGATGCCAGCCCAAGCTACTATACCTAGCAAAATTCTCAATCACTATAGATGGAGAAAACAAGATATTTAATGACAAAGCCAGATTTTTACAATACGTATCTGCAAATCCAGCCCTACAGAAAGCTTTGGAAGGAAAACTCCAACCCAAGGAAGTTAACTACACTCAAAAAGACTTAGGCAACAGATAATCTCACTTCACCAGAAACCAAGATTAAAGAAGTACAAATAAATTCACAATACTACTGCCAAAAGCAAATCTAAAATAAACAAACATTACCAGTCAATGATCCTTACTCTCCCTCAACATTAATGATCTAAACTCGCCTATAAAAAGACACAGGCTAACAGAATGGATATGAAGACAGAATTCTTCCTTCTGCTGCATACAAGAAACACACCTAAGCTACAAAGATAGACATTACCTCAGGGTAAAGGGCTGGGAAAACATCTTCCAATCGAATGGGCCCAAGAAGCAAGCAGGTATGGCCAACCTAATATCTAACAAGTATCTTCAAACCAAAAGTAATCAAAAGAGATGAAGATGGTAATTTCATATTCATCGCAGGAGAAATCCATCACCAAAAGTCTCGATTCTGACCATCTATGTCCCAAATACAAAGACACCCACATTCCTAAAAGAAACGCTCTTAAAACACAAAGCTCACATTAATCCTCACACACTTATACTGGGAGACTTCAACACAACATCCACACCACTAGACAGGACCACCAATCAGAAACTCAACAACGAAACTAAAAGAACTAACAGAAGCTATGTCTCAACTGGGTTTAACAGACATATACAAACATTACATGCAAACACAAAAGAATATACCTTCTTCTCTGCTCCACATGGAACCTTCTGTAAAAGTCGACCCCATACTAGGTGGCACAAGTATCCTCAACAGATAGAAAAGAATTGGAATAGTCCCCTGTATCTGATCAGACCACCATGTTTTAAAGTTGGATTTCAACAACAACACAAATGGCAGAAACCCTACAAACTCATGGAAACTGAACAATGGGCAATTGCACCACACTTGGGTCAAAGAAGAAATAAAGAAAGAAATTAAGGACTTCCTAAAATTCAATGAGATTGAGTACACGACATATCTGAACTTATGGGACGCCTTGAAAGCAGTGTTACGAGGGAAGTTCATTGCACAGAGTTCCCATATGAAGAAAACAGGATTGTCACATTAGAGAATTGACAGTGCAACTGAAAGCCTTAGAACAACAGGAAGCAAACTCACCCCCGAGGAGTAGAAGCTAGGAAACAATCAATTTGAGGGCTTAAATCAATAAAATAGAAACCAGGAAAACAATACAAAAATCAATGCAATAAAGGGTTGTTTTTTTGAGAAAATCAACAAGGTAGACAAACCTTTATCCAAACTATCCAAAAAACAGAGCGAGATCATGCAAATTAACAAAATCAGAAATGAAAAGGGGAGCATAATAACAGACACAGAGGAAATCCCGACAACTTTCAGGTCATACTTTGAAAACCTGTACTCTCCAAAATTTGAAAATTCAAAGGAAATGAACAAATTTTTGGAAAACTACCATTTACCAAAATTAAACCAAGAACAGACAAACAATAGACGTATAACCACCAATGAAATCGAAACAGTCATTAAAAGCCTTCCAACCAAAAAAAGACCAGGGCCAGATGGCTTCAGTGTAGAATTCTACCAGAAATTCAAGGAAGGGCTAATTCCAATACTCCTCAAATTGTTCCACGCAATAGAGACAAAAGGCACATTACCTAACTATTTCTAGGAGGCCACCAATTCAACACCCTTTCACGATAAAGGTCTTGGAGAGATCAGAGATAACAGGAACATACTTAAAAATAATAAAAGCAATATACAGTAAACCAACAGCCAACATCAAACTGAATGGAGAGAAACTTAAGGCAATTTCTCTAAAATCAGGAAAAAGACAAGGCTGTCCTCTCTCTCCAGATCTCTTCAATATTGTACTTGAAGTTCTATCTAAAGGTATAAGACAACAAAAGGAGATCAAGGGGATCCAAATTGGAAAGAAAGTAGTCAAACTGTATCTATGTGCAGATGATATGATAGTTTACATAAGTGACCCAATAAACTCTACCAGGAAAATCCTACAGCTGATAAACACTTTCAGCAAACTAGTAGAAAACAAGATAAACGCAAAAAAATAAAAAAAAAAAAATCAGTAGCCCTACTTTATTAAGACGAAAAAGAGACTGAGAAAAAAAATCAGAGAAAGATCACCCTTTACAATAGCCACAAACAACAGAAAGTATCTTGGGGTAATGCTTACCAAACATGTGAAAGACCTATACAATAAGAACTTTCTGTCTTTAAAGAAAGAAATTAAAGAAGATACCAGAAAATTGAAAGATCTCCCTTGCTCTTGGATTGGAAGGATTAATATAGTAAAAATGACAATCTTGCCAAAAGCAATCTATAGATTCAATGCAATCCCCATTAAAATCCCAGCACAATTCTTCACTGACCTGGAAAGGATAATTGTCAACATTGTATGGAAAAGCAATAGACCTAGGATAGCCAAAACAACCCCTTACAATAAAAGAACTTCAGGAGGCATCACCATCCCTGATTTTAAGCTCTACTAATGAGCTATAGTTCTGAAAAGAGCCAAAACTTGGGACAAAAATAGATAGGTAGACCAATGGAATCGAATTGAAAATCCCGATATTAATCCACACAGCTACAAACACCTGATTTTCGACAAAACAGCTAAAAAAATACAATGAGGGGTGGTTGGGGAGGAAAGCATCTTCAACAAATGATACTGGAACAACTGGATGATGGCGTGTAGAAGACTGCAGATAGACCCATGTCTATCTCCATGCACAAAACTCAAGTCAAAATTGAACAAAGACTTCAACATAAATCCAGCCACACTGAACCTCTTAGAAGAGAAAGTAGGAGGTACCCTTGACCAAATTGGTATAGGGGAATGCTTCCTGGACATAACTCCAGTAGCACAGAAACTGAGATCAACAATTAATAAGTGGGACCTCCTCAAATTTAGAAGCTTCTCTAAGGCAAAGGACACAGTGGACAATACCAAACGGCAGCCCACAGACTGGAAAAAGATTTTTATCAATCCTACATCTGACAAAGGGATGGTCTCCAAAATACACAAAGAACTGAAGAAACTAGTCAACAAAACACCAAATAGCCCTATTAAAAAATGGGGTACAGAATTGAGTTAAGAATTCTCAATAGAGGAAATCAGAGAGGCTGAAAGACACTTAAGAAAATGTTCAACATCCTTAGCTATCAGGGAAATGCAAATGAAAAAAACTTTGAGATACCATCTTACTCCTGCCAGAATGGCTAAAATTAGAAACACCAGTGACAACTTATGCTGGAGAGGAGGTGAAGAAAGGGGAACACTCCTTCACTGCTGGTGGGAGTGCAAACTAGTACAGCCATTTTGGAGATTAGTATGGTGGTTCCTCAGGAGAATGGGAATTAGCTTACCACAGGACCAAGCAATTCCACTCTTAGGTATATACCCAAATGACCCACATCCATGCAACAAAGTCATGTGTTCAACCATGTTCATAGCAGCATTATTTGTAATAGCAAGAACCTGGAAGCAACCTAGATGCCCCTCAACTGAAGAATGGATGAAGAAGATTTGGCACACCTATACAATGGAATACTACTCTGCAGAAAAAAATAACAGAATCTTGAAATTCACAGGCAAGTGGATGGAACTTGAAGAAACCATCCTGAATGAGGTAACCCAGTCACAAAGAGAGGAACAGGGTATGTATTCGCTCGTATTTGGTTTTGAGACATAGAGCAAAGATCACCAGCCTATAATAACCACCACCAGAGAACTGGGATACAAGGTATATTCTAAGTGATTCATTTATGGTCCCTCACAAAAGGGGGAAGGAACAAGTCCCCCAGAGTACATGGGAAATGAGGGGAGGGTGCAGTGAATGGAAAGAGAACTAGGAGAAAGAGAAGGGGAGGAGAGGAAAACCTGTGTGACTAGATAGATTGAGTCAGGGTGAGCTGGGGGGCATAAAAGAGGGAGCCATTATTGGTTTAAACTGAAAACTGAACCTAAAGAAACATCTAGAGAACTACAAGACCAACTCCAGCTAATAATTTGAGCAACCATGGAATGGCTACCATAAATGCCCTTCCCTGATATTGAGATCATCAACTAAATTATCCACCATCATGGAGCTCTTATCTAGTCCCTTTTGGAAACAGAAGCAAACACCCATAACCAAACACTAGAAACCAGATGCAAAGAGAGGAGACAAAACCAGGTTGCAGAAACACACAAAGACGCTGACCTGAACAAGGAGGAGCATTAGCTGATAGCTGGGAATCAGCATGGAAGTGACTCAGACCCCCTGAGTATGGGTCTTATCTCGAAGGACTGTCTGGGGGACCTCAGGCAGTAGAAATATGATCTTTTCCTGGTGCACTAAAGCACCTTGTGGTCACATCCCCCATGGAGGGATACTCGCCTTAACCTAGAGACAAGAGAGAAGTCCTAATCCCTACTTCAAAGGACTTGACAGATTTTCATGACCCAACCTGGATAGCATAGCCCTACAAATGGATTGGGGATAGGGGAATGGGAGGAGAGGGTGGCCAGGGTGCATGTCACAGGGGAAAGAGAGTAAGAGGGAGGGAGAGAGGGTTGGATGGAGGAAGGGTTAGTAAAATGGGATCCACATGTAAAATTTTTAAATTATTTGATTAATAAAAAAATAAAAAGAAGAAAAAAATGCTGCTGGATTAATTCAATTATATATATATATATATATATATATATATATATATATATATATATATATTTAAAATGCTTTGACTTTAAAAGTTAAGCCTAAAGACAAGTTGCTGGGGAAAAGGATTTCTAATTTTGTTTCAACCGAAAATGAAAAGCTGTGGATTCCTTCCATACTAATGTGATTTGATCGAGCAAGACCCCCTAAAGCAATGTCAATGGGACAATGCAGCCTTGATGACTGCATCTTCTTAGGATTCCCCCATGATAGCGCCCCCTACCAGCAGGATGCAGTTTGGAAAGAACGACGCCCAAATTCCCAAATATTTTTTATAAATGTTTGTTTTCATTTAAGAGAAAAAAAAGAAAATCTTTGTATAAATAAAAAAAAAAAATTAAAAAAGAATATAGCAATGTTTTATGGTAAGTAAAATTATATTCACATTTAACAGGAAAATTTAGTGTCACTTTATAAAAGTTAATAACTCAAGGATAATTAACTTAGGAATATCTAATAACTATCTATATATTTACTCTTGCATTATATGTTTATAACTAATAAATAGCACAAAGTACTAAATAATGAGAAAAATGTTCATATTATTTAAAACTATAAAACTCTATATATTATTTATAATATATTAATCAACAAATTCACATTTTTATATATTATTAATATAACAAATTTACATAGAAGTGTAATTACAAAATATTTAATGTTTAGATAGAATAGTAACAAGGCAGACAAGATGTAGAAAACACAAAGTATTTAATTAAATAGAAAGACTAGTCCGTGCTTCTAAGAAGAAAGTTTCAACTTTGTAAAAATGGCAGTGTTTTTCAAACCTATTTTATCAATTTAATTAAACTCACATTAAAATATTAATGCCTTTTTTTTAGAGATTACTTAATTTATAATGGGGTCGATCTCTTCAGGTTATTTTCTATGTGATATTAATCACAAGTAGATGAAATGAGCATACATTTAAAATAATAGGTATAAAAGCAACAAGATTTGATTCTGAAAATGTTTTTGTAGTAGATATTGATAAGAAAGATTAGAAAATATGCAATAAACCCTGAAAAACATCTTTAAACTGGGTAACAGTGTGTTTAATATATAATATATATATGTGTGTGTGTGTGTGTGTGTGTGAAGAAGTAAAGTGAAATTGTGAAATTAAAATAAAAAATAATCAGACACGATAGATGGGAAATACACAGAGAATCTGTTTTGTGTTTTCTTCTAAGTTTTTGATTTTTGGGGTGAGTTGCAGCCAAAAAGACATGTTGCATTATTATAAAAGCTGCTAGATTAAATCAACCTATATATTTTATAAATATCTTCAATCAAAATTGAAGTCAAAAGATCTGCTGTTTTAGGGAAGAGATTATGCTTTTGCTAACATAGAAAATGAAAGGCTACGAATTCATTCAAGAAGACAAAGCCTTATGGAAAAAGTCTACACAGATAATCCTGGCCACAGACATAAAGTAATAAACCTAGAAAATGTGTGATGGATATTTTACCTGCTCAAACATAAAACAAACAAAGACTCACCTTTGCCTGGCTTGTGAACAATCTATGCTTGTACTAATGCAGATTTGCATATCCTTTAAATGTGTGTGCATTTTCAGAACAATGGACCAGACACCAATAAAAAGGGATAGCTCACGTGACCAAGCATTCAAAACAACTTCAAGGCTGTTGGCTGAGATTATTGAACGTCATAGAATACTCAAGTAAAAACGTAAAAATTACCTTGAATTTCTCAAGGTTCCCTGAAAATTACCAGCACCATCAGACAACAGAAAGTCTTCTAGAGAATGATGTCCACATTCCCAAGATATAGGGCCTGAGTGTGTTTTGCTTATTCAATGGACTATGGATGTTTTTCATTGTTTATGCAGGGTGGCATATTTTGGGTCATGCAAAAAAAAAAAAAAAAAAAAAAAAAAAACTAAACAATGGAGTTACATTCTAAGATCACTTTTTCAAGGAAATAAGAGGAATGTCACTTAGAAATGATGAGACAGAAGAGTAAATTATTGAATGTGCTTTGATAAAACAACTATTAGTCACAAAATATTTTACATTGGTATGGATTTAATTCCATAAAAATTCAAGGTTAGTTTTGTTATACTGTATTTATTTTTCTACTCTTGTTTGGGGTATCATGCTTATGCAGCGAATGTAAAAGGGTTATACATAAATAAAAAATAGAAGTTAGTATTCTTCTATATAATCAAATATGTATTTGTATTAGGTATACTTTCAAGGTCAAACATTTTTTACATAAACGTGTGGATTTGAAACATTTCAGAGATCTACAGAACATGGCACTTAAGATGTTTTAATAATATCGGGTGTTTTATGACAATGTGACATGTCTGCTCTTGGTAGTACCAACTTACTTCAGAGAATATGAAAGACACAGAAGAAACTCCATAAGCACTTTGTTTTTCTTTGTGGCAAAAGTTAGTAAGAAACTGCCCATGTCTCAACTTCAGACTGTATGTTGTCCAAAGTAGATCAGCAGGATGCATAAAGAGACTTCAAACTTTGTAAATTCAAGATAGGACAGCCCTTCAAATTCTTCTTTCACTGAAAGTCTCTCAGATATTATAGGCTTTTATGCCAAAGATGGATGTCCCAGTGTTACAAAAGAGCCTTGGGTTACTGTTCTGGCAGTCAGCTGTTTCTGTCAACTCTTAGTTTTGGAAGTTTCTTGCTATGTACTTCCTGTTCATCCAGGTAATATTACATCCTTCTCAGGACTTTGATGGGTTGGAAGACTAGATTAGACAGGAGAGGAAAGCTGATGGGGTAGTATTGCCATTTTTTGAAGATATAAATGGACAAGTGGACTGGTTTTTTTTTTTTTTTGGTTTTAGTTTTGGTTTTTTTGAGACAGGGTTTGTCTGTGCAGCTTTGGAGCATATCTTGGTATTCACCCATTTATTCTGTAGCCTAGGCTGTCTTCAAACTCACAAAATCTGCCTGTCTCTGCCTTCTGAGTGCTAGTATTGAAGGCATATGCCACTACTGCCACCACTGTTTTTTTGATGCATATAATTTTACAATGTTAAAGTTAAAACCTTCCTTTTTTATTTTGACAAAAATGAGAGGATCCTTTTGTATACTGTAAAATATGTTGCTCTGTTGTTAATAAAAAGTTAATTTAATGATAGCTATGCAGGTTTTGTGGGGAGACAAAATGCTGGGAACAAAAAGGGTGAGGTCTGAGGGTCTCACACTTGACAAAAAGAAACAGTGTGGGAATTTTCTAGATAAACTAAGTGAGCCTTAGGGAAAAACATGGAATAATTTATATTGTAAAAGCTTCTGAAGACAAGCCTAAATTATAGGCTGAGAATTTATGACTAATAATAAATCTCAGTGTGATTATTTAGGGAGAAATATGTGGGACAGAGATAGCATGTCAGTCCTTACAAAACAAAACTCTGCCTAAAAGTGATGCAGTTCTTTGGCACATTACATTGATTGTAATTAATACTGTAATGCATATTTGATAAAACTAGGAAGAAAACTTTAAGCTGTGCAGTGGTGGTGCATACCTTTAATTCCAGCACTTGGAAGGCAGATGCAGGCACACATGAATGAGTGCCAGGCTAGCCAAGTCTACAGAATGAATTCCAGGATAGCCTAGATTATTTCACAGAGATACCCTATCTGGAAAAACAAAACAATACAAAACAACAACAATAACAAAACACCATTTAATCAAAATGCTACATTTTTAAAAAGTAAAATTGTTTATCCTTATTTATTATATAAATTTAACACAATTCTTGGTTTTATTAAAATACAACATTTTAGCCCTTAATATGAACAAAGAGTTTTATGCTCCTGTGGAAAAATTAAAATAAAGATGTTATCAATGTTAAAAGAGATAATCATCCTATTATATTATAATTTATTAAGAGATGTGAAGTTTATGTTTTAATGTAGGAGTTGAAAAAATTTAAGAGTTAACATCAGTTCCAATTATGATAGATGGCTGAAAATGACTCAGACTGGGTTTGAAACCTTCAGTTCTTTTCAAGACACACAGGTAATATTAACAGAAATCGAGGTCAATGATTTTCTTTTAGACTAATGTCCATCTGTTATTTTCTTACAGTTTATTAGGGTACAATCATAACCCGTTCCATATGGTGACATTTTTTTTAACAAGTCTCATTTACTAAAGTTAATATGACCTTAGTAATTTCTATATAGGAAATAAACATTCAAAACCAACCTGACTTGAAGAAACCAGGTGTGATTATTAGTATAGCGGTCAGAAGGAAGGAAAATGTTTGATTCTTGATGCCAAGGAAAACAAAAACAAAAGTGGATTTTATATACTTCCATTTTTTGATTAAGTTAATTTTATCCAATATTTATGCCACCTTTTATTCCAATACTGGGATATCAAGTTGATCCTTAATTACTGCAAACAGAGTTGTCATATTTTATTGCCAATAGCAAACAGATTGATTACTTAAAGAATAATTATGGAAAATTCAAGCAAATACAAAAAAAAATGTCTTTAATGTTTTCTGTGTTTCATTGATTACAAGTGAATCATATTGTGATAATATGACCCCAGGTAGGATAAAGAAATCAAAATATATTGAACCACTCACTGTAGAGAATTGGGTTTGTCATTGTTTGCATGATTTACAAAGATAAAGCATAAATTGTAGTGGATGCAGAAGATAGAATAGAAACATTTTAAAACTCCAATAAACAGAGTTAGATATAAACACAGATACTAGAAAGTAAGATCTCCTGTTCTTGTACCAGTTGAACTTGACATTTATGAGCTTGCTGAAGATGTTAAGTAAATGATGTTATTTTTCCAAATATTTGTTTAAACAAGAAAATACATTTAGGGATAGGAGACTTTAGTATTAAACTTGTGAGAATGAAGAGATGTCCTTTATATCCATTATTTTTGTTGTTTATATTTCTTCTACATATTTACATTTAAAGAAATAAATGGTTTTGAAAGTCAAAGCTCGATTTTCTGCATGTATAATTTTGTTTGCAAGCTCATTTGTTTTCTGATAAATTCTGTAATGTCACCTAAATATATTTAGATTTTACATAAGTGTTTTATAAATTTGTCTATTAAAAAGCTCACCACAAAGCTCTATGTTGTTGTTTACAATGGCACATCTTAATGTTTCAGTGATGGAAAAAAGCTTCAGTAACCAACTGTAATTTTCATTGCCAGTGTTTAAAATCTCAGGTTATGATCTCAGTATATTTTTGTGTACTTCCAAATTTTACTGTAAATCACAGATACCTAAACTTCTTTCAAGAAAGATTCAAAATATAAAGTTAAATTTAAACTCACATTAACTATTGTGAATTACTGTACACACACTTTGTAATGAAGAAATTGCTAGCTTTTCTCTTCTGAAGAATCTAACTACGCAGAATTTGCTTTCAGAAGAATATGCTGAAAGAGATGAGCAAAGTGTTTCAGCTAGCAAACCATTTCATGAAATGGCCCTCAATAATATTAAAGTCATCAAACCTCCAATAAATAATCAAAACCATAGAACACAGATCCAGAGCTTATTCAAAATGGGAAAATCATCTGCATTTCAGTCTGCAACAGGTTTTCTGATGAACACAGAAGACCAGAAAGTATGGAATCTCAGGTAAACAAAATGCATGTATATATTAATGGAATATTAAGCAAAATCATGTAAGAAATGGTGTAGCTAAGTAAGCTAAAAAGAAAAGAAAAACCTATAAAATATAAACTGTCTCCTCAAATTAAATGTCCAATCTCTAACAATAATACATATAAGATTGAATTCATTACCTAGAACTCATACAAAGGTGGGAGAAGAAAAAACAGACTTCACAGATCAATCTACTAATCTCCATTTGTTCAGCATAACACACACTTTCTTTAAAAATAATGTAGCATTATTATATGTAATGGAATTTGTCAATTATATACATCGGCCTAGTAATCTGAAATGACCTGTTACAAAGTTAGGAAAATAGAAGTACATGTTCGTAAAACTGGTAGAAGTTGCCACAGCTTTTAAAAATGTTTCTTTTTATGCTGAAATATAAAAATATAGTTACTGTAAGCATGATAAAATATGTAAATTAATTCTATGTCATTTCAACACAGCATTATTTTATACATTATAATAAATCAAATTTCCCAGAATATGCTTTTATTATTCATGTGAAGACAGGCAGATCTAAAGAAATATATTAAAATAAGAAAAATGTTTGTCTCAATATTTATATAGTCAGCCAAACACACTGCCATCATGATAGTCCATTTAACAATATAGACTTACAAAAATATTTCATCCATACAGAAGAGAACATAAGTGTTTTCTTCTAAAACTCCTTTCTATTTAATCCAACTGATATTTTCTTAAGTGATTTAGGAAGATAATCATATCTTATAAATTTGCAAATAAAAATATCCATAAAATAAACAAAAATAACATACCTATAAAGATCTTTGGAGTTTCTCAAGACATATGCAATCAAAATTCATTTATCTTGGGGTAAAATTGTATCTTTATAGACTACATCGCCATCTAGTTCACCTTCCATGTATTGGCAGCTATATGAATATTCATATATGAGAATGTGAATTCAGTTTTCTATATACAAAAACTTGTTGAGTGTCTAATAATATCAAAAATAAAAGCAGGCTTTAAAATCAAGGCAAATACTGTAAACATTCAAGTAGAACTACATTTGGAGATTATGATGGTCAAATTTTCTGTGTAATCATTACCATTTGCTTTCAGAAGAACACAACTTCATCCTTACAGAAATGTAAGGAGTCATGAATATGAGTTATAACTACAACATTTATAAGCTATTGGATTGGAGTGCCTCAAAAATGACAAGGAGGCCATGGAAATTGATCAGAGTCATTTCACAGAGTCCTGATAAAACATTAAGTGTTCTTAAATTTTATGATGAAATTTATTTCAGTCATTTGTTTTCCTTGATATTTAACATTTGAAAGACATACACATAGTTAATGTAGGAGTTTTCAGATTACAGATTTTACATGTTTGTTTAACTTGGTATTATGTTACATAGAAACATTAAGCCACATACAGACTAAATAAATAGCAAATAAGGATATGTTAAGCTATATTGATTTGAATAACAAAGGTTTATTCACATTTCAAAGTAATCCATCAATTGTATTCATGATGTATAATATAAACTTTGTGAGACTAAATTTTTGCAACTTCTTAAAGCTGGCCTTCTTGTCTGGATTGTGAGTGGCATTTAGATTTATTTCATATGTCCATGTTCTCCTTGGCATATAATTCTCAGAACACATTGTCCTATGTTAGA
Organism: Cricetiscus sungorus; assembly: GCA_030556225.1. Classification (NCBI taxonomy): domain Eukaryota; kingdom Metazoa; phylum Chordata; class Mammalia; order Rodentia; family Cricetidae; genus Cricetiscus; species Cricetiscus sungorus. Next base: position 16,937,434 of record JANBXA010000398.1, read on the forward strand.
ATGAGATTATAAAGAGGCTAATCGAAGTGACACAAGAAATCAAAGTGACCCAGAGGGCCAGTGTCACTTTTCCATTTGGGATTTCATCCAAATAAATTCAATACATCCAGTAGAAGTTTCTTGGGACACTTTTATCAGTGAAAGTTTCACAAATTTCCCCTTGTTTGGTGACCTTAATGATCATAATAATCACCAGAGAAGATTTACATATAGTTATTAATAAAATAAGAACATATGTAAGAAAATTATCTACTTTAGTTTAAAATTTGCCTACACATGGCACTAATGGCTACTTTACAGAAAAATGTATTTATTAATATGTAAAGAATTAGTACATAAAAAAAGAATAACAAACCTGTTATGACTTAGGCAATACAGTGTTTTCATGCAAGCAGGACAACTTCAATTTGAATGTCAAGTATCCACATATAAGCTGGGTCTTGGAGCATATGCCTATACTGCTGACCTTGGGAAGTCAGTAATAAGTTGATTTCTGGAAATTGCTAGATAACCAACCAAGCTGAGTCAGTGAGATTCAGGCTAAATTAGAGACTGTACCAAGAATAATGTGAGGAATAATTGAGTAAGATATTCAACATTGGTATCTTGACCCCATTTATACAAACACACAGTGTTCTTTCAAGAATCAAATGTACCCTAAAATATGCATTTACATACACAAACACACAATAAGAAGGATAATATTTGTGAATGTTATTCATCGATTATGAAATATTTCAATGGTTTAAATTTGGCAAGAACTTCTCTAAAGTGTCAAGACATAGATGACACACATATATGTGCCTATAAGAAAGCATATATATTCAATTCCACATTTCATAACAAGTGTTCTGTGTTCTGTGTAATATCTCAGCTAAACACTTTCTGTTTTCTCTTTTCACTTTGTAATAGGTCAAGCTATGCTCTTTGGTTTAAGCCAAGCTCCCTCTCCTCCCTTCCCCCTCCTTCCCTTCCCTCTCTCTCTCTCTCTCTCTCTCTCTATATATATATATATATATATATATATATATATATATATATATCACTTTGCTGTCTTTAAACTAAGATTGTAATTCTCTGGTTGCTATCAGCCAAACTATGCCTACTTTATTTCAGAAACAGTTAATACTTTATCTGTTGCAAAACTGTGACAAATGTACATCAATCATATTAGTCTAAATTGCCACAGATTTATTATAAGGTTATTTTAAGTGGCTTCATACATTATCATACATTATCATGGATATTTTCAAAGAGATTTGGTAAGATATAACAATGTTGTACATTAACTCCATGTAGTTCCTATTTTATTAGAGAGTCCTCTACTGAGGTTGAAGTATAAAATTGTTTTCTACCCTTGGTTGCTTGAGGCTACTCAACCTCAAGAAAATTCACTCTTTTCCTTTAAACTTCAATTTTCTCACTTTTACACTTGCACAATACTCATGCTTACATGAATTTTGATTTTTAGGATTAAAGTACAAGGAACATCTTGGCTAAAGCAAAAGATGCTCAGTTATTCATTGTACAGTATGCCTTCACACCATATGAAAGAAAACAATCCTTTTGTTTTAACATCAAGGTTGTTTTATGTTGCCTTCTTTATAATATTGGAAATTAGCTAGGTATAAAAATGAATAGAAATAGTATTTTTTATTACTGATGATCAAATTCACTTCTGTAAAACTTTAAAGTTAATAGCATTTGCTTATTTCAATATTTTAATTGATTTTTTAAAACATCAAACATGAAAATTTGCACATAACTCAATAAGTATGCAAGTTAAGTGACTATATATACTAGTAGATATATTTTATGCAAATGAGAAAATGAAAATTATACAATACTAATAAATAAGTAGGTCAGTGATGTGAAAAACTGTCTTAAAAGTGTTAACAATGAAAGCAGAGACTAAAGATTTACACTTGTAAAATTTAAGTGTTCCATAAAATTTCCTATCTTGCAACACATAAAAAGAATTATGAAACTAAAAATACTATGAGGGCCTATTTATTTTTCAATAGTAATAATGACATTATAGTTTCAATACAACGTGCCTGTCTCCCACAAGCTGTTTAAGCCACTTGTCCACAGTTAATGTTCTTTTTGGAAGCTATGGAAACTATGGAAAGTGGAATTGACAACTTACACAGATGCTGGTCCCTGCAGAAATCTCATTCCTCTTCTGTCAGCTGTCATTCACTGCTTGACTCACTTCATCTAGCTTGGAAGCTTGTTAAAAATGTCCCTGTTCATTTGACATTTAGACTGGTATGGTCTTGTCCATTCAACCATACTGTCTAAAATATATGGGTGTAGTATGACTTTCATGTTTAGAAGACACCTTTTTTCCTTTTCATTTAACCCTCTTAAAGAAAGAAGGTTTACAAATTCTCTTGACTCAATCTACTGAGGGATGGAAATATTTTGATATCTGAGTATTTCTCATTAACACAATGATTAAAATAAAGAAGAGTATGTTAAAAATAATATTCAAATAATGATGAAAAGGAAAACTCAAATAATTCAATTAATAGCTTCAGTGGAAAGTTTTACTAACAAAATGGATCACCAAGAAAGACAAAAGTTCAACACTTGTAAACAAGCTACAAGTACCACTCATTCAAGATTTATAAGATGTTGGAAATAGATTCATCGACCAAAGAAAATCATAAATCTAACAAATCCTTAACACAAAACATCCAGGAAATGTGAGACACTTTGAAAAGGCCAGACCTAAGAATAATAGGCACAGAGAAAGTTGAGGAAGACCTGCTCAAAGGGACCAAAAACAAATTCAACAAAATTATTGAGGAAAATTTCTCAATCTGAAGAAAGATCTGCCCATGAAAGTACAAGAAGCATACCAAACACCAAATATACTGGACCAAGGACAAAAGACCCCTCGACAAATAATAATTAAAACACCTAACATACAGAATAAAGAAAGAATATTAAGAGCAGCAAAGGAAAAAGGACAGGTAACATATAAAGGCAGACCTATCAAAACTATTCCTGATTTCTCTATGTAAACCCTCAAGGCCAGAAGATCCTGGATAGATGTTCTACAAGTACTAAGAGTACACGGATGGCAGCCCAGGTTACTATACCCAGCAAAATTCTTAATCACTATAGATGGAGAAAAAAGAAAGATATTTAATGACATACCCAGGTTTTCACAATATGTATCTACAAATCTAAGCCTCCAGAAAGTTTGGAAGGAAATTCCAACCCAAGGAAGTTAACTATGCTCACAAAAATGTAGGCATCAGATAATTCCTCTTTAGCAGAATCCAAGGGTAAGCAGGACAAATATATTCACAATACCAAAAGCAAATCTAAAACAACAAAAGCATTAACAATCAATGGTCCTTACTCTCCCTCAACATTAATGGTCTTAACTCACATATAAAAAGACACAGGCTAACAGATTGACACAAAGACAGACTCCATCCTTCTGATGCATACAAGAAACACAGCTAACCTTCAAAGATAGACATTACCTCAGGTAAAGGACTGGGAAAAGATCATCCAATCAAATGGATCCAAGAAACAACCAGGTGTGGCTATCCTAATATCTAACAAGTTAGACTTCAGACCAAAATTAATCAAAAGAGATGATGATGGTCATTTCATATTTATCGCAGGAGAAATCCATCAACAAAAAGTCTCGATTCTGATCATCTATGCCCCAAATACAAAAGCTCCCACATTCATAAAAGAAACACTACTGAAACTTAAACCTCACATAAAACCTAACACTTGTAGTGGGAGACTTTAACACGTTATTCTCAACACTAGACAGGACCACCAATCAGAAACTCAACAAAGAAACAAAAGAACTAACAGAAGTTATGTCTCAACTGGGTTTAACAGACATCTATAGAACATTCCATCCAAACACAAAAGAATATACCTTCTTCTCTGCTCCACAAAGAACCTTCTCTAAAATCGACCACACACTAGATGACATAACAAACCTCAACAGATACCAAAGAATTAGAATAGTTCCCATTATTTTATCAGACCACCATGTTTTAAAATTGGAATTCAACAACACACATCATAGAAACCCTACAAACTCATGGAAACTGAATAATGGGCAATTGCACCACACCTGGGTCAAAGAAGAAATAAAGAAAGAAATTAAGGACTTCCTAAAATTCAACGAGAATGAGGACACGATATATCCGAACTTATGGGACACCTTAAAATCAGTGATACTAGGAAAGTTCATTGCACTAAGTGCCCTTATGAAGAAAACAGATGATAGTCACATGAGAGAATTAACAGTGCATCTGAAAGCCTTAGAACAAAAAGAAGCAAACTCACCCTGAAGGAGTAGATGCTAGGAAATAATCATTTTGAGGGCTAAAATCAATAAAATAAAACCAGGAAAACAATACAAAAAATCAATGCAACAAAGAGGGTTTTTTTTTTTTTTTTTTTTTTAGAAAATAAGATAGACAAACCCTTATTCATACTAACAAAAAAGCAGAGAGAAAACATGCAAATTAACAAAATCAGTAACAAAAAGGAGGACATAATAACGGACATAGAGGAAATCCAGTCAACTTTCTGGTCCTATTTTGAAAACCTGTACTCCACAAAATATGAAAATAAAAAGGAAATGGACAAATTTCTAGATAACTATCACTTACCATAATTAAATCAAGAAAAATCAACTTCATCAACTAAATTATGCACCATCATGGAGCACTCATCTAGTAACTGTTGGAAACAGAAGCAAACACTCATAACTAAACACTAAGTTGAACTATAATCCAGATGTAAAGACAGATGATAAGACCAGGTTGCAAAAACACATAAAGACAGCTGACTTGAACAAGTGGGAGCTAATGCCCCCCAGACTGACAGCTGGGAATCCAGCATGGGCCTGACTCAGACCCCCTGAATATGGGTTTCAGCTAAATAACGGAGCAGACTAAGGAATCTCAGATAATAAAACCAGGACTTATTCCTTGTGCAAAAGGACCTTGCGGGCACATCCCTCATGGAGGGAACTACCTTAACCTAGAGATAGGAGAGAAGTTCTTGTCCTACTTCAAATGACTTGACAGATTTATATGACCCCACCATGATATCATAGCCCTACATGTGGAATGGGGGTGGGACATGAGAGGGGACAGTGGTCAGGGTATATGTGAGGGAGGAAAGAGGGTAAGAGGGAGTGAGGGAGAGGACACCAGGCTCAATATGTAAAAATTTTAAATCATATTATTAATTAAATAAATTTCTAAAAATGTCTTTGATACAAGTAGTTTATAAATAAAGACAAGTTCTTTGCTTGGAGTTCAAGCCCTGCCAGTTTACGAAGAGAGTTCTAAGCCAGCCAAGATTAGAGAGCGAAACCCTATCTTAAGGTTTCACAATGTAAGGTAAAAATAGAATTCCCATTAAGTCCATCTATACAACTCATGAGTATCCGCCCAAAACACTAAAAGACTGTATATCCTACTGTGAATGTACTTGAACTATCTTGTTTATTGTTGTCCCATTCATAGCAGCTCAGAAATAGAATAAGGCTGAATGACTGAATGTTTAGTTAATGAATGGATAATGAAATTTTTCTTCTACAAAGCAGAATTTTTAAAGAAAGTCACTTGGAAAGTTTTTGTGAATAGATCACAAATCATTCCTGTGAGTTCCACCTCTACAATTCAAATATCTACCTGTCTGTCTATCTATCTGTGTATCATCTATATGTCTACCTATTTAGCTATCATCTATCATTCAACCTATATAAAAGGGGAAACCATGTAGAAGAAGGTTTGGGGTTGATCTGGGAGATATTGACAAACATGAAGGGTGATAGAGTAATCATAGGACTAAAGTGCTTTGGTTTTGATCTCTAGTCTTTATAGCTAAAGATACTTGAGCAAGGTACGTAACCTCTCCTGTTTTAGGATTCCTTAATTTTAAAGAAAGAATGCTCATAATTCTTCCCGATTTGTTTCCTTACTTAAATAATGGAATGTATTGACGTACATAAAAGACTCAGAAATATGTGGCAAATGATATGAACCAAATAGACAATTGCTATATATCTATAATGTTTATCCCCCAAGCACAGAGGCTTGTTTTACATTAATATTAAGATTTTCAGTGCAATTGCAACTTACTTGTGAGATTAAGAACTATTGCTTTTTGATTATGATACCACAGAAGAAAAAAATACTGGGGTGAAAATAGTGAACTATAAGTTACTCAGAAAATATTTTCAAGCAATGAATTAGACTATAATAAGTAAGTTAAATGACAAAATAGGCCCACTTAGTAGGTAAAAACTTAAAAAGCCTTATACTCATTTACCCAATTATGCTCCAAACAACAACAAAAATATGTCTCATTTATTTTCTGAGATAACCACTATATATGATAGTTTCATTTTTTCAGTCATTTTTGCAGTCTAGTAATGTTTTGCCAATATGTTCCTCCTTTATGCTTAAAACATGGTTAGCAATGTTAATAAAGTAATCCATAAAAAGAAATGGGATAAAAGTCTATTACTACATAGCTTAAATTTATATTTAATATTAAAAATACCAAAACAATGATGTCATGATGCATGGAAAATGAGAAAACAGTTATCACCTAAATTATGTTTATTCTGAATGGAAAATACTCAATTATCAACAGCCTAAAATCTCAAGTGATAGGGTCTGACTATAATTTTCTGCAAATATCCTATAACTTTAATTTTCTGCTAAAACTCCCTGAAACAGCTTGGTTTTATACAGGTATGCAATTTGCATATCTGGAATTAGATAGTTCTAGGTAATGAATCCATAGAACACTAATGGCAGAAAAAGATCAGCATTTCCAGAAGGAATTCTTTAAATGGCTTATCTGGACATGTACACAGATATCAGACACCCAGTGAATTTCATGCCATATTAGCATGTATTTATGCCCATACTAGAAAGTTGGTATCATTCTAATATCTTTAATATGATAATATCATGATGGTAATAAAAGACGAGGGAGAAAGCTTTGGCTGCCCTCTGTCTAACATGCTTTGCTTCATACCATTGTGTTAATTTTGTATGGTGCACAATGTCAAACCCTACATTAACTCTGGCAAAGTCAAGCCTGAAGGAATGTGTAGAACACAAACAAGATAAGATTCTGTTTTCAAATGCCGTCTATTTATATAAACTTTCCACCTTTTAATTTGGTTTTGTTTTCCTTCTAACATAGGCATACATATTCATGATTCACAGAAATAACATTATTTTTAAAATCACAATTATTTCTGCTTGAACAGCTTTTATCACTAAAAATGTAAGGAAACAATATTACTAAGATGTATGTTTTAAATATTAATGAAATATCATTTTTATGTGAGAAACTAAAGTGAAAATAAAGTCCTCATGAAAATGTTGTTTATATATTAAACTAATTTTCAATAATTCAGAATAATGCTTTGTAATTCACAATATAATAACAAAAATTTCATATATATAATAGTATAAATCTGTAATATATCAATAATATAGATTTAGATAAGTAAATATAGACAGATCTACAATATATCAATAAAGAATGTATCATATTATATGCAAAAAATAGTGTCTTTTATATGCCATGCAATCTGGTTCCACTTCTAAACAAACACTGTATATAAGTTTGCATTTATGTTGTAGCAATTTTTTTCTTATCTTCATATATCACTCAGAATATTACAGTTACAGTGATTAAAATCTTAAGCAAAATGTAAATGAGAAGACTTGTAGTATAATGAGAGAATTAATGCCCCGAAAAATAACAGCTTGCAAACATATTTAGTTAGTACATCAGAACTAGCAAAAATTAAAGATGATAGTAACTGTCAGTCCAATTAATAATTGAAGAGATGACAATTCATTAGGGGTGAATAATATTAGTATTACAGTACAGTAGAACCAGAACGTGTACTAAATGGATATAGGAATATATACTTGAAGGCTAGACATTTTTGTCTCCTCCCAGACTAAACATATTGTATATTTAAAAATGAAAATTATTGATGACTTGATTTTTGTTTTCTTAGGTTGCCTTTTCCTTTATATTGTAAACTTTTATGAATTACTTTATTTCAACATGGTCAATATGATAGGATTCTCTCAATATGTTTCACTTTATGATGTGTGTGTCTCAGGACTTTCTTAGAATACCCATCCAGTGTTCTCTAACCCCTGATATATTCGAAAATGTATGAATCCTGCTGACTCAATCTCATCACATTTAAAGTCACATTCATAAGTTAGATTTAGTAATGGACATCAGCGATTCTATTAATCCAACTCTATTACTCCTCATAAATAGTAAGTACAATGCAAAGACTAAAATAATAAAAATTCTAAAACAGAACATAGGCAGTACCCTACAAGATACTAAGAACTCAAGAAACAAAATTAACAAAACAAAGAACTGAATAAAATAAATGGTCTATACATCTAAATAGAATGTTCTGTCAAACAGAAATAAATATGTAAATCAGTATCTTAAGTATACAGCATCCTTAGTGAACAGGAAAATTAAAAATTAAAAAATTATTTGAAATATGGTTTCATACAGATTAGAATTTCTAGTGTCAAGAACACATATGACAATGAATGTTAGTTGAGGTGAGGTGAAACAGAACTACAATTCGTTTTGTTGTTGTTGTTGTTGTTGTATTTTTTAATGTAGTTGATAATTAATAGAGCCATAATGAAAGTTAGTGTGAAGAACCCTAAATAAGCTAGAGGCTAAAAATATTTTAATCTAGATCTACATCTCTTTGGATATGGTGCAGGATTCCATATCATATTCTACATATACTTGCTTAGCCATGATCATGGATGCTTTATTTGCAATATGTAGGAATTATAAAGAAACTAATTGCTCTTCAACTGATGAATGTATAATAAAGTTGTAGTACATACATATAAAGGAATTCTATCAAGAGTACAAAAAATAAAATTTGAAATTCAAAAGTAAATTGATAGAACTAGGAAATACAAAATCAAAATCTATACATTCTCTGTTACTTGTGAACCCAAGCTCTGAAACAAAGGGGTCAAGATTATTCTGGGGAAACCCAAAGAAACAGCTGACCTGAACAAGTGGGAGCTCACAGACCCCAGTCTGACAGCTGGCAAACCAACATAGGACCAAACCAGGCCCCCTGAACTGGATGTCATGAAACCTGGGCAGTCTATGGGGCCTCTGAAAGTGGAACTAGTATTTATCCCTAGTACTCAAAAGGATTTAGGGAGTACATTCTCCATTGAGAGATTCTTTGTCAGCCAAAATACACAGGGGAGTGCCTAGTCCCTGCCCCAAATGATTTGACATGTTTTGATGAACCCTCATGGATGGCCTGACCCTCCCTGGGGAGTGGATTTGGAATGGGAAATAGAAAAGAGGGAGTCTGGGGGTATGGGAGGATGGGAAGGAGATGAAACTGGAATTGATATGTAAAATATGATTTTTCTAATTTATGAAAAATAAGCTTTCAGTATAAATTATATAACCTAAAAGAATTACAGAAAACTGGGAAGCAGAAGAGAACTACAATGGCAGTAATGGACAATAAACTCTAGAGAGGATTCTTAGGACGCAGGTGCTATAAATGGGACAAAAGGGGAAAGGCATGACAGTTTTAGCTGAGGAGTGGGTACAGAGGGAGGGCAAAGAAAGAGAACAATACTAAGAGTGTTTGAGAAAGCTACAGAGTATATATATTTCTTATTTTAGTTCCATCTCCCTCCCATGCCTCCCAAATCCCCCTCCCACCCCCACCGCCCTACCCCTGACTTCACAGAGAGGGTAAAGCCTTCCAGGAGGAATCATCAAAATTTGTCAAGTCATTTGGAGTAGGGGCTAGGCCCTCCATCCTGACTCTAGGCTAATGGAACATTCCTCCATGGGGAAATGTGCTCCCAAGGTTCTTTTGTGCACCAGGGATACATCCTGGTTCCACTGTCAGAGGCCCCTTAGACTACCCAGGCCTTCTAACTGAGACCCAAGTCCAGAGGGTTTGAGTCAGTCCTATGCTGATTTCCCAGCTGTCAGTCTGGGGGTTCATGACCTCCTCTTGGTTCGTTGTAGCTGTGTCTGTGGGTTTCTGTCTTGAACAATTTTCTTATCATTCCTCCCTCTAAGCAACTAAATTATAGGAGTTTGGTTCTGTGTTTAGCTGTGGGTGTCATACACTTTTATAAGTCTACTTACTTAAACACACACACACACACACACACTCCATTTAGATTGAGTCATGCACGTGAGTTAATATTGCTTTCTTACATGGTCATAGACTACCTAATAAAAATTCCACTGCCAGGCAGGGAAAACCCTTTCTTAAGAGTTTTTCATTAGTTAGTTGGGTGATGGTAGCACACACCTTTAATCCCAGCACTTGGGAGGCAGAGGCAGGCAGATCTCTGTGATCTCTATAGGCCAGCATGCTCTATAGAGCTTTTTCCAGGAAGCCTTGGCTGACAAAGAAACCCTGTATCATAAGCTAAAGAAATAAATGAATAAATAAATAAATAATATTTTTCCATCAGTTACACACTTGCAGAGGGTCTAGATCAGTTCTATGAAGCTGTTGGTCCAGAATCCATGAGCTCCCAGGACTCCCTGGGCTCATACAGTCGATTTGTGAATTTGTAAGTCTCCTAGCAGGGAGATCAGGACCTGCCCTGGTCCTTAGCTGGCTCTTGGGAATCTGTTCCCCATGTTATATTACCCTGTCTGACCTTGAACCAAAGGGAGAATCTAGGTCCAGCCTTAACTTGATCTTCCATGTTTTGTTCAAGTCCATGGGTGACTTGGCCCCTTCTGACTGGAGATGGAGGAGGAAGATGGGAAGGGAGGGGGACCAGGAGGAAAGAACAAAGAGGAAACAGCGACTGGTGTATAAAATAATAAAAAAAAAAATGTTATTTAAATAACATTTAAGTGGTAGACAAGGATGAACAGCTCTTTCTCATCACAACTTAAATATTACAAGGCACTGGCTGTACCTTATCTAACCTGTGAGTCCAGTCTTTTTGACTTCAACCATTTTCTCTCAGGTAATAGAATTTCATTTTTATATATGTATATTATGCCTGTCTCCATTTGAGTTGGGAAGCTACAGTACTCAGGCTCTGTGGAGTAAAGAGAGGATACTAAGTTATAATTTATCATCAATTAGGTTTTAAACCAGTCCCTGTGGTTTTAAGGTCATCTTTCTTCACCTTTCAGAATTTACTGCAACCAATTACTATGGCTTGTAGAAACTCTAAGGGAACACATTAAATCCCTTCTTGACTGTTCCAAATGACAAATTAAAGTTCTGACTTGTCAAGCACATGATGTTTAACAAGAACACACTTTTCCCTTTATGTCTTCTAAGCATACTCAGATTTTATGTATGTCTAAGTGTGTAATTTTTCTGTCACCATGGGATCTCAATGCCCCTAGGGATTATTTAAAATTTTAAATCTCCAATCTACAGTTCTCCTGGAGCTTATGAGCTGACTTCAACATAGAATGATTGTTAGGATTTCTGACTTTGAGTTTATGAACTCAATTTAAGTTGGTGTCCTTTGATTTGGGGCTTTCTAAAACCCACCTGGTTTAATGTGCTCTTCCAGAACAGTTTCCCAATTGATTTATAGAACCCCAAGGATTTTCACCACACCAGGATAATTTTTTAATTGCTCCTTCCTCAGCTTTGAATATTCCCCATGTTAAGATTTTAGTGCAAATTCCTGCTCTACCATGTCAAATTTGCTCACTATTCTTTTGATTCCTTGTGAGATTATTTTCATCCACCCACACAGCTATGGCATAGGCACATGTGATAATACCTAGTTACAGATTTAATTAGCTCCCTCACTGAAGATACTAGATGCTATTGATGGTCTCCTCTCTGTAATTTTAGTATATCCACGATCCATGGTCTAGCCTGAATTACTACCCTGGGCTACACTTCAATTACTTTCCTTTTCTGTAGTTGTCAACTCACTTCAGGCGTACAGAATGTCGTGGGCTACTTACAACCTTCACTCCTTAAAAAAATATTCATAGACTTGATTTAAATAAGATTTCATTCAGAAAATGCTTTTGTTAATATTAAAGGGAACATGTGATTGTAATAACTTTACTCAACTCTATAACACATTGCTAGTTCATGTTTTTAAGATCTCACTGTGTACATAAAATCATTCCTAAGAGTAAATCAGGCTTCATAGATTGCAGTGCTTATGATACATGACCTTGAGTAATACATATATCTGTACTCTTCCTATTTTTGAAAAATCTCAAAGCTCTCAGCTATGTCATGCATTAAACTGTCAGTCTGTCCTGAAGGTCTGTACTTGCAGTAAAGTGGTTAGCTGTACTTTTAGATTATTAATCTGAATAATTAGCATGGAATCTTCCTGTGTGTTTTCTATCTTCTCACGTGTAGTTCAGGGGGAAGTTTTCCCAAGTAGCCGATGCAGTATTTTTGTTCGTTTGCCGGCTTGCTTCACATCGTGATACCAGCATTTCATTAAGCCCTCTGGAAAGAAGTCAGAAATGCTCCATGGCTTGTCCTGTTTCAGTGTCTCTTTTGGAGTTCCATCTTGCTGGTTTAACGAATTGTGAGGCTGTCTTTCCAGTGAAAAACAGCTCAGAATGACACTTTGAAGCAAGAAGCTGAAGATGGGACATCCATGAGAGATCTGTGAAGGTGTGACATCCATGGCAGGTCTGTGAAGGTGTGACATCCATGGAAGGTCTGTACTTCACAGAAGAAGAGGCTTGTGCTCTGCCCTGCTCTGTTGACCTGCTCAGTTCATCCTTTCATGCTATAGGCAATCTGTCACAAATGTTGGTTTTCCCCATCATGAAAGTATCTAAAATATGCTAAATAGCAAAACACATGAGAGGGTTGCAAAACTTGTTTAATTTAAAGTTATCTCTTGATTCTAAACAGAAAATACTGTACTGTCAAGAGCATTTATCTTAATGTATGTGTTATTTTGATATTATATATAAATATATGTATATATCACAGACATATTACACAAAATTGAAAATAAATGCATGTATCTATAAGTAAGCTATTTATGTTTGCGTATGTGTCTCACCATGTATATATGTGTTTCTGAGTCTGTGTTTATATTGATTATTTTGGTGAACTCATTGAATAGCATATTTTCAAATAAATATTTCAATAAATATTTGAAATTTAATATTTTTTCTTAAGTTGTATTGGCCTGATCAGTTGTCATCAATCTGGGGATCACAACTTCTTTAGGGTCACATATCAGATGCCATAAATATCACACATTTACATTATGATTTATCAATAGCAAAATTTCAGTCCAAATCAGCAATGAAATAATTTTCTGAATATGGGTCACCACAACATGAGGAATTGCATTTAAGCTTTGTATCGGTAAGAAAGTAGACACTCACTTTCCTCCATCTTCTCTAAGAAGCCCTGTAGCATGCATGTAAGTTTCCACCAGCCCGCCCGCCACTGGTCTGGCGTCCTGGCCCCCAATAACACGCAGGAGACTCTATATTTGATACAATCCTGTTGGCCAGTTACCATTATTGTTAATGGGCTAGCTCTGCCTTAATCATTAACCCATTTCTACTTATCTAAGTATTTCCACGTGGTCGTCTTATGGGGAGCCGCGCGGCAGGCTTCCTGCTTCTTCCTGGGCTACATCTTGACTCCTCCCTACTCACTTCCTCTTCCTCCTTGTGGGCGCCTAGCCCCGCCTATCTTGTTTCCTATTGGCCACAGGGCTTTATTAACCAGTATGAAAAACATATACACAGAATAACATCTCCCATCAAAGCCCAATTTTTTTTTTTTTGCAGTAATTATAAAAAAACAATACTCAGTCTTCATCCAATTCACACAATTTGCTGTTATGCCAAAGAGTTCTAAGATGAGGAAAAAGACATTAGTGATTTAGGAAACAAAATAATGAAAATTTGTATGTTTCTTAACTAATTTTCCACAGTTGTGCAGGGTATTCTTCTAAATTTGTTCTTAAATATTCATTGATGACTGAATTCTGTTAAGTAAAAATCCTTTTGATTTTGGTGAAAGGTGGGTTTCTTGAGGTCACGTTTGCATTTTTAAATATGGAATATTGACATAATGTAATTTTAACCTGGTGAAACTTACTTATATAGTGTTTGAAAGTCCTTCCAAAAGATTCTGTGAAAATTTAATTTCAATCTTGACAATTACAAATACGAAAATAAGAGGTCATTTCTTTAAAGATCTTTGTCCTCCTAAATTGATTAGTGCTTCTCATTACAGAACAAGTATTTTAATGAAATGATAATTTCAGCATGTACTCTCTCTGTCAAAGATGTAGTCTCCAGCTCTTCTGCCTGTGACAATAAATTGGTGCAGCATCAAGAATATTACCAGGACTATCATTGTGGTTTTTCTAATTTCCATAATCACAAAAAAGTGTATCTGTTCATACAGGAACTAATTTATGATGTTTTAATATAGCCAAAAATAAAACAGTATGTTACGCATCTCTCATTCTGCGCAGAAATCAATTAAAATGGATCAAAGATTCTTTTTCACTTGAAATATTGAAATTTTCATCTTAGACAGAATGGATATGATCCAGAAAACAAATGACAGAAAGAATAGAGCCCTTTAAGACAAGTGCTACTGTTATGTTAATAAGCATAAAGGCCTCATAAAAAATTAGAACTAGAAATACTCTAACCTCCAGGTGTATAACTCCTTAGCACATGCCCAAAGAAAAACATATTCTTCCACAAAGGCACTTGTATTTCCAGGTATATCACTGCAACTATTTACCATAGTTAATGGACACACACACACACACACAAACACACATATGCACACACACATACACACATATACAATACATACGTACACACACATACATACACACAGATACACACACATACACACATTCATACATACAGATATGCACACACATATACACACATACACACACACACAGATACACAGATACACACATACACACACATTTGCATACACACAGATATACACATACACACAGATACACACATACACAGACACACACACATACACCTTAGTTTTTAATGTGGCAAACAGTATCTGAAATATTGAATTAGAAATATAATTTAATAACATCAACTATTCAGTAATGTGCCAGTGGTGTCTGCTTTGGCTTTAAAACAGACTTTGTAACCTTAAAGAAGCTGAAAACAACACCAGCATTAATTATTTAATTATGAATTAAACTCTTCAGTTCTTTATGCTTTCCCTACAACTATATCATAGCTAATTTTTCAACATGTTTTATTAACACGTTTAATTAAAGGTTTATGATCATTAATTATTGTGATTACATTATTTTCTTTCAAGTCTATTAATTTGTGACTGTTGAATTCCTCATTTTACTTTCACTATGATTTCAATTAGTTATAATTCTTTGCACATCATCAGCTTAACCCTTGCTTACCTTCCTGGAGGAGATTTTCTTTGGTCTGTTTTGCACTGATTTCCCTAGGTTATTTTGTGTTACTCAATGTACAGACTGGAACACTGAAAAACCCTTAACATTTCAAGCCCAGAAGAATTTAGTCTAAACTCTGTTTGGAAAGATCAGAGTTGAGATATGAAGCAAAAAGGTTTCACAGACATGTGAAAACTATCACTCTAGTTGGGAGCTTACAAGTCCATACTTGCTGCAGTGTTTGAAGCCTTGCCTGTTACCTCTGTTGTTGATCAAATATACCAAATTATGCTGTGAATATTTCTATCCCTTTTAGAGCAAAAAATGTACTTCTCTACATCATTTTTCCCTTCTAATTTTTCATCAGGTAATTTTGGACACACAGCTATCAATAGTTACCCTATTTGTCTGAGTAATATGCCATGTGAACTTCTAGTCCCTCTCAAACAATGCAGATGAGTGAGAAGTAGTAATAACACTCAGAATATACATATGATAGCTGGCTGAGACCCGTTATTAGATTCCAATGACTAACAATTACAAATGGTATGGCGTATTTTCATAAATAACAACAATGAACTGTTTTCACAGTTCTGGATCAGTAGCGTGTTGTCAAGGTGTTTGAAGTTTTGCCTTTTTCTGATGTGTAGGAGGGCTGAGGCTATGCCCCAGATTGCTTTCTTGCTGTGAAAGATTTGTCATCTCCCTGTGAGTCTTAAATCATTCCCTTTGCATATGCTTATATGTATGTTTTAACTTCTTTATAAAAATATTTATTTTACTTAAATTACATATTTTTATGTGGACATGGATATTAGTTCAAGATGACTGTGATGGTCAAAAGAGGATTTCAGCCACTAGACATTAATTCCATGTCCTCTGGAAGAGTAGTATATGTTCTTTAACCAATAACCCATTTTTCCACCCTTTGTTCTTTATATATATATAGGATTCTTGTTTGATTAGGTATTCTGTCACCAGATATAATCATATCCAGTATCAGGAGAGCAAGAATTCAAACATATTGAAGAAAATAAGCTTTTTCTTTGCAATCAGTTGTCAATCTTCAAATACATACTACACTTCAGAATAGGGTCAATACAAAGCAATATATGAGAAGCTCAACTTGAACTTAATGGTATTTTTGAAAAAAATAAAAACTGTCCTGAATTGCTTTTGGTATTTAATCTGGCTAGATTTTTGCTTGTATATTATTCTTTATGATTTGTAGTTTTCATGGTGTTTGTTTTTTCTTTCTCTTGTTCTCTCACTCATGTTCATACACTAGTTTTATAAAGAAAGAGGTAAAAGAATAGAGTTGGACAAGTAGGGAGATGACAAGGTGAGGATCTAGAAAATGGGGGAGGATAAATAATTATCAGAATTTGATCTAGAAATACTTCTTTTAATTAAAATTAAGAAAACAATGTAAAGAATAAAACATATTTTTATCACCAAATTTGAATGTGGAAAATTAATTTGGAGCTTGTTACTTAGTGAATACATGATTGAAACTCTAGTTCTACTTCAGTCTGGTTGGTTTCCCAGTGAGTGAACCAATTGTACTCCCACTGTCTTTATTGTAGAACCTATCTCAGATTTAAGCCAATGAGCAAACAAAAACTTTCTTTTACTGTCTAGCTAATGCTAAGAAAATATGTGCTCAAGTCCCATATCTCCCTGTTCTCAAATGGAAAGTTATCATTTTTAAAACTCATATATTGAAATATGTTCAGAAATCTATAAGGATGATCCCAACTAAAAATCTGAGCAATAATGGAGAGGCTAACTTCCCTGATAATGAGATTGATAACTAATTATTATATGCTATCCTAAAGCCCTCATCTAGTAGCTGATGGAGACATAGCAGACACCCACAGCTAAACACTGAGCAGAACTCCTGAAATCCAGTTGCAGAAAGGGAGGAGTGATGAGCAAAGGGGTCAAGACCAGGTCACAGAAACCCACAGAAACAGCTGACCTGAACAAGGGGAAGCTCATGGACCTCAGACTGATAGCTCGAAACCAGCTTGGGACTGACTCAGATACACTGAATGTGATCCCAGTTAGAAGGTCTGGGCAATCTAAGTAACCTCTGACAGTGGGACCAGGATGTATCCCTGATACATGAAAGGACTTTGGGAGTGCATTCCCCATGGAGGGATACTCCCTTTGCCTAGAGACAGGAGGGAGAGCCTACACCCTACTCCAAATGATTGGCAGATTTTGATGGTCCCTCCTGGAAATCCCCACCCTCTTTGTGGAGTGGGTGGCAAATAGAATGGTAGGGGGGATTCAGCGGGCATGGGAGGAAGGGTGGGAGAGGGAACTGGAATTGATATGTAAAAATAAGAAAAAAAAGAAAAGAGAAAATTTGCAATCAGTAATAGACTTCATTCTCAATTATTCCTTTGAAACTTATTTTCAAATTTTGTAATATAAACTCTTTGTTACTTTTACAGAATCTAGGTTTTTCCAGTGCAGTGATCTATGACTTGTTATAAATTTTATCCCATAAGCAGTCATGAGATGTTTGACATCATTGAAAAGATGGGTCCAGAAATTTTGTCAATCATGCTTAAACTAAAAAGAAAAAAATCTAAAACATGTTCATAATAAGTGTCTCATAAATCCCCTGTCCTGAATTTTGCATGACTCTAGTTCTGTAATGGGAAGAGTAAAAACCAGAAAACAGCTAAGGCAATTAAAATACATTGAATTCTTGAAAGCAAGTAAATGACAAAATATTTCTAACAAAGATTTCTATTGTTCTCCCATAATATAAAAATGTCTTCAGGAAAATATAAAGGTAAAGGTTCAGCTATAAAGAGATTACTCATGAAAGAGCAGAGAGGACCTTCTCTATAAGAAACTTTGACTGTTTCAGCTTCCCCCATTGATTGGTACTAAATAATTGATGCACACACTTAATGACGTGGACTGTCTGCTATTAAGTGTTCTTTTACTTTGAAGAGATGCCAAAAGAGAAATTTCCATATGTAGAAACTGTCTCATTAATAAATTCAATCACCTGTCTCAAAGAGTCTAGATGAGTCAATTGGATGCTGGAAAGCAGCCCCTTCTCTTGCCTCTGCATCAACTCCTACTTTCTAGTTCCTGCTCTGTTTGAGATCTTGTCCTGACTTCCTTTAGATGCTAAACTGTGTTATTGAGACATAAGTCAAATAAAACATTTTTTTCTCCAAGTTGCACTGGTTATAGCGTTTCAACATTATAATTGTAACTCTAATTAAGACAGTCAGTAAAACTAACACAACAGGCTCTTTCTTTCACATGTAATATAATATTGTGCACAATAAAAACAATGTTATATCTCAGAAGAATTAAAGAGAGAGTGGAGTGGGGGTAGAGTTCATTGGAAGCAGGAAGATACCCAAAACAAATATAAAACCTCCTTGGGATGTAGTATGCACCTGAAATTCCAGTATTTGGGAGCTTGATCTAGGAGGATTTTTGGACTTGTTAACCATCCAGTGTCATCAAATCAGTGAGCTCCAAGTTCAGTGAAGGACACTGCCTCAAAAATTAATGTGCACATCAATTGTGGATAATACTTGACATTAATCTTTGTAGTACACACACACACACACACACAGAGAGAGAGAGAGAGAGAGAGAGAGAGAGAGAGAGAGAGAGAGAGAGAGAGAGAGAGAGAAAGAAAGAGAGAGAGAATTGAATCTATCTATTTAGGGGTTCATAGCAAATGTTATTGATCAGATAGAATATATTCATATTTGTAGGAAACTTCATGTTTCAATCACCTTCTCAATGTAAGATGATTAGAAAATTGTTCTTTTTGGTTTTTAAGTAGATATGTATCCCCACTCACACGTTTTCAAATTCATTGTACTCTTCTGGTGAGTATATTATAAGGTCTTTCCATCTTACTTATCCCATCCAGAGGTTAACATCCCTATGTTCAATATCTCTATACTGTAGACACAACATATGCTTTACTTGTTCTCATGGTTATCTGTTCACAATATTGTAGCTTTGCTTTTCAAGGACCTATGTTGGTACTTAATATTGACTTCAATGAACAGTAGAAATCAAGGTTCAATTTATGAATAGGCCAAATAGGAACTCTAAAGTATTTCATTTGTAGATGGACTTACATCTACAAATTTAAGTTAGATATTATACTTTAGCTTTATTATTGCATTATGTATTATTGTCTTATGTTATTATATGGGAATATAGTTAATTTCTTGCTATTCCTGATTTATAAACTAAAATCTGTCCCACATACAAAAATATTAAAAAAATCATACTGGGCTTACAATTCAATGCTGTTTTTTATTTCCTTTCGGGATCTGGGAAACTTGGAAAATACTAATGATACTACCACACATCATTTATGATGATGAGCAATTATGTTCCTTATAGATTCAGACAAGAAAAAATATATTGTATTGTATTCACTAGTTGGAGAAAACATATGCCTTCCTCTTTGCTTTTTGAAAAGGTAGTCTCTTTTTACTATTGATTTTTTAAAATAAGTTTAGGAAAAATGAATTCTTCAATAAGCTGTCAAGATATAAGTGACACTATTAATTTTCTCGTATAGGGAGACCACATCTGGACAACAGCTGGAACCTGATTCAGTACACACTTAAAATGATCATTTGTCTTTATTCTGCAAGTCCCATCTGTCTATGGAGCCAATTGAAGTGTTTAATTAAATGGTGGTATTAGATCCACATTCCATTTTATGGTTTAAATAAGGAGAACCCTATGTTGTCTTGCAAATGAGCCATTTGCTGGGTTATATGCATGTGTTGTTTCAGTGTTATGTAATTTAAAATAGGTTGGAGCATCTTCCGTATCGTTTTTTTCTTTACAATACTTATTCCAAAATAATCTTTATGATAGAATGGAATGTAGCTACCTTTCTTAATTTTCTTGTTCTATTATAGTAACTCTCTAAATTTTAGTTATAATTTCTTAAAAGATCTGCTGAGGTTGAATATTTGCATTTGATAAAATAACTGTTCACAAGATTAGAAGCAGCTACACTCCACATAGCAATTTGGATTCACTTAAGTGTGCTGAAAAATTTTCCAATTTATCTACATTTGCTCATTTTGGAAGATGACAGTGCTAGATTTTTGTTTGCTTTCATTTGACTTGTATAGTTGTTAAGGCTATAATTAAGAAGCTTAAGGGTTTATAATAAACTGTAGAATAATAGCAACAAATATAGATACCTTAGTATGTGCTGTGTTAAAGACTTGGTGCTGTTGTTACTTATTAATCATGACAAATTAGGAATAAATATCAAAATGTTTATAAATTATTTTAATCCACAGCTTTGAGCATTGTCTGAATGAAGAAAGTTTTTTAAGCAATGTCTACTTGGAAAATTGTGTAGATTAAGCTATCTTACCATCATCGCTTGTATACTGAAAACAAACAATTAATAGTTTCTTTATAATACACTTCATTTTAATGTTTTTTATAAAAATTAAAGTTTGATAGAAATAGGAAATATTCTAATAATAATGAGAAATTATTGGTTAGATTGTAAACTATACTATTGTAATCTATACTATTGTATTGTCCCTCAAAATAGAATAAAGCACAGGACTATTGTTCTTTGTAATATATAAGGAACTATGGGAACATACTATAGAACTATGTAAGCATATCATTCATCAGTTTCAAGCCTGTGTTCATTGCTGCATCAATGACTAAATTCTTCAAATAAAATCATGTTGATGCTCACCAGTAGATCAAAGCACAGGGTAAAATATTATCTATCTGTCTATTTATCTACCTATATATCATCTATCATCTCTGTGTGTGTGTGTGTGTGTGTGTGTGTGCGTTGCTTGTGTGCATGTGTGTAACTAAAAAGGAAATAAAATGATGACCTTTATAGTAAAACGAAGGTACCACGTGGCCACTGTGTTAAGTGTAAGAAGCCATATTCATGTTTAAAAAATCAGAATATAATCTCGGCTATGTATAATCTTGATTCAGACTGTTGCATATGCTATGAAATAAGAAAGACAGTCATAAAAAAGGAGAAGTGAACCTAAGAGAATTAAGAAATAGAGAGGAAAGCAGAATGTGGTGCAATTAATACAGTGTTAAAACTAACTCAAAGAAGAACAGGTTAAAGATGGGGGAGTAAAAGTTTCAGGAAAATATTTTGCTTTGGATCCTCTCTTCTCAACTTGTTGTGACTAGTTATGAATGTAGCATTATCTATAAAGGGACTGCCACATGTTTAAATCATACAGTATCTAGATAAGTCATAATAAGGAAACTGATGTAAATCTGAAATTTTAATAACATTTAATGAGTTCCTTTTGTGTATCCGCATGATGGGCAAGAGTGAGTACAAACAAGCAGTGTTCAATCTTTGTAACCTGAACAAATTGCTGATCTAAATGATAAGATTTTAAGTTTAGAATGGGTGATGTTAATATGAGAATATCACAGAATGCTTCAAATGTTAAAAAATAAACGATGGTACTGGTTTATTTTCTCTCATTATAAGAGCAGAGTTGTTAATCTCAATTCAATGGTGAGTGACTCAATTACACTTCAAAGCTGTATGCCATGGATATTACAGAGCCACAGTATCCTGTAGTATCCTCTATAAACTGAGAAAAAAATATGTCTAACATTTTCCAGAAGTCTCAGAGTAAAATAAAAAAAAACAAAAAAAAAATAAATTAATGACTAAGAGCTAGCAAGAACATACAGTTAGAATAATAATAGCTTGAATTCTAAAAATATAAAGAATGTATTTACAAATTTTGAGTAAAATAGGATTGAGAGTACTGATTTTAAAATACAGATTAATTTTAGGAAATATTAACTGAATAACATTATATATTTTGTGCAGCAGTCCAGAAAAAAGTATTAATATGTGACTCCAAGAACAACACATGGAAACTAAAATTAATCTGTTTAATTTAAAAATTCAATGGCCAAAGTATTTGTAAATAAATAGATAAGTTTAAATAAGTAAATTTCATTTTTTCTAAAATATATCAAGGGTTGCTTCTCAGGGTAAAATAGCTAAAGTTGTTTCCTATAACATAAATTTGAAATATGCTTGAATATATTCAATCAAAATAAGAGTGATGAAAAACCTTTACAAAACAGAGAAATACAAATAACTCTTCATTATAACAATAATAATATTTTCTTGGTGCTTACACTATGATTTATTAAAAATGCATTATGTTAGATTGGCTAATATCAGAAACATGTATTAGAAAAATGTGAGTACAATGTTGTAAAAGGTTAGATTGTTCCAGGGTCCTGATGGGCTGGTGGGAGAGACCCATGACACATACACCAAAACCAGGAAATGCAACAAGCAAGAGGTGTTTATTGAAGGAGTGCACTGAGGTGACAGCAATCTCGGGGAAAGCTGCACACCCCGCAAAGGGTTCGGGCTCCTTTTTACCGAGACAAATCGCAAATCAGCATACATGCTGATTGATTACAAAGTGTGATCTCATGTTTGAGAGATCACCCAGATATGACCTGTTCTTATTCAAAGGATAAACCATAGAATGACTTGGAAAGTCCCCAGACTGTCTGTTGGCTAGGAGTGACCCAGACAGTGCTGGTCATCTGAGACCATTTGTTCCAGTGTTGGGGGCCTATTTCCTTGTTGTGGGCCAAGACCTGAAAGAGCCTTTTTTCATACTCTGACTTTCTCTTGGCTGTAACTAACCTATTTAACAAGATCAGGCTAGCATAACACTATCCCCATCACCATAGTAACTTTCTTGTTCTCATATCTGTTCTTTCCTCCCATGTCAATATCCATTCTTTATAATATTCTAATAAGAACTTCCACTTAAAATTTAACAAAAGCTTTAAAAACAAACAATAAAAAAAAGAACAGAGATAAGCAAGGCTTCTTACGAACAAATTTTTTCTCAGTTGGGTTTTATTAGAGATAGGCAGAAATTTTTGCAGCTCCTTTAAGGGGGGTTTCCTGACTCAGCATAAGTGGCAAAAAACCTCAAGGCTTTTAAAGAGCTCTGCTAACATTGAAATGGTGTGTACGAGAGCTGGCAATGGCAGTTACCACATCTCCAAGCCAGCAGCATGCTGCTGGATTGCAGCATAGACCAAGGCAGTGAGCACAGCTCTCAGTTCTGGCATTAAAATACCTGTCGACATCTTGGATAGACCGTGGCTGAAACAACTGTGGCTTTTATTTTAGGAATGTTGTTTATCAGATAAAAGATTCATGGCCACAAAAAGATAAAAATGTATGGTAAAGACAGATTCAGATTAAGAAAAACCTCTAAAGGATTACAGTGTCTTCTGAAATATACATAGGCTTGGGAGAGAAAAAGAAACAGGATACAATGGTTAAAAAAAAAAAAGAAAGAGTAGCTGGGTATGGTGGCACATACCTTTAATCCCAGCACTTGGGAGACAGAGGCAAACAGATCTCTGTGATTTCAAAGTAAACATGCTATGCAGAGTGAAATCCAGGACAGATAAAAGTTACACAGAGAAACCCTGTACCTAAATATGTAAAAACAGAAGTAGAAGAAATAGAGTAGTAAAACATGTAAAGATGGAGAAAATCTGGATACTGTATGGTATTATATCGTCTTTGTATCATTTGACTGCTGAGGAAATAACAATTATTAAAACAAATACTGCTGGATCAATTTAATTTATATGTTTTAAAAATGCTTTGACTCCAAAGTTTAAGTCTAAGAACAACTTACTGGGGAAAAGGATTTCTATTTTTGTTTCCTCAGAAAGTGAAAAGCTGTGGATTCTTTCCAGACTAATGTGGCCTAATCAAGCCAGACCCCCTGAAACAGTGTTCCAGGTGATCCAACCTTCAAAACAGTTGAGACAAGGCAGCCTTGCAGACCACAGCCAGGATATCTGCATCTTTTTACATCCCCATGACAGCGCCCCATACCAGCAGGAAGTAGTTTGGAAAGAACAATACCAAAATTCCCAAATATTGTTTATAAATGTTTGTTTTCATTTAAATGGAGTTGGTTTTAAATTATTAATGATCACAACCAATCTCCTTTTAAAGGTAAAAAGGGGATTATGGTATAGATATGAATACTTTGTTTTGGAATGGATTTTCATTTATTGATACAAATTTAAGGTCAATTTTGTGATATGTATATTTCTCCTCTTGTTTAGGTATTGTGTTTTTATAGCTCATTTATAAATGCAATGTATAATTTAACACAGATTACAGATAGTTACCAATCATAGTCAAAATTTTGAGTTAAATTAGTTAGGATTTCTAGATATACAGAGATGTATTTAAGATAAGTAGGCATTCTTCAAACCTTTCAAAGACCTACAGAATATGACATTTAAAGTGGTAATAAAGGGTTTTTCTTGACAGTGAGACATAACTGCTCTTGGCAATACGACCTTCATCAGAAATGAATATGGACATAGAAGAAACACATGATGAAATTTGCTTTCAATATGGTAAGACTAGCCAATATTTAGACAAGATATTGCTCTTGTCTAGACTGTTTGACTGTATAAACTGGACATGCAGGACCCACAGAAAAGTAAGTGCTGATACAAGACAAACATTGCTACAGGGTTCCTGCTGCATGGAAGAGTCTGCCCGACAGTCTGCAGAACACAGAAAAGTGACTGACAAAGTACCAATACAGGTGGACAGTTTAAAGTTTCCTGCTTTGCTGAAGAGTCTGCCAGATATACTATGGCCTATGGGTTGCAGATGGAACATTACAGAAGAACTTTGGGTGACTGACCAGGCAGTGGGTTGTCTCTGTCATTTCTAGAGTTTATATAATATCCTTCTGTGGTCTTTGAAGGAGTTGAAGACAGATAATTATGGTTATAGTTTTCATTATTTAGGAGTAAAGATAATTTGCATATAGGACTTTAGACTCACAAAGATGGGATAGATAATGAAATAATTTCTTTAAGTCTTACTAAATATTAATGAACTAAATATTGTTAACTGTGATTTTTATTTGATAACTGTGTGTGACATACTTTGCTATATTAAGGTTAACACCCTTCTTTTTAATTTTAGACAGAAAAAAGGAAATGATGGGAGATGCTACTCTGTAAATATGTTTCTCATACTGGTTAATGAATAAAGCACTGTGGGCCAATAGAAAAGGAATGTAGGAGGAATTAGGAGACAAGGAGAAGAGAGGAAGTAGTAAGGAGGTGTCAGTATGTAGAGACCGGAAACAGAGGTCTGGGTCCTCTCTCTGGTAAGATGCGACCACGTGGGAATACTTAGATTAATAGAAATGGGTTAATCATTAAGATAGAGCTAGCTGATAAGAAATTAGTACCTGGCCAACAGCATTATATCAAATACAGTGTTTCTGTTTGTCATTTGGGGGCAGGCATGGCGGTGGGACTGACCAGAAGGGAAAACATACTTGTTACATGAGTATAAGTAAGTTAAATATATAATTATACTTGTGTCACTTTTTGTACCCACTTTGATTTAAATAACATGATCTTCCCATATTATAGGTACTTGAAAATTTTGACATTTTCAGTATTTGGTATTCTCTAAGGTTATATTTGAAACACATGCCAAATATCATCATTGCTTTTCTTGACATTCTTAAAGATTTACAAAGATCTTGTAAGTTAAATATACAGTTCAGATACTATAAATCTTAATATTACAATTAAAATATATTATTGTATAATTCTCTATAATAGTTTGGTTGTTCTCTTGTTTTGTTTATTATTAATATTCTATATTATGAATTTTAATTAAAGAAAAATATTTTGCTTAAATTTTTCATAAATATGACACAAAACTACATGTATTCTAATCTTCATAAAGGGTTATAAAAATGAAATAAGAAGCAAAGAGAAATAACATATCAAAAAACAAAAAACACAAATGATAAGAGACAAAAGCAAAACACCCTAAGACAAAAACTATGAAAATAAACAAACAGAAAACCACAACACAAAAATACTATTGAGTTTGTTTTTATTGGTTACTACTCCTGGACATAGGAGACATTTAGTTAAATTTTAAAAGATTCATATAATTTAGTTCTTTTTACCTTCTAAAATTTTCCATGCTGAAGTCTTCAATATTATAGTTGTATGTTTTCCAAAATATTGTTGATGCTAATGATACTCTTTGCATTATTTCTTTCTTTGTTTGTTTTCCATTTGCATATATGAAGTCTATTGATTTATGTTTGTTGATTTTGTATTTTGCTACTTGGCAGAACTGATGATAATCTAGAGATGTTGTTTAGTGGAGTCTTTAGGGATTTTAATGTATAGTGTTGACTTTTCCCTTTTGTAATTATATACTCTTTATCTTTTACTTGTCTTGTTGCTGTAGGTAGGACTTCACAGGCCACAACAGGAAGTTTGGACATACCAACCCTGTTCCTAATTTTAATGAAAATACTCTGACATTATCGTCTGGATAAATAGATGTTAGCTGTGGAGTCACTGTATTTTGCCTTCATTATGTTGTGATCTCTCCCTTGTGTCCCTTGGTCCTCTAGGACAATTATCATGAAGGATGTTGCATTTTTTCAAAGGTCTTTTCTGAATATAATAAGATTATCATTTGCTTTTGTCTTTGTATATGTTTATGTGTTATATTACATTTTAGATTTATGTATGGCAAATAATTTCTGCATCTCTCTAATGAAATCAAGACTGCTATGTAATATTTTTTTGGATTATTCTTTGGTTTATTTCACAAGTATTTATTGAGAATTTTTACATGCATATTCATCAATAATACTGTAATTTCCTATTAAAGCAAGTGAAATTACAGAAGATGGAAAATTGTCATACTTTTAGGTGAATAAAATTAATATTCTTGGAGTGTCAGTCCTAACAAAAGTAATATATAGATTCAAAAAAATCTCCTTCAAAATTCAAACTTAGTTTACATACATTGAACATAATTATTTCAAATATTATCTGGAAACGCAAAGACCCAGCAGAGGCAAAATAATCTTAAACACAAAGAAAATTAATGTTTTGGAGGTATTGCCATCTTATATTTACAGTTACACATCAGAGCTTATTAAAACAAACAGCACAGAATGGGCATTAAAGCAATCATCAATCAATTGAATAGGCTTTAGGACCTCCACATAATTCCATGTTTATGTGGTCAGGTCTATTTTTATAGAGAAGCCAAGAAATATATAACAAATACAATTTCTTCTACAAATTATACAGCTGCATGTAAAAGAGTTAAATTATACTCTATAATTGTGTATAAAACCCAACTCTACATGTATCAAAGGTCTTGTGCATAGTATAAAAATGAATATATCATTAGACTTGATACAGGTGGAGTAGCTTATTCCTGCCTCAATTAGATGTACCAAGCTTTGTTGATTTCCTATGGAATGCCTGCCTTACTGAATGGAGACAGATGAGTAGTGGATGGATTGTAGAGAGGAAGTGTGGGGAGGAGGTAGTGGAATCTGTGATTAGCATGTAAAATAAATGAAAAAAATCAATTTATAAAAATGAGAGAAAGAATATGAAGTTGGGTGGGAGGCATCTGCCAGTTGAGGAAGGGTTGCTGATATGATCAAAATGTATGAAAATATTTTAATAAATTTAAAAATAAAAGAAATTAACACATTTTATTAAATGAGTGACAACTAATGCTAACATAAATATCGAGAAAGAGAATAATTTATCCAATGCTAATTGGAGTGAGCCTTCTATAGACACTATGTTAATAAGTTTGGAGGTTTCTAAAAAGGATAGAAATAGATGCATCACATGATCTACCTATAGCACTCTGGGACATATACCCAGGTATCTCCACATACCTAGAGAAATACCTCCCAGTCCATTATCATTCTCATTCTACTCAAAAGAGGTGGCCTGTGTATCCAACAACTGTAAAATCAATAATAAAAAAGTTGTAGATTTGTACAATGTAAGACCATTTATTCATTAATAAGAATAAAATGTATTAGCTTTGAATTTTTTATAATTTATTTTTATTTTACATATTGACCCCAGTTCCTTCTTCCTCCCTCTAACCATCTCTCCCATCTTCGCATGCCCCCCAACCACTCTCCCTTCATATCCCCCCCAATTTGGTCTCAGCTTGAAGGCCTGAGTAATCTAAAGGACTTCATACAGTGGACTCAGGATTTATTTCTGGTGCACAATAGACTTTGTGGGCACATCCCCCATGGAGGGATACTCCCTTAACCTAGAGACAGGAGAGAAGACCTAGTCCCTACTCCAAATGACTTAACAGATTTAGCTTTGAATCTTTAGACAGCCAAGTCCTATTTGGACTATTCATAGAAGGCAGAAAATTAGCCAACAACCATTGGGTAAGGAGATGGACCTTTTTGGGTAGTGGGGGTAAATTATAGTGGTACATAGGGGATGATTCTACAGGAAGGAGGAAAAGGAAAAGTAAGGAATATCTGAGCAAATGAGTAACACGTAAAGCCTTATAGAAAAGTCATATTAAAACCTACCTACTATTGTAGAAGCTTCCGTGGTGTGTGTGTATGTGTGTGTGTGTGTGTGTGTGTGTGTGTGTGTGTGTGTGTGTGTGTGTGCGCATGCACGTACATATATATATATGTATGTATGCATGTATGTATGTATGTATGTATGTATAAATGTTGGACTCTATGACTCAGTGGAATGCCCCCTACTAGCACTCGTTAAAAAATAAAAAGTCCAGTGACAGGTATGAACTGCCTTGTTTGGAATTAAAGGCCAGTAAGTTACACAGAATGCCCAAACTTTAAAATCTATTTCCAAAGCACTTCTTTGGAACCTGATGACAAAACTGTTTCTAGATATAGGGCAGAGTAAAGTCAACATGGAGAAATCAAGCTTGTAGTGACCTGGAAACTTCACCCCTATGGCTAGCTTTCATAGTGCTTTAGGTACTATTCATAGTGTCAGTAAATAAGCAAGCATCAATGTCAACCAACTTCAACTCTGGTAGCACCATAATAGCTGACTTGAAAAGTCATGTCCTCTGGTGCAATGGTGGTCTCAACCTCATAGGAGTAAATAACTACTTTCTCACATGGTTCCTACTTCTGGTTGTATTAATTGGCCCCAAACCTATGGTTAAGCTTCAGTCCACTAAATAACATTATTATCTTGATAAATAGAAATAAAAAATAAAATACCTCTAAGCTATTATCTTTATAGCCACTGATAGCACATCTATGGACCTCATCTGAGAAGGTTCTCTTTTATAGAAGGAAATTAATACAGAGACTAACAACTGATTATGTGCAGGAAAACAGGTGTCTACTATGTGCTTAGGTCTATGTGAAAGATGTATATCAAACCCTCTCTACTCATGTCTCAGGAATCAGAGAATAGGGGGTGGAGGAACTTTATAAGAGATAGAGGGAAAAAATTGTATTTTCCAGACATGATAGGTGAGTTTCATACATGAACATACAAAGGTAATAATGGATGGAAAAGCCCAGAATATCATCCTAACAAATTTCTTTGAGTGTGTGAGAGGCTATGATTCTAGACAGCTCTAAGATTTCCTACAGAGTGAGACACTGTCACCATGGAAAAAAAGTGTTATTTTCAAGTTTCCAAAGGAACTTCATGCTTATAGAGTAAAAATTTTACATGTGAATAATTATTTATATGTATTGAAAAAAATTAGCAGCTGGAAACACAATTTCAGAATGTATATATCTGTATGCACTGAACTAGTATTCTTTGAACTAGTATTTCCTCTCCTTTGGCAGTGTCCTGAAAGAATCCTCATGCAAACTGCCTTGTATACCATGCTCCATTTTTCACATTTACCTGATGGACTCATTGCATTTATATGCTGAATTCTTAAGCCAAAATTAGAGTAAAATTCAGGCTATCTGTTTAACTCTTTAACACACATGCTTGTTGAATTGAAATGAATGGCCAAACTGGGAGCCAAGAATAAAGTTAATTCTTATTGCTTTCATTTTATTGACTTGACTCATTAGCAACAAAAGATAATGTATATGTGAATGAGAAAAGACAATTTGAAGTATGATCTCGAGTAAAATGAATTATCTCAAAATGTATAATGTTGTTCATGTTTCATATGCTACAGAATTAGTGTGTTTGCAATCTGTTTGGAATAAGCATATGGTTAATTGGAAGACATTATTAGTAATTACTTATGGTGGCTTAGTCTTACTGTGAAAAAACACTTGTGAAACTTTTAAACACTAGCAGTTAATGAGTTTTAGTCAACCTCTATTCCTGGTCATTATTTTGATCTCTGTCTATTTTCTACTTAATGCCCTAGAGTATTATGACTATCTTCTCTGTTCTCTAAAATTTTCATCCCTGGTATTTGTTTTATTTTTTCTTTAGATTCCAGTCAATTCAAAAATATTATCCAATGTTCATTTCTTTTATAATTTACTACTTTTAATTCTCTATATAGCCAATACAGCAGTTACATTTTTAGATAAAAAAAGCAACCTTTTCACCCATCATCCTTAAAATAAGTACATGCACAATATTTTTGAAGAACATTGTTGTTCTATTTTTTCTTAACTTTCACTGGTTATGTTCATTCTGAGAGGCATGATTACTATTGCAACCAATGACTTAAGACATTGCTCAATTATTAGAACAACTAAAATATCCTTCCCCAAAGACAACTCAAGATGAATTTGCTTATAGAATTTTTGTACTAGAGCAATGTCCTCACTGAATAATTATGTCTATGTGGTTGGTCACAAAACATAATTTTATCATGCTATCACCATTACTTCAGTTAATGTTGTTGACAGTGAGATGTCCCTGAAGTCAGAGATGTCCCTGAAGCTCTCAGTAGTTAGGAAATAATTCCTATCACCACACCCCTGAAAACTAAACTAGCACATTCTATAAGACTTAAAATAAAATGCCATAGCTTTGCATATAATCTTAACAAATCCTCCCACTTACTCGAAATCATACTCAGATTAGTGAAAATGTCTTCTGTGGTGACAACACAGTAAGGTTTATAGTCTTCATTATTTACAGAATGATAATTAAAATGTAGTCCATATATGTCCAATAATATAAGATTGTCTTCTCTGAAGATTCAGTAAATTGAATCTTTTGATTTACTCATATATATATATATATATATATATATATATATATATATATATGTGTGTGTGTGTGTGTGTGTGTGTGTGTGTGTGTCATCTGTGTAATATTGACAGAATTAATAATTGAGCTGTGGAGGGAAAAGTGTTTAGCACAATATAGTTTTATGGTCCTATGGCTTTTGCCATTACATTATTGAGCCAATTTTGTTTAATGCACATGAAAGTGTTTCAATTGTCTTATACCTCAATTGACATTTATAATAACTTTTATGGAAAGAAGATATTAAGCCAGGAAGATTTTTCCTCAGTGGGTAAATAGCTTGCTTCCAAAATTGAACACTGGAGTTAAAATACCTGAACCCCACATGGTTGTAAGAAAACGTCATACATGTGCTATAGTGCTCTCTCTCTCTCTCTTCCTCTCTCTCCCTCTCTCTCCCTGTTTCTCTCTCTCCTACACACACACAAATGCATTTACACAGACACAATTAATATAATAAATAAATGTTAAAATATCGTGACTTGTAATCACCATGATTTCTTACAGTAATTTAATTTTATATCAATTAAAATTTTCACTCTTATCATCTCATAATGACAACAAATTTTCATTGTGTATATTGTCACCATTCTTATGTTTATATCACATTAATCACTAGAATTTTCTTCCTTCACTAAGATTTTGATTAGCTGTATAGAGGAGACTAAGTAAACTGATGGATGCAGTGGGTGAGGTGAGAAAGATAATACTAAATTACTCCTGATTTAATTGTGAAATTAATAATTTTACAGCTAATAATTGTGAAAATAAATGGAAGCCTAGTCTTTGTATTTCGTTTTTCTTTTAAATTGAAATTAGAAATAATATTATTTTATATATCAATCCTAATTCCCTCTCCCTCCCATCCTCTCATGCCCCCAACAAACTCTATTCCATGCCTCTTCTGCTCTATAGAAAGGGTGAGGTCTTTCATGGGGGATCATCAAAGTCTGTCACATCATTTGGGGCAGAGACTGAGGCCCTCTGCCATTTGCCTAGGCTGAGAAAGTATTCCTCTATAGGGAACAGGTTCCAATGTCCATTTGTACACTAGGGATAGATGTTGCTTCATCACCACCATAGGTTGCACAGTCCTCCTAACTGACCCACACTCAGAGTGCAGGGATTGGTCCTATGCTGGATTCCCAGCTATCTGTCTGGGACCCATGAGTTCCCCCTTGATAAGGTCAGCTGTTTCTGTGGGTTTCCCCATGCTGGTCTTGACCCATTTGCTATGCTCGTCACTCCTTTCTCTCTCCAACTGGATTCCAGGAGTTTGGCTCAGTGCTTAGCTGTTGATATCTGCTTCTGCTTCCATCATTTACTAGATGATGATTCTAAAATGACATATAAGGTAGCCATTATTCTGATTATAGGGAAGGGCATTTAAAATAGCACCTCCCCTATTGCTTAGATTCTTAGTTATGGCCATCCTTGTATATCTCTGGAAATTTCCCTTAATAAATTTATCTTTACACCAATAATGGCTCCTTCTTTTAAGGTATCTCTTTTCTTGCTCTCCTCTATTTTTCACCCAACTCAATCTTCCTAATCCCTCATGTCTTCCCCTCCACTCCTCTTCTTGCCTTCTCTTTGATAAAATAAATAAATATAATAAACTTGAAAACTTGTTTTTAAATCTCATGTAGCATTAAAGTCCTCAGAAATAAATACTTAAATACATGGATGATATGCATGCTAAATTTGATGAAAATGATATCAATGAAGAAACTAATTGTGACAGTTTAGTAGGATTTAATGGTATTAAATTGGGTAAGTGGATGGGATCTATGTTTGAGTTTCTTCTGGGTAATTTTATGCTCATGGGATAGTCACTCCTTTTGGCTAAGTGAAGGATAAACATTTACCACATCAAGATGTATGATATTCTTCAGAGGTGATTCAAAATTCCCTTCTTTCTGGGTTTTAATAATGTTAGTCAGCAGAAAATCAGCAACAGCATCTTGAGTGTTTTCTAACTATCTCTGTCAATTCACAGTTCTAATGAATGCATTTTGTTCTTCATAAAATGTGAAATCACAGATAGTTGTAGAATATTAAAAATGAAACCATGTCAACAGGTTGCTTTAGTATACTGAACGGTTTAAGGCTTAAAAATTCAAAATACATTCGCTTATTATTTGAATTCTAAATTAGGCTTAAAATTTCTAAAACCGCTGCATCCATTATTGAGCAATGATATCCAAAAAAAGTTTCTGTTTTTAAGAAGAGAGTGCTATTCAGAGAATTTCTAATTTGCCTACATAATTCATCCCTGCCCCAGTAGCTATGGGATTCTTTTTTTTTCTTTTTTTTTTTTTTTTTTTTTTTTTGGACTCTGTCCACCAGAACAATGTATCATGGGGCAGTCTCTTGCAGTTGTAGTAATACTATCTGATCTGCATTCCTGGAGGTTATGGGTGTACTGAGCAGTAGTTAATAGCTAGCTGCAGAATGCTTGTTTAGTTTCTCGATTTAAATGCCTCAATGATGCTAGAGGCATCTTAGATATATAAACAACTGGTTTTTGCCTCAAGAGGAGATATTATTGCTTAGGATGAGTGATTGTTGTTGCTGAATATATCCTCTGGGGATGTGGATGCTAAAGAAGCCACACTGGCACTATTTAGAAGCAGCCTGCCAGATGGTCAGAACCTGCAGCGGTGGAATGAGAACAATATGAAGGGACCTGGGGCAAAGCAGCTTTTCTGCAGCAGTCTGGTTGCAGCAACATTTGGTCATCCTAGGGGCCAATACCCAAGGTTCCATAAAATTACATAAATTACAAAAATGTTTATGAAATTACTTACATATGAATAGAAATTAGGCTATTTTCAAAACTTTTTCCCTTCCTGATAAAATAACTTTTATGGGCAGAGAGATTGACTGTTCCTACTTCACAATAACATAAAACACAAGTTACATACTTCTTTTGTATTTTCCTCAGACTCTGAATGCTTTCACTCGTATCTCAAATTAAGTGAACAAGATAATGTTTTGAACATAGTTAAAGTTGTCATACTCCCAATCTAGCAGGCAGCATGCATTCCTAGTTCTCAAAACCATTTGTCTCTCTCTCTAACCAGTTAGGTGCTGATGGACAAGGGTTCAGGGAAAGGATATGAATGGCTAATGTGCTTGGGACAGGAAGGCATCTCAGTCATTTTTGTACCTGTCATTTTCACTGTTGCAGTTTAGTTTATAATATTATTTTGATGACTAATATTTGAAAATAACTTCTGTCTTCAAAGATTCTATCTGTTGTCTGGATCTTCTTTTGGTCAGACATACTTAAATTCCTTCTCCAACCATTCACGAGACAAAAGAGAAGACATACTAACCAACCAGAATAGGAGGACAGAAAGGCAAAACTCTCATTTTAAGTTCATTAACATGCTGGACTCATGAAATTGATGACAAAAGGGATATTAAAGTTAAACCTCAGAGGCTCCTGACCAGAATTCCTGAGCTAAGTCTAGGCCTTTGGGTATGTTGCAAACTCAGAGCACTAGCAGAAAGGCATGTGGATGAGCACAGCACCAGAGCACTCAAGAAAACATTCTAGTTTATTCTTGGTGTCTTAAAACACTGCTGTTAGATTTTGATCTTCAGAATATGTAAAACTGTTCTCTCATATGTAATTGATATACTATAAAATTTAGGCTTTTGTGGGTATTAGATGATGCATAATGGTTAAATTTAACTGTCTCTACCTGATGCCTGGTTAAACTGTTTATGGTATGTTGTTATTTTCACGTGTGTGTGTGTGTGTGTGTGTGTGTGTGTGTGTGTGTGTGTGTATATATATATATATATATGCATATATATATATGTATATATATGTGTGTGTGTATATATGTATAATTTTAAAATTATACTGAACTTGATGTATGTAATTTATTAACTTAAATTTATGTATATTTCCATTAAGATTTTTTTAATATCTGAGTTATATGAATCTTCTTCATTCTTTATATAGGTAATGTTTGTGTGTGTGTGTGTGTGTGTGTGTGTGTGTGTGTGTTGTGTGTGTGTGTATACCACATTTAGAAAGCCTATGAAAACTAAAGCAGAACTTCATATTCCTTTGAGCTAAGGTTACAGGCAGTTTTGATCTCCTAATGTACAAACTGGAAAATACGCTTCCTTCCATGATCAGCAAGTTCTTAACTATTGTGTATTTCTTCATGGTCTTTTGAAAACAAATAAACATTTTACAAAGATTTTATTAAAGTACTTTTAGTATAGCTTTTCTTTCCCATTAAGGAATTTTTAAAGCCATTTTCATTGTTTTCTGTGAATTTATTTGAATATGTATCTCCACTGAGAAATATTTTGAAAGATCAACATAATTGAGGCATTTCTTTTTAACAAGATAAATTTTTCTTTTGACAAATACTCTCCAAGCAGTTTCCTTATCTGTTAGTTATGATTGAGATGGTTTATAATTTTATCAATAACTTTGAAATGCTTCTCAATTTCTATTGGTTATTTTTTTAATAATTGTTTGTGTAGGAATACTTTGAAATTCCTACTACAGCTATTTGCTAGATATTCAGATATTAGATATTAGACATCTAATATCTAATATCTAGATATTAGAGTGGCACAAACTCTAATATTTCAGTGCATTAAAGTTTAATACATTTTATTATGTTTTCAGAATCTTTTCAATCAATGAATGTCATACTCATTTAAAAATATGAATTATGTGATTTTACTCACAGTGTTCAATGAATGTCAATTCTGTCTATATCATTGGTCATGTTATCTGTCAATTTACTAAGGACATATTGGCCTCAAATGGGTATTGGTGAGTATTCTGTATTAATTCATAGTTGATTTTGAATCACATTTTATTTTGCTGGACTAGTTGTGTTTAAAACTATTTTTTGTGATAGATACAAACAAATTGTTTTGTCAATTAATAGAAGAAATTTGAAAAAGTCATTACATTCATTTACTTAATAGTTCTGTTTTCTTATATTGTTCAGGAGGTTTGAACTTTATTTATGTATGTTATTATGTATATATGTTGTTAGTATGCTCAAATGGGGAAAATATTACTTACACATGATAAAATAGACTATTATGTTATATTTACAAACAATTCCCGTATTTATTGAGTCTGAAATACATTAGCTATTAATAAGCTGAATTAATAACATACTTGGAACACACAAATTGGAACACACAAATTTTGTAACTTTATTTTACTATTTTATAGTGATTTTTATAATTATATTAGTACTTGAATTATATTCTTTAAAATATATATTCCTGCAGAAAAGTTGCAGCAGATTAGAGAGATGGCTAACTGGTTAATAGCACAGTAGATATCATCACATGTATGAATATATTTTAAGAAACTGGTACTTATTAGTATACTACTATATAAGAAAATTATCATTCATTTTATAAATATAATCATTTATACTTTCTGAGATTTACCCCAACCAGACAGAAAAATTGAGGTAAGATATTTATGGAAAGAATTAGTCAATGTAACAGTTCCAGATCATTCCTTTTTCAATATCTATTAATGAGCTGGAAAAACAAAACTATTATTAGTTCCACAGTGATCACAATTTGTCCATTGAGAAAATTTTATAATACTCCTGTGGTAACTCCAAAACACAGAGATTTCATAGCTCTATATGTGCTCTTTTTTCAAACACAGACAGACACACACACACACACACACACACACACACACTCACATGAATACACACATACCTACATTACATAATTTTATATATGAAAAAGTTAGGTATGGTGAAAGACTAAGTAACAAATAATAAAATACCATTTGATAATACATATATAAAACAATGAAAATATAATATTAAATATATGTAATATATATACATGTATATACAATGAAAGTCTTACAATAATTTAGATATGTTTAATTTTATATCAGAAACAGCATGAATCACATGGA
Source organism: Cricetiscus sungorus (assembly GCA_030556225.1). NCBI lineage: Eukaryota > Metazoa > Chordata > Mammalia > Rodentia > Cricetidae > Cricetiscus > Cricetiscus sungorus. Next base: position 16,974,994 of record JANBXA010000398.1, read on the forward strand.
TAAATAAAACATCTGAAAGTGAGACTGTGGAACAAGGCCTTTTTCAAACTCTGTAAAATGAAAATAAGTCCTTTAATTTCTATTAATGAATTTCATTCCAAATGTTTCTGAAAAATATTTAATACTCTAAATTTTATAGTTGAATCTTACATTAATAATTAATAAATGAAATTATTCATAAATATTCAATTAAAGTTATGTTGTAATAAAATATATTAAGAATATTATCCTAGTGTGACAATTTATGATATACCCTACACAAAGTTTATTTTAATTAAGAATGTTGATGCATACCTGTAATACAAGCATTTAGAAAAGTGAGATAAGAAGACAGTGAATGTAAATCTAGCTACATAATGAAATCTTACTGAGAAACAGAAAGACAGATGAAGAGAGACATAATAAAAGTTGATTTTGGAACTTATTTGTAAATATCAAAAATTGAAAGTAACAAAAATCAAACATTATTAAAAATATAGCTTAATTTAAACATATTCATTTCATAAATAATTCAACAATGTTGATTTTGAAATCTGAGCTTCCTAGGCCAATGGTATATACAATGCAAGTTCCTTTAAGTTGGATTATGATAGAGTTTAAAATATGCTCTGCCTTAATGTAGGTTACAATTCTTCCATGTAAGGAATTGTAAGAGTGACCAAAGTATTTTGGAAAACATATGGTTACTTGGGTTATAAAAATGTTAAATAACACCTGTGTCCCTAATTACAACATCTAATTGAGTTAACCCTAAATACCGGAGTCATGTTCATTACTTTTAACAGAGATGAGTTAATCACATAATAATGACTAATAAGAAGATGTCAAAATCACTTAGAATTACTGAGGTTAATTGCCCATAAAAGGATGAACTAGACTCATCATGGTCCACTAAAGCCCAATTAGGTACAGATGGCTTTTTTTCTAACAATATGCCTCCAATTTCACACATAATGCTCAACATATCCTAAGTATATATCATTTTTGATTAATGTATAAATAAGTGGCCAAATATACTCAGTGTTCAAAAATATAAACATGACTTGAATGTGGTGTTTCAATTGGTAGAATTACAAATATTGTACGAAAAGATAAAAATGCTTCTCCAACATTTTATTATTATTTGCAAAACCTGGTCCATTGTGTCTGTAGTAGACAAGGACCTAATGGCTCTTCCTGATTCAAATGATAATCAGATATAATTTGATTAAATTTTACTAATATTTTCCATCACTGTGTATATGACATTTATACAGTAGGAGAATAAGCATACGAGCAAAGGTGATAATGCTGTTACATATTCTTATATTTTGGATGTTTACTTGTAGATTCTCCAGTTGCATGTAAATTCTAAAGCATTTTTAAAAAGTAGCTAGCATATTAAATAAGTTTGAATTTGACAGATAAGATGTTTTCTCTATGCAAATAAGTCATGTGAGAATGCAGATGAAACACACTTATTTTGTGCAAAATTTAGAGGCATAGAATTTGAAGTAACGGGTGTATAAGAGAGCAATATACTGGTTGAATACTACTGTATTCATTTTAGTATATTAGTAAATTAAAACTCCAAATATGGTGATACATCTTTTCAAAACATAGTTTCACATATCTCAGGCCAAAGAACAAATGAAGGTATACTTTCTAACATGAACAGAGTATATTTGATTGTTGTTGTTCTGGGAAAGGTGAAAAATTCTACTACTTTTTAATACTAAGTACAAACTTTCCCATCTTATTTACTCTACATTACTTCTTCTAATTAGATAAGCTTTAATGAGAATTTTACATAGAAGAAATGATGTATATTATTTGAATTTTCTAGGGTGTCATGGCAAACTCACATGAATGTAATGCCAATGCAAATTTATTGTGGTTACTATATGAGGATATAAATTCTAGGTATCAGTCTTTTGATCATTTATAGGTAGAATTTCATCTTTTGTGTGTAAAATACAAGGTGTCCGTGACAAAACTCTGACTTGAAGTGTCTAAGGAAGGTCATTTCACCTGTAGGTTGAAGGTAGTTCCAGTATACACAAATTCCAGGTCTCTGCTTTAACAATTATTTTCAGAAAATTTTACCTTTTATCTGAAGGCTGCAGATATTCATTTTAATGTTGACTTCTTTTATTTCAGAACCAGCAATGTGTTGAAGAAGTATCACAATTCAGAATTTTTAAAGGTGGCTTCTCCCTCATATTCCCCCCCACACAATGCATTTGTATGTCACCAACTGTCCCAGCCCGCGCAGTTGTCTCACCAGCAAGAACGCGTTTGGAAAACAGGATCCTTCTGCAGCAAGCTTTATTGCATCCAAGTGATGAAAGGAGGAAGACCCAGAGCCCAAGAGTGGTGCTGCTTTTATAAGCCCTAGCCGCACCATGATGGTACGAGGTGGTGTATCGCGCTCTTGTTGTCTGCTCACTCATCACCCTATGTGACACCCTGGGCTGGGCAGAGACTTGGCGTGTTCTTGCACATACTCTCCAGAACTTGTTTACTGACTGCGGGGCCAGATGTCAGCGCCATCTTGTAATGGCGACTGCAGTATCACAGCTCCCTACATCTCCCCCTTAATTGTTTAATTATCAGCAAGGCTTCAAGCTTGCCTAGTCCATATTAAGCATTGAAAGAGTGGCGCCGACGTCTGAGCCTGGTAGAAGGCAATGCTCGGCCCTTACCTGTCATTGGTTCAACCTCTTCTTGGTGAGGTTGTCCTGTCTTAGGCGAGGAGAGACTTATTTGCAATCTTCCGTCTTTGACTTACCAGACCAGCTTGCTCGAAAAATGAAACAACTTTGATCTACACCCATCCCGTGCAATGGGAAAGGTCCTAGGGAGTGCAAGGGCTGTAGATCTTGTTGCAAAACATCATGACTAGTGGATGCCCCTCAGCATAGAGAGCCAGACCATGGGGGATGATCCTTGTTCCAGGGCAACTAGTGCTTGTGCGATCACTACCTTGTCTCGTTTTTGTTGGGTTTTGAGTTTGCAAAACAACCAGAGTAACAACAGCAGGCCACAGCATAGAGCTGCACCAAACAATCCTATCCCAACCCATTCCTTAAAATAGGAAAAAATCGAAGAGATTCAAGTGGAGAATCCCTCGGTCAGTGATAGGTCCATTCGCGTTGAATTGACTTGAAGAATGGCAAATCTCAGTTCTCGAAGCATCTTTTCAAATTCAGCAGTCCAGTTTAGGAACCCAGAGTGGCAGGATCCAAGTCATCATCAGGAGCATCCACAGGCATGTCCTTTGGGGAGTCATCTTTAGGTGCTAGAAGTTTGCGAGTCAGACGTTCTGGTAGCCAAAAGGGATTGTCTTCGTCCTGTGGAAAAACACAAACAGCTTCCCTGGATCTTATTAAAATAGGATCCCGGCCTTTCCATTGACCTGTCAACATGTCCTTCCACTTGACCATTTCCTTGGTCCTATCCAGCTCCAGGCAATGGCGATCAGCTGCCGAATGTCCCTGGTTGTCCAGGTTCAAAAAATTGAGAGTGAAAATCGCCAAGGAAACAGTCACACGTGGTACAGGGGGCAAAGCCTCTTCAACCAACCAACTTAAATATCTCTGCTCATATAGAGTAATGTTAACCACGAAGCCAAAATAGGCAATCTAAATAATAAGGTGAGTTTTCTGTGAATTTCACTACATTCATATGAGTCTTCTATAGCAGGTCTTAGATCAGTGTATTATGAGTATTCATAAAAGGTGTAATTATGTAAGGGAGGGTCAGCTTCAGAATTACATTAATAAATAAAGACTAAATACAAACACATATGGAAGAGAAAGAGACTTTCCAGAATTATTCTCCAACATCCATCTTTTCAAATCAGATGAGGTATTTGAAAACAACTCAATTGTCTATTGTACAGTACAGTGACTATAGATCTTTTAAAGTTACAAATGGAAAATATGAGCTATACAAAGAATCACCAATACTTTTTCAATATAGCAAAGTGGCTTGATTTGATAATTATATAATATATACATGTATTAAAACATATACGTGTATAAAATTAAGTTCAAAAGTTATAGGGGTATATGTGCCAAATATTCCAATTGGAGACCAAATAATCCAATTAAAAATTGGGGTTCAGCCCCCCCAGACTGATAGCTGGGAATCCTGCATGAGACTGACTCAGACCCCCTGAATATGGGTCTCAGCTAGAATGACTGAGCAGTCTGGGGGACCTCAGACAGTAGAAACAGGATCTGTTTCTAATGCACAAAAGGACATTGAGGACACATACCTCATGTAGGGATACACCCTTAACCTAGAGACAGGAGAGAAGTCCTAGCACCTACTACAAATGACTTGACAGATTTACATGACCCAACCTGAATAGCAGAGCCCTACAAGTAGAATGGTATTGGGGGAGTGGGAAGGGGAGGGTTGCCAGGGTGCATGTCACAGGGGAAAGAGGGTAAGAGGGAGGGAGGGAGGGAAGAAGGGAAAGGAAACTAAAATTTTTAAATTATATTATTAATAACAAAGGACACATTAAAAATGGGGTTCAGATCTAAATAGAGAATTTTCTTTTTTTTTTTTCAATAGAGGAATCTAAAATGGCAGTGAAGCACTTAAGAAAGTGCTAAACATCCTAAGCCATCAGGGAAATATAAATCAAAACAATTCTGACTTACCAACTTATATCTGTCAGAATGGCTAAAATAAAAACACAAATGGCATTTTATGGTGGAGAGGATGTAGAGAAAGGGGGAATCACTCATTCATTGCTGGTGAGAATGCAAACTTGTACAGCCACTTTGCAAACCAGTATGTTTTGGAAATTGGGAATAAGTCTACCTCAAGTTCCAGCAATTTCCCTCATAGATATATACCCAAAGGGTGCACATTCATACTATAAAGACATCTTTTCAACAATCTTCAAACAGCATTATTTGAAATAGCCAGACCTTGAAGTAACCTAGATGCCTCTCAACCAAAGAATGGATAAATAAAATGTGGTACATTTCCATAATGGAGTACTATTCAGCAGAAAAATAAACAAAACAAAATAAATCAAACAAACAAAAGCAAGGAAATCTTGAAATTCCCAGGCAAATGGATGAAACTAGAAGAAACCATCCTGAGTGAGGTAACCCAGCAACAGAAAAACAAACATAATATGTACTCACTCATAAATGGATATTAGACATTGAACAAAGAAACACCAGCCTATGAGAACAAGAGGCATCAGAAAGTCAAGTTGGTGGAAGAATACAGAAGGAGAGCAAGGAAAGAGATACCTTTAGATGGTGATCCCCATACCATACCTTAATGGGAGCCATTAAGGGGTTAATGAGAAATCTAGCACTAGGGAAATCCCCAGTGTTCCACAAGGATAATCCCAAATAAGAATTTAAGCAATATTAGAAAGGCTACCTTAAATGTCCTTTCCATATAATGATATTGATGACTACCTTAAATTCCATCATAGAGCCTTCATCCAGTAACTGATGGAAGCAGAAGCAGAGATACACAGGTAAACACTGAGCCAAACTCCTGGATTCCAGTTGTAGAGAGCTAGGAGTCATGAGAAAAGGATTAAGACCATTCTCGGGAAACTCATGGAAACAGCTGACTTGAGCAAACAGGAGCTCACAGACCCCAATCTGACTACTGGGAAACCAGAGTAAGATGGACCCATAAGTGTCAGTTGGAGGGGCTGGGTAATATATGGGGCCAATGGTAGTGGAACCAGTATTTATCCCTAGTGCACCAAAGGGCTTTGAGAGCCTATACCCTACGGATGGATACTCTCTCAGCCTAAATACATGGAGCTGGGCCTAAGCCCTGCCTCAAATGATGAGAAAGACATTGATGATCCCCTATGGGAAGCTTCACCCACCCTGAGGAGTGGATATGCCCTGGGATGGGGGTAAGGTGGGAGGAATGTGAGAACTGGAGAGGGAACTTGGATTGGTATGTCAAATAAGATTGTTTTTTATTTAAATAAATTAAAAAAACTGAATAATATCCCAATAAAGTTGTAGTAGATAATAATCATATTTTTCTATAAAGATGGCATTAAGAATACAGAGAACTGTTTAATTTCTAAGTGCAACACCTGTATCTAGTTAGGAGTAATGGGGTTAGGGGTAGAGACAGGCCGGATTTTAAAATAAATCTGTGATCAAAAAATTCATGTTGCTCTCAGCTCTGGACACTTCTCTGGAGAACATTTTGAAAAGGTCAAATCAATTTCCTAATGTTAGATGCTGAAAACAGATTAAACAGTGCTTCACAAGCAAACATTTTGTTTAGACATTAATTATTCTCCTGATAGCTGGTTAAAAGGCATCATGAAATATAGGCTTGAGCACCAGGAGGTCAAGGCTTGCAGGTGTGAGAGGAGATGGAGAAAAGAAGTTCAAAGATGTGTTCAGGAAGTCGGGGTAAGTCTCTGGATATTGTCCAGAGGACAGTAGAAAGTACTTCACTGTTATTTTAATTTATTTACATTTTGAGTATTTCCTTTTGGTGTTCTGAATTAGCATCATTTCTGCTATCATTGCCCTCAATTAGACCTATGTCCCTTACAGTCCTCAAATTAATGGGATTATAGCCTTTAATTATAATCATCACATACATTTAGATTACTATGCAATTTTATGAACATAACCTGCTTAGATAATTCTTATATTGTTCATGTGTGTTTACTAATGATCTCTTAAGAATGAATCCTAATTTTTAATTTACTATTAAAGATCCAATATAATATAGGATGGAATATTAAATGTCTTAGAAAAAGATGGAAATTACTGAAAGCAATCATACTCATTGATAGCAGAAAATTTTGCAACAGAAAAAGGAAAGGAGTTTTCCAAATTAGTCTAATTTCATATATATATATATATATATATATATATATATGAGGTTTTAATTCAAAATTACTTTCATAGGTCCACGTTTCTAAGAAATTGATTGATAGTTGTTCTGATTTGAAAAGTTTTTGGACTAATTTAAGGTGGAATATTGTAGGAGATAATATGCAACTTGGTGTATGATTTAAGCACCAGGTTTCACTTTCTAACCCTACCCCCTGAATGTGTGTGTGTGCGTGTGTGTGTGTGTGTGAGAGAGAGAGAGAGAGAGAGAGAGAGACAGAGACAGAGACAGAGACAGACAGAGACAGACAGATACAGAGACAGACAGAGACAGAGACAGACAGAGACAGAGACAGACACACACACACACACAGAGAGAGAGAGAGAGAGAGAGAGAGAGAGAGAGAGAGAGAGAGAGGAGAGAAGTGGGGAGAAAAGCATGTCAAGCTAGCATAACTTTCCTCCTATCATGCTTTCCAGAACATGCTGGATCTTAACATCCTGAAAAATAAGTTAAAATAAGTCTATTTCTTTTATGAGTTATGAGCCACGATATTTTAGCATAGTAAAAAAAAAAGTGTTACTAATAGTGGAATTTGTACAGGGAATGTGGGTTTTGGTTTTGCTGCAATAAACCTGATTAGGCAGTTTTTATTTCTTTGCAACATTTTGTGTAAAACTCAAATTTTGAGTTTAAAAACCATTGAATGTTTTAGATGAAGTATAAAATACCATTTACTTTAAAAGTTAGAAGTCAGCAATGAAGAGATAAATTATTTTAAAAAGACTCAGCTCATGAAGTTTCAAAGGGAAACAAAAAATGTATGAAGACTCTGTCAAGATGAATGTTTGGATCACTTTCCTTGACATTTCTTCCAAAAAATATCTGACTACATTCTACATGTTTCCTGAGAGTTTGCATGTGGCTGAATTTAACAGTATTTTAGAGAAAGAAATTTCAAGGGAATGTAACATTGACTCCATGGATTTATTATTGATTCCATTTATTCTGCTTCACCATGCAAAAGAGATGTAAGTGGGGCAGAAAGTTATATAAATGGAAAGTTCTGAGAAGAAATGGGCAGTAGCATAACTAAGATTACAATGAACTCATATAGTGAGGAGAAAAAAAGCTTCATTTAATTTTTATAGAAATTAGTCTCATCAAAGGAAACTGCTAGATCTGAACTTAAACATTAAAAAAGGTTCCCTGACAGTGATGTCCAAGCACACTGAGGTTCCCATTTGTGAAAGGAGATTTGATAGTGCTTTAAGGAATTTTCTTGCTCTTGAAATCACACGCTTATTATATATTCACACTATATTCATGATACAATGTCTAGACTGGATGGAGAAACTATGTCATTGGTTACAGAATGACATCAAATTGGCACAATAAATGGCATTTGATTGTAGAGAGCTGCGAAGTGCCTCACCTTAAAGATGGTGCTGGCTTCCACCTTCCACCTCCCCAAGGGTGAGCGCTCTCTGGCAAAAACCAGCCCTTATTTGGTTAAGCCTGTTCAGCCTGGCAGCTTCCGCCCGTTAGAATAGCCTATCTGCAGGGTCCACGTAGCTCACTGGGTTGGTTAGTGCAAGGGTATTTAAGCCTGTGCAGGGGTTCCCCCGGGTCCCGCGGGTCAGAAGAACATGTTTCAAGGATCATGATTAAAACTGCATGAAGAAGATCTTCCCTGAGTCACGTCTTCCTTGCTGGTGGGGGTAAGCACAGCACAAATGGTGGCCCCTATAGGGAAACTTCTTGCAGTCAGGGCATTCGACAGGAAAGTCCCAGGTAAGTTGGGACCAAGAAGAGCCCTCGGTAAAGAGATATTAAGGTCTCTAGTAAGCAGCAAAAAAGTCCCAGGTAAGTTGGGACTAAGTTAAAGACCACGGAAATGAGCAGCAATAAAGTCTCAGGCATTGAGAGAGAAGTTGTAATGAACCGAAAGTAAAATTTTCAAAATGTGGATTTCTCAGTCTCATCCAAATTTTCTGGCTCTTCAGGAGCTACTTTTGTCAAAGAAACTTAAGATAAAGAAAAGCACACTAGAAAGATTCCTGAGCGAGTGCAATTCCATTGCACCTTGGTTTGCAGTTTTGGGAGACTTCATAGTAGCTTGCTGGGACAAGTTAGGCAGGGATCTTGATTTTGCTTGCGAACAAGGGACGCTAAAATCCAGAGTCTAACCTGTTTGGAAGTTAGTGCTTAGCTATATAGAAGACCAGATGTACTGTAAAGAGGCAATAGAATAAGGGAAAGCTATGCTAGAAATGTTACAAGAAGAAAGATCAGAAGAGGCTGAGAGCACAGGAGAGTCAGGTATGGATGAAACGGATTCTGAGGAAAAATTGCAAGCCCTTGTAGAAAAGGTTCAGAAACAATCCCTTAAGGGGCAGAGGGGAAGGGAGAAGAGAAAGGGCATGTGGGGAGGGGAGGGACCATCCTGGAATAATGCCTTTGGCACCTTCTCCTGATCACAGTGAGGAAGGACGAGGCCAAGGTACAGGGCATTCCTTTTGCCCTGAGGTCTGGAGAGCCATACGAAATGACTTAAGCTTGGCCTATCCAGTTTTCCAGGATGCCCAAGGCAATAGATATGAGGAGCCTTTAGACTTTAAGTTCATTAAGGCTTTGGCTGAGTCTGTGAAAACATATGGAATTTTAGCTTCTTTTACTGTAGCTCAAGTTAAAGCCCTAAATAGACATTGCATGACTCCTAGTGAGGTAGAGGCTGCAGAGAGATTTTGGCATTACAGCAGCCATAGTTGCAGCTATCTCTTTTGCAGTTGTGGATTCAATCACGGTTGCTGTGGCTATGAGCACATTGGTGCAAACAGCTTCTGAGCTAAATGAGTTGTTCAAGAATGTGGCTACCGCCTTGGATGCTCAATCCACAATTGGTGCTCAACTAAAAGGAGGTTTAATGATTGTAAACCAAAGAATTGATCTGGTGCAGGAGCAAATAGATACCTTGTGGCAGCTGGCCCAATTGGGATGTGAAATGAAATATCCAGGTTTGTGTGTTACCAGCATTCAGTATGAGAACTTTACATGTGCTGCTAATTTGTCACGACAGTTGTCTAGCTATCTTTTAGGAAATTGGTCTGCTGACTTTGATGACTCACTGAATTTGACATGTGTAGATGCGGGACTGGTTGCCAGAATGTCATCATGGTTCCCGTTGCCATGGATCATCTGAAAGAGTGGGCAGGAATGGGAGCCATGGCTGTCCTCTTGTTGCTTATCTCCTTCATGCGCCTGTGGTGCCTTTGCAAGATGAGGTTTGCTCAGAAGCGGCATGCAGCTATGGTTGTCCAGGCATTTACAGCCATTGAGGCAGGACAGTCTCCCCAAGCATGGCTCACAGTCATGAACAAGAATTGATCCTTCACGCTCAGGTTGTATGGCTTAGCACTGCACTCCGAGTTAGCTCTGGAAGAGAGCAACTCCAAGAAGAGAAAGTCTGGTTGCATGTGGGTTGGTGTCTGAGGCCCCACCTCAGACAGGTTGAGGGTATGCCACTGACTTGCCTGGCTACCAGGATTCAGGTCATTACAATGTTCACTGCTTTACTGAAGACCAGACCACTACCCTTGCCTGTTGCATTATTAAAACAAAAAGGGGGATTTGTAGAGAGCTGTGAAGTGCCGCGCCTTAAAGATGTGCTGCGCCTTAAAGATGGTGCTGGCTTCCACCTTCCACCTCCCCAAGGGTAAGTGCTCTCTGGTTTAAACAAGGCCTTATTTGGTTAAGTCTGTTCAGCCTGTCTGCTTCTGCATTAGAGTAGACTATCTGCAGGGTCCATGTAGCTCACTGGGGTTGGTTAGTGCAAGGGTATTTAAGCCTGTGCAGGGGTGCTCTGTGGTCCCATGGGTCAGAAGAACATGTTTCAAGGATCCTGATTAAAACTGCATGAAGAAGATCTTCTCGGAGTCACGTCTTCCTTGCTGGCAGGGGTACGCATGGCACATTTGATGAGACAGAATTATCAAGTATATCACAATTCATTAGGAAAGAAAATGGATGCAGAACTTTGTTCCTAAGATAGTGTACCTGGTGTTCACTGGCTGCTATGTGAGTTCCTGACAGTGAAACTGAAATGCCTAGCAAAGCATTTCAAAGTTGATCTGGTTTCTAATTCAATGAGTACAAAAGTAACCCATGGCTTAATTTGAAAAACAAACAGGACTAGAAAAAACATAGTATTATGTTTCAAAAGCAGAACAAAAAAGAAAAGTCACTGAAATTGCCTAAGTGTCAGAGGATGTTAAGACATGATTAAATAGCATGAAAAAGAAGAAATGAACTACTGTAGTGATATTTTATGTGGTAAACACTTTGTTGTTTTATAAAGTGATGTGTTTATATATCTCTGTAATAGGTGCTTTGAATAGATAGTTTGAAATGTTCTTTTATAATTTTAAAATACAGTAAGTTGCATGCACACAAGGTGAAGGAGACACCTTGTACTAACAGTAAAAGTTTCTCATATTTTTTAAGATTCTTATCTTTGCACTTGCATTGTTTTTCTCAGAAATATCTTGAGGATCTGTATAAATTTTGTACCAGAAATTTTTTCATCTTATCATAATCACATATAAAACACATTTGAGCATTTCTGTAATTAGTGATTATGATGCAGACTAAATTAAAAATTTTCTCTAAAAGAATAATTAATTGTATAAGTTTTCTAAAAAAAATACTAATAATGTCTTTGTCAACATCTTCCATTTATAGTTTTATTATTTGTTTATTTCGTTATAGTTTTGGCTTTGGTCCTGAGTTTGGCTCTAACTGGATTTTATATTTTAGAAATAGGGATTGAATTAAGAAATTTCTGCATGCTAAGGAAGATTTTTCTAGTGAACTAAATCCCCATATTCTGTGGTATTGGATTTGACAATCTTTTGTTTTATCACTTATCTATTTGTTATGGGTTAACAGATATAAACCATTCAGTTTGTATGTATTTGCATTCTTTACAGCTTCAATTACATATTAATTATATTTAACAACTTTGTGCAATAGATATAACAAAACTATTTTATAAAATATGAATATTTCTGATAAAATTGTTTTAAATTATAAACATCAATTGGTCATAGAAGGTAAATGTCTTTACATTTAAAAACATTGCATCGATATCAAAAATTCCTTAGAATATTTTCAGAAAAAAAATAACAAAATCACACAAAAATTTTCAGCAAGATTTTTTATTTGCTTATTTTTTTTTTGTTTTAGATAAGGGCAAATGCTGTTAATTTTCTGTTCTGAAACTTGCTATATAGTTCAGAGAGCTAGACCTCTCAAGATTTCATATGAATTGATTAAAATTTTGATTCAAATATTGAACAGACCTTAAAAGCTTGTCAGATGTTTGCTTATGAAAATTTTAGAATTGCTAATATGAAATGAAATAAAACAAATATTCAAAAAAGAAGTTCTACTTTTATTAATTGGATTAAAAATAAATCAAGTGATAAACTTAATGTTGATTGCTAAAACAGTTTTACTTATATAAAATTCATTTAAACATGTACTTTTCTGCATCTATGAAAGCACATTTTATTTCTCTTAAATACAAATAATCCTAAGACCTTCTTGCTTTGGTAATTATAATTTTAATCAAAATAGGTCACACATATTCAAGGATCTCCATCATCATTTGTCTACAATATAGATTAAAATATTCTCTGTGCTAATAACTGGCAATATGAAGAACCACTGTGTAGTTTTATCTATTATAATTATCCTGTTTAATGAAAATTGTATTCTTATATATTAAAATAGAAACAAAATTATTTCTTAATCAAGAATATTATAGGAAATGATATATAAATATGAAAAGAAATAAATATCTAAACAAGCTATATACTAAATACATTGCCAGTGTTTTATAAATTTGTTAAGTTATGCCTTTAGATATAAGCATGAGTAGTTTAAACATAATAAATTAAGTAATGAGTAACCCTTTGCCAGTATCATCATTCTTTTGGGATATTCTACATGTATATCAGGTATTATTATAAATTCAATGGACTTTATGTGAAGTTAATGGATTGTACCTTTAAGCAGTATGAACTGTCAGTAAATTACTCAACTGGTTTCAAATTATTTTATTTTATTTTTCTTCTGCATCAGACTGTTATTTTTACTTAATCCTTCCATTTTTTGTTCTTCATGCCTACATATTGGATTTCTTTCCAGAAAGTTTGAATATTATAGACATTGTAGAAGTTAAATCTATCATTAAGTGGTTACTTACTTTCAGATTAATATTATACAGAATGATATAAAACATTTTAGTTCAGATAACAAGATAGCATAACTTGTAAGAAATGAAAGTTTTTTAGAAACATAATTAAAAGAAAGAAGTGTGTGTGTGTGAGAGAGAGAGAGAGAGAGAGAGAGAGAGAGAGAGAGAGACTGTTTTTAGAATTTTGAATGGCATTACTGATAATAGGAATATGTTTTTAAGAACTACATGATAGCCTGAGTTCTCACAGAGCAAGCCACTGAGGTGGGCGTATCAGGATATCAGGAGATGAGGAACCAGGTGCTGTAGACACTTTGAGCCATTACAAATTCTGTACTCTGTCTCCAGTCATCTGCAAGACTAAAGAAACTGTTATGAAAAGGGAAAACTTAATAAGTCATTGCAAATTAAAATACCTTTCTAGTGAATATGTACTTATTGGCTCAAATAAGAGTTATGGAAGATGAGTCTAGTTAGTAAGATACTGAAAAGCTTGCATGAGAGCGATTCTGGTTTGAACTAAGTCAGTTTTATATGAAATATGGAAAAGAATAAGATTTAAGACATTTTAAATTCTATTGGAACATTTATTAAATTATTGACTGGAAGTGAAAAAAAAATAGGGGACAGGTATTACTTTTTTATTGAGGTGTGGTCTGCTTGGAAAATATTGATGCCATTTAATACATTAGGAAATTCTGGAGTAAAGGGTCCTGCAGAATATGCTGTGATCCTTTGTTCAACATCTGAAGCAAGCAGTTGAAAGCCTGGACTGAGGAGCCTATATGAACAAAGACAATGATTTGCATGTATCTGTTTATACTGGTAAGGTGTTCCTAATTTATCTACAAATTGCTACAAAAAGTGTTTGTTTCTATTAAACTTTTATAATCTTAAGTTAACCAAGTATTTAAATGTTATGAAAAAAGGAATAACTGTGGTTATAATTAACCAACCAATGTCTTTTATCTTAGATGTTTGTTCATATTCTATTACTTTATTTTTTATGACCTTCTTTTTTTAAAAAAAAAAATTCTTCTGTCATACAATACATCCTGACTGCAGCCTCCTCCCCTTTCTCCAAGTCACCCCTCTGGTATCCTTTTCTCCATTATTTCCCTTAAGAGCCTCCCTAGACACACTGGGTAGGGCCTAGGCCCTGCCACAAATGATATGACAGATTTTGAAGACTCCCCATGGAAGGCCTCACCCTCCATGGGGAGCAGAGTTGGGCTGGGCTGGCCTTTGGGTAGGGGTGACAGGGGAGGATGAGAGGGGAGGGTGAGGGAACTGGGATCTGGGATTGACATGTAAAACAACCTTGTTTCAAATTCAAATTAAAAAAAGGAAAAAAAAAAAAAAAAAAAGAACAGGCCTCCCAGTGATGTGAACTGAACTAAGCACAAGATGCAATAAGACTCTCATATCAAGGCTGGGCTAGACTACCCAAGTGAACAAACAAGCATGACGACCTACTGTGGACCCATACAGGCTCTGTGATTGCCACTTCAGTCTCTGAGCCCTATGACTCTTGTTCTGTTATCTTCGACTCCTGTGGCAACAGTCCTTATTCTCATCTTCTGAAAGATACTGCCTAATGTTTGGCTGTGGGTCTTTAGATCTGCTCTCAGCAACTCCTGGATGCAACTTGTCTTGTGATGACTGGGGTAGGAAATGATCCTTCAAATATAGCAGGCTATGGTTAGGAATCATTTTATTCCCTTTTTTCCCACATTGTCAGTCATGTTTGGTTTTACCCTAGGTCTCTGAGCTGTTCAACTTCAGGACACTGGCCATCTATGCAGTTTTGGGTATAGGCTCCTTTTTTAGGCATGAGTCTCGAGTTTCTGGAGGCACTGGTTTGCTGTTGGACACTCACATATGCTCTGATCCACCAGTGACTCGCCGTTTCGTGACATCAGGAAAGTTTGTAGATCACAATGGATTTTGTAGCTCTGGTCAGTGTCCCAGTGTGGTTAGAGGAGATGGCTGGTTCAGGCTCTATATCCTCCATTACTAGGAGTCCTTGCTAGTGTAATGCTAGTAGGTTCCAGGAAGTTTCCACTGCACTAGGTTTTCATATCTACCCCTAAATGCCAACCTACTCTTTGTTCTAAGACAGGAGCTTGACAATTAAATAGAACTATAAATAAATGACCAAATCTATAATTATAAGTGTTTTAACCACAGTTGATGCATACCTGTTTCCTTATTTTTTTTTTTCTAAGAGTATTTTCTGAAGAAAAACAAGAATGTTGCATTGGGTCTAAATCTTTAGAATTTCTCTCTGAATTTTGATGATAAAAAGGGGGGAATTGAGAAAAACAGGCTGAAAATATATAATAATTTCATCTGTATGAAATTAAATTTTGTGTAATGATGGGTACTAAAATCCAAAAGAACAGCAATAGATTAAATCAAATGTAATTCAGGATAAGTGTCTACTTCAGGGTAAATGAAGTCCACAGGGAAGAAATGAGGGCTTCTGCAGTTTAAACAGCATTTTGATTGTACTGCATTATTTTGATTTTGCTTTTTTAAATGAACAACTAAACAGTTGGAGATAATTTTTGTCCAGTGGGGAAAATGCCTAGATATGAAGTCAGCAGCGTCTCAGGTAAGGAAACTCTAGAGATGCTGTAGTTCACTAAAAGTTTCCAGGATTGCAGGTAAGGAGATGCAGCATCAAATCAGCACTGAGGCACTTACAAGCTCTGTGACCGGGGGATCTTATAGGGTAACAATAACCCAGATCTGTATGGGAGGCATGCAGACCAAGAGCAAAGGGGAATACAAAATTGCTATGAGACAGCAGGCACATAGATGACAAAATAATGAAGCAGCAAGGAAGAAACAAACTCTTCTTTAGTGACAGCAGTTTTGTGAGGAGAGAGTGCTCGGCACAGCCACTACATTGTAGGAGGAAGTGTCAAATTGTGAGTGAAAGATGTTATGGAGTAACAGCACACCATAAATAACACTGTAAGAAGGTAGCATTTCAATCTCCTCAGGCTACATTTACATAGGATAAGAAGAGGGGGGAGACAGAATTTTCTGTCTACCCAAAGACCCTCTCCCCCTTAGATGATCTGTCATCACATGCAGAATACTGTGGCAGATTTATCCCCATGATTCAGCTTGCTCCTCAGTGGCTCAGGTGAAAGTATTTCAGAAGTGCCAGGAAATGGGAACTCACAAATGATGGAGTCTATTATTAAGTGACAAGATACAGCCTGGTGACAATGACATTCTTGGCAACTTTGTGTAGATTCTACAGAAATACTTCCCTAGTCTTGAGCTTCAGGAGGGAAAAAGACAAGCAAACAACACAAAGTGAAACAGTTCTGTGTTAAATCTGATAGGCAAACAAGCATTTGCATCCATTAAAACTCCTCAGCAAGGGCTTGGGAATTTAGGTCATGATAGACTACCTGCCTAGCAAGCATAAGGTCGTGGTTTTTGGCCTCAGATCTGAAAAAAAGAAACATTTGATATTGACCATGGTTAAGATAAACAGTTTCTAATAATTGACACAGTATAGATGTTATGTCTAAGAGTATAGACAAATGGTTTGTTTTTAACATTTTCTCTCTTCTACTAAATTAAATACTATTTCTACATTCACAAAAAGAGAATTAACTTTTGCTCTGCTTTTGTATCATACAAGAATCAAAAAGAATGTTTCCATTATTTGTGTGTGCATACCTATGAGTATGCATATTTGTAGTGTCTATACATTTGTGCATGTGTTTCAGGAGCAAATATCTATCATCAATATTGTTTAAAGGAGTTACTTGAGAATTGGGGAATAAAATTAATGAAGCATTTTACTTTTCCATTGTGTCAGACACATTACAAGTTTAAACTGCTAATCCTTATAAGATCCAGTATCCTGCAACTCTAAGTACTATATGTAAATTTTGAATTAATTGTTTCTGTTAATTATTAACTCATTTAATTTTATTAATTTATTAATATAAGTTTCTTGATCTTAACATCGAGCACAGGAAAAAGCTCCTTCTCCTCCAGCATTACTATGCTTTCTTCGAACTTATATACTTTATTGTGTTTTTGATAACCCATTAAGCTCAGTGAGAGCAGTCCATATGTGCATGAGTGTGGCACTGTTCTATGTAATATGAAAAGCCAAGCTTTGGAAAAATACTCAAATAAGAATTTAACTTTAAAAGCAATTATCCATTGTCAATGGCTTTTCATTAAGGGTTCAGAGTAAAGTTTGAAAGTCTCGTTAAGCATTGTGCCTGTAATCACAGGTGATGTGAGATTAAGTTTGAGATACCTACACTCTGTGCAGAAGAGAGCATTCTCTTGAACTCCTACCCATCCCCCAGCATTTATATTCTTTCAACCTCCTATTCATGGAAGTCCCAGGACCTTGGAAGTGGTTTAGCAAATATAAATTGTCTTATTTAGTGTAGAGAATTCAGTGTTCTCAAAAATAGTAATCAATCGATAAATGGCTTATAAATATATTTTAAAAGAGTTTAATAAAATTTTTATTTTTTATTTTTATTTTACATATCAATCCAAGTTCTCTCTCCCTCCCTCCCACTCTCTTTTCTTCTCTCCCACACTCTCATGCTCCCCCTATCATCCTCTCCTCCTATTCTCCCACACTCTAATTGTAGGGTGATGCCCTCCAGGAGGGGTCACCTAAATCTGTCAAGTCATTTGGAGTAAGGACTAGAAATTCTTTCCTGTCTATAGGATAAGGGAGTATACCTCCATGGGGGATGTGCCCTCAAAGTCATTTTGTGCACAAGGATTACATTCTGGTTCCACTCCCTGAGGTCCTTCAGACTGCTCAGGCCTTCTAGCTGAGACCCATGTTCAGGGGTCTGTGTCAGTCCCATGCTGGATTCCCAGCTATCAGTCTGGGGGGCCCATTAGCTCCTCCTTGTTCAGGTCAGCTGTCTCATGTGTTTCTGCTGCCTCGTCTTATCCTTCTGCTCTGCATCTGGATTCCAATATGACTCAGTGTATAGTTGTGGGTGTTTGCTTCTGTTTCCATCAGCTACTAGATGAGGGTGCTATGACGGTGAATAAGTTAGTTGTCGATCTCATTATCAGGGAAGGGCATTTAAGGTAGCCTTTCCATTGTTGCTCAAATTATTATTTATGGTCAGTCTTATAGGTTTATAGACATTTCTCTAGGTTCAGTTTTCTGTTCAAACCTATAATGGCTCCCTCTTTTATGCTCTCTCTCTCTCTCTCTCTCTCTCTCTCTCTCTCTCTCTCTTTCTCTTTCTCTCTTTTCTTTTGTCCTTTCTTCCCCTGACTCAGTCTTCCTAGTCCCACGAACTTTACTCTTCTTCCCTTGTCTTTCTTCTAGTTCACTCTACACTCACTGCCCCCCCCACTCCCTATATGCTTAGGCAATCTTGTGCCTTTCCACTTATGTGAGAAAGCTTATGTAAATCTCTTAGAATCCTCCTTGTATCCTACTTTCTCTGGCTGGTGATCCTTTGCTCTATGTCTAAAATCCACACCATGTTCTTCTTTTTGTGACTGGGTTATCTCAATTAGGAAGGTTCTTTCAAGTTCCATCCATTTGCTGTGAATTTCAAGATTCCACTTTTTTTTTGTTTTTGTTTTTTTTTTGTTTGTTGAAGTTGTTTGGTTTTTTCCCCCCCTAAGAATAGTATTCCATTGTTTTAAAGTGCCACATCTTCTTTATCCATTCTTCAATTGAGGGGCATCTGGGTTGCTTCCAGGTTCTTGTTATTATAAATAATGCTGATATGAACATAGTTGAGCACATGTCTTTCTTGCATGGATGTGGATCATTTGGGTATATGCCTAAGAGGGGGATAGCCGGGTCCTGTGGTAGACTGATTCCCATTTTCCTGAGGAACCGCCATACTGATCTCAAAAATGGCTTTACAAGTTTGCACTCCCACCAACAGTGGAGTAGTGTTCCCCTTTCTCCAAATCCTCTCCAGCCTAAGTTGTCATTTGGTGTTTCTAATTTTAGCCATTCTGGCAGGAGTAAGATGGTATCTCAAAGTTGTTTTAAGTTACATTTCCCTGATAGCTAAGGATTCTGAAAACTTTCTTAAGTGTCTCTCAGCCTTTTTGATTTTTTCTATTGAGAATTCTCTCTACAGTTCTGTATCCCATTTTTAATAGGGTTACTTGGTGTTTTGTTGACTAGTTTCTTGATTTCTTTGTATATTTTGGAGATCAACCCACTGTCAGATGTAGGATTTCTGAAGATCTTTTCTGAGTCTTTGGGCTGCCATTTGGTCTTGTAAACTGTGTCTTTTGCCTTAGAGAAGCTTCTCAGTTTGAGGAGGTCCCCTTTATTAATTGTCAGTGTCTATGCTACTGAAGTTATGTTCATGATGTGGTCTCCTGTACCAACTTGTTCAAGGGTACCTGCCACTCTCTTATCTAAGAGGTTCAATGTGTCTGGATTTAGGTTAAAGTGTTTGATCCATTTGGACTTGTATTTTGTGCATGGTGTTAGTCATCAGTCTATCTGTAGTCTTCTACACACCATTTTCCAGTTGTGCCAGCACCATTTGTTGAAGATGCTCTCTTTTACCAATGTATGAATTTAGCTTCTTTGTCAAATTCAGGTGTTCTTAGGAGTGTGGGTTATTATCAGTGTTTTAAGTTTGATTCTATTGTTCTAATTGTCCGTTTTTGTGCCAATACCAAGCTGTTTTCAGGACTGTAGCTCTATAGTAGAGATTGAAGTTTTCTTTATCTATAATGATTGAAAGTTCTGCTGGGTATCGTAGCTTGGGCTGGCAACCGTGGACTGTTAGTACTTGTAGAACACCTATCCTGGACATTCTGGACTTGAGAGTTTCCATGGAGAAGTCAGGTGTAATAGGTTTGCCTTTATATGTTACCTGACATTTTTCCTTCACTGCTCTTAATATTCTTTCTTTATTCTGTATGTTAGGTGTTTTGATTATTATGTATCAAGGGATCTTTTTCATTGGTTCAGTCTATTTAATGTTTGGTATGCTTCTTGTACTTTCATGGGTATGTCCTTCAGATTGGGAAAGTTTTCCTCAATGATTTTGTTGAATATGTTTTCTGCACCTTTGAGTTGGGCTTCTTCGCCTTCCTCTATGCCTATTATTCTTAGGTTTGGCCTTTTCATGGTGTCCCATATTTCCTGGATGTTTTCTGTTAAGGATTTATTGGATTTACGATTTTCTTTGGTGTATTAATCTACTTTCTCTAATTTCTATTCAGTGCCTGAGATTCTCTCTTCCATCTCTTGTATTCTGTTGGTTATGCTTGTGTCTGTAGTTCCCGATCATTTGTCCATTTTTTCTATTTCCAGCATTCCTTCAGTTTGTGTTTTTTTATTGTCTCTATTTCAGTTTTCAAGTCTTGAACTATTTATTTCACCTGTTTAATTGTTTTTTCTTGGCTTTCTGTACTTTCTTTAAGAGATTTCTTCATTTCTTGCAATTTTTTGTTTGGTTTTTCTTCCATTTCTTTAAGGGAGTTTCTCACATTGTCTTTGAGGACCTCTATCATTTTTATGAAGATATTTTTAAGTCATTCTCTTCTGCTTCATCTGCTTTTAGGGTTTCAGGTCTAGTTGGTGTAGAGTACCTAGATTCTGGTGGTGTCATGCTTTCCTTTCTATGGTTAGGTGTTTTCTTGTATTTCTGTCTTCCCATAATTTTTCCCGTGGGTGCAGATGGGGTCTCTCTCTCTATGGTACTTCTCCCCTATGCTTAAGTGGGTCAGAAGTTTGATATCTGTAGCTCTGGGTGGTCCAAGCTCTCTAGGAGTTCTCTCCTCAGGCAGGGGCCTGGTGATGGGTGTCAAAGATCAGGCACCAGCAGAGGTCTATTGAAGGGGGTCAAAGATCCAGCAGGCAGAGACTCAGGATGTTCCCCTGAGGATAGGTGGATGTCAGGTTGGAGCTCCAGCAGAGGACTGGCGGTGGGGCTCAGAGAGCATGCAGGGGGAGGGAGGGTATGCAGGTCCAATGTGTTCAGAGAAGCTCCAGGAAGTTCCCTGGAGGTGACCAGTATTGTGTTGGCCCTCTGTTCCAGTGCTCAACCAGAGCAGTGGGACAGTGGGCAGGGTATGGCACAGGGTGGAGGGAGGACAAGCTCTTCTTAGGGAGGGGGATTGTGCTCTCACTGGGGACAGGACATAGCAGGGAGACAATCCAGGGAGTTCCCAGGGAAGGGTGTGGGAGGGGATTCAACCTAAATTGGTCCCAGCCTCACCTCTAGCAGAGGCCTGGCAATGGAGAGTCAAAGATATGGCAGTATGATTTAAATATTTTTAACAATAAGGGAAACCTTAAAACCACTTTGAGATTTCATCTTTCCTCATCAAAATGTCTAAGATTAAGAAAACAATAGACAATAAATGCTGGTTCATAAGTGGGGAAATGTGAATCCATACAAGATTTGAATTCACAACCTTGGAGAGTCACTCTGGAAGTCAGTGTGAAATCCTCTAATAAAGAAAAAAATAAACCTATAATATAATATAACCCAGCTATACCAGTCTTTGCCATATTCCCAAAGACTGACCATCCTACTTTACAAATATTTTATCAGCAATGACTATTGCCATTCTGTTGATTATATGTAGGCTATGGAAGCATCCTAGGTGTCCTCCAGCTGATTAACGGAAGACAAAATGTTATACACAGAGTGAAATTCTATTCTGCTCAAAAATATTGATATCATGAAATATTCATGTGGTCTGTACTAAAAAATACATACTGTTATGAAAAACAATTCATATTCTTACTTATTTGCAGGTGCTAGATCCAAAGTTTAGATGTGAACACAAAACCCCAAGTATCCAGATGAGCCAAGAAAGTACAAAGGAACCATGTAATAGAAGGAGTGGATTTCTAGAGAGGAAAATATTAGGCAAAGATTTTATTTAGGGGGAAACTGTGACAAAAACTTGGTTGGGGATTTCAATTGGGCCAGGTTAAAAGAGAATAATAGGAGAGAAATAAAAAGAAAGGAGGAGGAATGAGGAACAAAATCAAAGATGTTTTAAAGAGTCACAAGTAACAGTGTGTGTATATATGTGTGTGTATACTCATGAAACAATGATAACAGGACACATCATAAATTTGAGAAAGAAATGGTAGTAAATAGAGTTACAGGTGGAAGAAAGGGATGGAAAGGTTGTAATACAATAATTATGTAAAATAATTTGTAATTTTTTAAAATTTATAACTGGGAATGTCATTGACCCTTAAAGTGAACCATCAGCAACTGTGCTAAACTCTGTATCTTGAATATGTTGAATCCATTTTTATTATTTGAGAAATTCATATATGCATAAATATGTCCAGATCATTTCACGTCCTAGTGTATGTACTTCAATTCAAAACATGTCATGCTATCACATTTCTTTCATAGCTTCATGTAGTTTTTAGTTTGTTTTTGTTGTTGTTTTGACCACAGAGCCCACTCAGTACTGCCAGCTTGTGTGTGAGTTTAGGGCCATCTGCTGGAGTATATAATAAAATGCATGGCACATATGTGTCAATAAATCTACACACTAAAATATATGAATGTAAAAATGTAAATTTTTATAATTTAATTTCCTAATTATAATAAATAATAAACATTAATATAAATTAACCATCATGAACTGGATATATTTGCAAAATCCAGAAAACATCAGAGTACCACAAAAATGAGTTTAGTGGTACTTTCTTTTGGAACTAAAGTAGGTCACCAAGAATAACCTTGTTCAGGAGGTTATTGCTTTTACATATTATAGATAATACAATCAGACAGGTTAAAATTACACAAATAAAATGGCTATTCTGTATATACAAAATATTGATGGAAGTTCAAATGGTCCACTGACATATTGTTTGTATTATAAAGTAGGACTATGAAAAATCATGATGAAAGAAACATAGAGGAAGTCAATGCAAAGACTAGGTACTATAATGAAGCCATAAGAAAATGAGATTGATGAGTATATAATAATGGTTAGATCACTATAGTCAAATAAAATACATTTATCATATAACTTTTATATACTATTGTACATGTGTGTTTCTACACAAAACTCAGGTTTATTTCCCATTAATTTGAACTGATATCAGCATCATGTAATAATAAACATAAATGTTTGTAGTATAAATTGAAAGAGGTGCTGTAAAACATGCAAATAAGTGGTACATAAAAACATGAATTCCTTATGTCTCAATATTCTATGAAAGACAAATCCATAAGCATCAGGAATATGCTTAATTAATAACCTCAATAAAAATATCAAAATTTCCAATGAATTATAACATAAAACCAAGGCAATTCTTAGGCAGAATGAAAGTATAAATAAAAATGATAAAAACTGCATATTCAATAATTTCTTGACAATATTTTCTAATTTGCTGGTGAAATTAGAATGTGATAAAAAGGGAAAACTTAGTGTTACTTATTTTGAGTGTTCTTGAACATCATTTCCAGTCAATTGTATGTACAAACATGTATGTATGTATTCATGAAGATAAAATAAGCTTATTAACATTTGGTATATATGTAAAGCAAATCAAAGAACTGTCATAATTTTATAATTACAAAATCAGTAGTTATAAAATCATGAAAAAGCTAAGAATTAATAAAATTGAACTACAAGAATTATCCTCCATGATTTGTGTAAGCACATTTACATACACAAGAAATAGTAAAGCAATACACAGCTATGCAAATGCTATAAGAAAATTGTTTCACCTTCTGGTATGCTCTCTCTTGATAAAATGCCTCAGACATTTAACCCAAATTGGGAGATTTGTTGAAACTTCACAGATGAATTATCTATCTCTCATATTCTCCTTTTGAATCTTGAATTTATTAAGTATCAGATACCAATGTCCCTCCAAGAATAAAACAAGAGGGAGTCATCAAAATATTTCTCATAATTCTCTGTGAAACGTCTGTTGTAGCACAGTTTCTACCTTATACTGTACTTCAAAATAATATTTCATTTATTTTAATAATAAAACTAGGTTTTATGTACAATATATAATGGGTTTAATAATGTATGCCACTGAGAAATTGAATTATCTTTCTGATTAGCTCCTGTTTATTTCATGATTATCAGAGAGAAATCTGAGTCTGTAAATTTTCACCATTGTTACTTAGCCTCTTTGTACCTGTGGATTTTAGCACAATGTTCTTTACCTTATAGCAATGTTCACTTATAAGCAGGTACACACCGTGTTTGTCTTTTGGTGCCTGGGTTATTTCACTCAGGGTGACGTTTTTATAATGATGTTTTTTCAGAATATTATTTTAAAAAAAAAAACCTGAGCATTATTTCGTTCTTTGGTTGATAGACATCAAGGGTGTTTCCAGTGTCTGTTATTATAAATATAGTTGAGCAAGAATTTTTATTGTATGATGGAGCATCCTTTGACTATGAGCCCAGGAGTAATATGGCTGTATCTTGAGGTAGATTGTTCCCAATTTTCTGACAAACTGCCATATTGATTTCCAAAGTGGTTGCATTCTCTCCACCAGTAGAGGGGTGCACCCTTACTCTGCATCATGATCATGTGATATCCTACTTTTAGTTTGTTTATAAGGTAGATTTTATTGACAGATTTTCATATGTTGAACTATTCCTGTATTTGTGGCATGAGCATAATTTATAAAGGTGAATAATACTTAATTAGATATTAATTTATGTTATATCTCTATACAGTTTTTCCTCCTTCCTCTCTTCCAACTCCCTCCTCCACCTTCCCACTGTCCTCCCCATCTACTCCTCTGTTTCTGTACATAAAAGGGCAAGCCTCCCGGGAATATCAACAAAACTTGTCATATCAGCATTTCAAAACAGTATTGGGGTTAGATTTGTAAAAGCCAGCCAAATCATTAGGGACAATCATTCCTCTCACTGTTAGGAGTCTCACAAGATGACAAACTATACAGATGTCTCATATACGTAGAAGACTTAAGTAATCACAACCAGGCTCCCTGGTAGTAGGTTTAGACTCCGAGAGCTCCTATGAGCCCAATTTAGTGTATTCTGTTGGTTTTCTTATGATATCCTTCATCAAGATTCCTCTCACTTGGCCTAATGATTTGCTGTGGGTCTCTGCATCTATTTCCATCTATCACTCGATGATGCCTCTCTGATGATATCTGGGATAGCCACCAATCTCCCAGGAGCCATGTTACTTCTTGGAGGTCGAGGGACACACAAAACCTGAGAAGAGCATGAACAAATTCTCTTTGTTTCAAGACTCTGAAGAACCTGACCCATTTTGGCGAGGCTGATTTATATTTCACTGTATAATTATGGGCATAACCCAAGGATCACATGTGCTATCTGTTGTCTTGCTTTCTTTTGTTTACAAAGCATTTTACTGATTGGCTCTAGTTTCACTTTCTCAGAGATATGGATAAAATCGCCATTACAAAACGAAAACTTCCCTCGATGACTCTCCCCTGGATGAGCCAGAAAGGAAGTTAAAAATACATGATAGACCTGATCTAGTTCCTAAACCTTTTATGTTTCAAGTGTCATCATGAATTCAGGCTTCTTAAGAACAGGATGTTGTCTTTTCAACCTGCCTTGTGTCTAACCTGAAAGAGTCGCAGAGTTCATAATATAAATTTGCATAGCAGTTATGGAAAAATGATTTTAATCACAAAGGTCTAGGAGAAATGCTAATGAATAGGTAATTATCATGAGTTAATGGGAACAGTCTTGGAACAGGGATTGAAGCAGAATCATAAAAACACAATTCCCTCATTTCTATGCTATGACAAATATTGTCAGAAGTTAAGAGGAAGGGGACATGAGAATAAGGGATGAGCAGTGCCAACTATTAAGCTTATGGGTTGTGTTGGTTACAGGATGATAGAAAAACAAACAAAACAAAACAGGTATATCACCCATAGGATATAGAGAACAAATGAAGAATGAATTGATCCAAATCTGGCTGGTGAGTTGATTGTGAGAACATAGAACTTACCTGAAGTAAATATTAACCATTAGAGGCAAAACTATCATTCACTTTGCATGACACTGTAACCAAAAATTCTACCAACCGGGCACACTATTCAACCTATAGGTGTGCCTAGATAGAAAATTTCCATTGTTGCTTGCAGTATTACTTATGCTTCTAACATTAGAGCTAGATATCAAGTAGGTAATGGTTACTTTCCAGTGGGAATGTTGGGTGAATTGGAAGAGGAATGAGGTAAAGGAACAAACTGACAATTATTGTAAACAGTGTTAGAAATTGTAAACAGTGTTCATGGAAACCTTTGAAACTGTGTAAATAAAAACAACACAGGCTATCTGGGGTCACTTGTTTAAAACAAGTGGTCATAGTTTCTTCACTGTCCCAGGTTGCTGGACCTGTTTGGAGCAAGGCTGCCTACACCAATCATGGACAGAAGAACATGGTTAGGCAACATTCTAACCAAAGACTTAGAATCAAATGTGATTGGAGGAAAAAAAATATAAGTGATCTTTCTGATCTTTCAGTTTGTGAGTATTTAATTGAGTATTTTTGCATCAGTGTCCAAGAGGGAGATTAGTTTATAAATCTTGTTCTATGTGGGGATTTTTGTGGTCTGTTTTTCAAGGTGACTGTGACCTCATAAAAATGATATGGCAATGTTCCTTCAGTTTCTATGTGTGTTAAAATTTGAAGAGTATTGGTAGTGGCAGCTCTTCAAAAGTCTACTAAATTTCTGCCCTAAACTGTCTTTTTTTAAGGCTGCTTCCTTCTATATCCTTAGGGGTTATAGAGTTATTTACATTGATTATCTGAAGTTGATTTAAATTTGCTAAATGGTTTCTATCTAGAAAGGTGTTCATTTATTTTAGATTTTTCATTTTTTTGAATACTGGTTATTGAAGTATAACCTAATGATTATTAGAATTTCCTGGGTATCTATTGTTATGTCCCCATTTTTATTTCTCATTGTGTTAATTTGGATACTTTCTCTATGTTGTTTTGTTAGTTTGGGTAAGGGTTTGTCTATATTGTTAATTGTTTTTCAAAGAATCAAATCTTTATTTTATTTTTACACTCAGTTTGGTTATTTCCTGCTGTGTACTCCTGTGGCAAATATTTCTTCTTCTTCTTCTTCTTCTTCTTCTTCTTCTTCTTCTTCTTCTTCTTCTTCTTCTTCTTCTTCTTCTTCCTCCTTCTCCTCTTCCTCCCCCCCTCTCCTCCCGCTCCCCTCCTCCTCCTCCTTCTCCTCATCTTGCTCCTTCTTCTTCTCCTCCTCCTCCTCCTTCTCGTTCTTCTCCTTCTCCTTCTGCTTCTTTTTTTCTTCTTTTCTTTTTTTTTTTCTGTTGGTTTTCGGCATGTTTTTAAGTTGCTATTGTGATGTAAATGATACTCTTTGTACCACTTTCATTGTGTCCCATGAGTCTGGGTATTCGAGGAAGTCTTTAATTTCTTTTTTTATTTCTGTCTTGATCCAGTAATTATAGCATAGAGAGTTGATCAGCTCATACGTTTCCAGCTGATTCTGTTGTTGAAATCCATTTGTATTTTGTGGCTGTCTTATAGCATTCAGGGAGCTATTTCAATTTTCTTGTATCTTTTGTGACTAACTTTGAGACAGAGTGTGTGGTCAATATTGGGGAATGATCCATGATGTAGTGAGAATAAGGCACATTCTTTGTTTTTGGGGTGAAATGTTCTGTAGTTATCTATTAGGTCCATTTTTTTCAAAATTTATTTAAGCTCCAGTGTTTATTTAGTTTATGTCTAGGTTACCTTTTCATTGGTGAGAGTGGGATATTGAAGTCTTTCATTATCTGTGTGTGAAGGTTGGTGTGTGTTTTAAGCTTTAGCAGTATTTCCTTTACAGCTGAGGGTGTCCATGGTTTTGGGGAATAGATGCAAACACTTGAAAAAAATCAGCTTGGTTGATTTTTTTCTTGGATGAGTATGAAGTGTTCTGCTCCATCTCTTTTGATCAACACTGGTTTGAGGTCTCTTCTTGCCAATCCTTTACTCTAGAGGAAAGCATATGCAACTAGGTAGATTAGTCAGGGTAGATAAAAAACAGAAAAGGAAGAGAGAGAGAGAGAGAGAGAGAGAGAGAGAGAGAGAGAGAGAGAACAAAAAAGAGGGAGCCATTATTTGAAGAGAAAACTGAACCTAAAGAAAGGTCTAGAGACATACAAGACTGACTCCACCTAACAATTCGAGCAACTGTGGAAAGGCTACTATAAATGCCCTTCTCTGATAGTGAGATCATCAACTAACTTATCCACCATCATGGAGCCTTCATCCTTTACCTGTTGGAAACAGATGCAAACACCCATACTAAACACTGAGTCGAGCTAGAATCCAGAGGCAGAAAGAGGGGACAAGACCAGGTTGCAGAAACTCACAAAGACAGCTGACTTGATCAAGGAGGAGCTAATGGGCCCCTGAAGACTGATAGCTGGGAATCCAGCATGGGACTGACTCAGACCCCCTGAATATGCATCTCAGCTAGAAGGACTGAACAGTCTGGGGGATCTCAGACAGTAGAAACAGGATGTATTCCTGGTGCACAAAAGGACCTTGTGGACACATCCCCCATGGAGTAATACCCTTTTAACCTAGAGACAGGAGAGAAGTCCTAGTCCATACTTCAAATGACTTGACAGATTTACATGACCCAACCTGAATAGCATAGCCCTACAAGTGGAATGGGGGTGGATGGATGGGAGGGGAGGGTGGCCAGGGTTCATGTCACAGGGAAAGAGGGTAAGAGGGAGGGAGGGAGGGTTGGAGGGAAGAAGGGAGAGGAAACTGTGATCCACATGTAAATTTTTTAAATTACATTATTAATAAAAAAATAAAAATAAATACAAAAGAATTACACCAGAGCCCATTCCACATAGAGTGATAATCCCTCAGCCTAGACACATGGGGGAGGGCCTAGGACCTGCTCCAAATGATATGACAGACTTTGAAGCCTCCCCATGGAAGTCTGCTCCCTGGGGCAGAAAGGATGGGGGTTGGTGGGGAAAATAGGAAGAAGGGAGGGAGTGGAAACTGGGATTGACATGTATAAGAAGCTTGTGTCAAATTTAAATAAAAAAAATACCAAAATAAAAGAAAAGAAAACACACACACACACACAAAGAGAAAATATCTTTCTTTGGTTTTGAAGCGTGCTCCTTGTATAGGGAAGAAAAATGGATCCTATCTTAGAATCCATTGTTGAATTTTTTTTTTTTTGAGAAATTGTATTCATTGACATTGAGAGATTGAGAGATATTAGTGACCAATGCTAATCAACTTTTGTTATTATGTTGGTGGCAGTAGTAAGGTGTGTGTGTGTGTGTGTGTGTGTGTGTGTGTGTGTGTGTGTGTGTGTGTGTAGATGTGTAGGTGCGTTCCTTCTTAGGGTTTCTCTTGTGCTATATGAGTTGTTGCTTGTATTTTTGTTGGTTGGTGTATTTAACTTTCATGGAGTGTTTACTTCTAGTGTCTTCTGTACATGTAGATTTCTGGATAAGTATGGTTTAAATTCAACTTTAGTAAGGAATACCTTGTTTTCTCCATCTATAGTGACTGAACATTTTAATGGGTATAATAATCTGGGTTGGCATCATTGATCTCTTAGCAGCTATAAAATATCTGTCCAGACCATTCTGGAATTTAGTATCCATTGAGAAATCAGATGAAATTCAAGTAACTCTGCCTTTATATGTTCACAAATATTATATTATGTACTCACATTTTATCTTATGGATTGGATGCATATAAGCATACTTATTCTAGCCAATTATGTTTATATCTTGTATAGATTTATTTCTAAAGTACTTTATAAATGTAAATCATCTGCTATAAAATTTGTATGTATTATTGGATGAGCAGAATTATTGTGTGATACATATATATACCAAAAGTTTTTCATTTTTTAATTTAAAAAATGGCACATAGGTTGAAAAAAATTGCTTGATACTAATGAATACTTTTAGTATATTTGTTTGAAACTTCATAGTCTCATGTGTCTCAGAATTAAGGATATCTGAATTTATATTTATTAAAGACTTTTCACATTCCACATTGCCATATTGATTTTATGTATTAATAATATTCAAAAATGTGTTTAAATAGGTAAATAATAATAGTGATTGCAGGATGTTTTACTTATTTAAGATTTCATTTTTGCCTTCATTTTTTAATATGGTTTAGTACCAACTCAAGTCTATACATATGCCTGAAAAGATGTTTCCATTTACTTATACTCTAAGTCTCAATATTGCTATTTAATGTTATCCTTTTGTGTTTCTTCAATTAACTTGTAAATGTTGCTATTATTAAAATTGTCAAATAACTCAAGCTATTGCTTTGTGTGTAAACTCTCATAGGAAGCATTTATTCATATAAAGAACTATTTGTAGAAGCATTTTATAAATATATTTACAAGTCACTGTGTGGAACTCAACAGCTTCAGGAACAATTTCTTATCTTAAGTAGTAAATAAAAGTGATAAAACAGAATAGAAAGTGTAGGATCATAAAAATCTCAGTCACTCAACTGACTCTATTTTTTGTGATGCAAGATTTGAATAATTCAAGATGAAGCTTTTAAAAATTCATAGTGCTTCATATTATGAAGTTATTGATTAATGTCTTTGGTAAAGTACACTATTATCTCTGATTACATCAAGGTCATCTTGAGGAAAAAGACCCAAGCAAAAATGTTCTACATATGAAATATGAGAAGTTAATACATAATTCATATTCAGTAGATAACATAAAGGTTAACCCCTTGGAGAATCTGAAAATATTCCAACAATTCTTATACTTGCAATTTCAAAAATGCCAGTATTTTATTACTGCCGATTTTTGTATTATGCCATGCATTAATCCATTTTTACCTTACTACTCCTGGGAGAGAAGTGAATTATGAACCCGATAGAGACTTATAAAATTAGACACTATCCTTTCACTGTGTACCTTCTTCAGAAAACTGCCGTCACTGCATTTCCTTATCTGAGCTCCATAGAATGTCATTTTTAGACTTACTAGATCTGTGAGAAAGTTTTCATGCCCATTCTATAAACACAAATGTTTGGTTCTAATTTATGCTCTAGATAATATAAATACTTGTATATTAATTTAATTTAGGCTGAAGTGTTATATTTAACTTTTGAAAAACTAAGATTTCTTATACTAATAATGTTGTTATGGTTTCAAATCCATTTGATTATAAAAGAAAAAAAAATAGATTGCCTGATGGCACCTGGTGTTCAACTTGGCTCTGACACATATTGCTTGAATTTGGGCAGATATCCATTATTTTCTGTATCACTATTTTCTCCCATATGCAAAAGATATAATCCAAGGTAGGTATTTTGGGGAGTTCCAAAAAATACTAAAAAAAAAAAAAAAAAAAAAAAAAGAAATATTTGGCAAACTTCAGCACTTATAAACATTAGCTGATATTATTTTGTGAAAAAATTTTTCTAAGATGATGACATCCAAAAATCCTTTATAATTAGTATTCAGTGTTACCTCTGTGTCGCATGTACCTCGGCCAGAAAGGAAACACGACCATGACTCTTCTTTAAGCATTTTATTCAGGAACCTTGTACATCAGCTTCCTCCTCTCCCAGCCCCAGCAAGCCCTTAAATGTGCTCTAACAGGCCAATCAGCTCATGCCACCTGATGATCCCTGATAGGCCACAGAATGAGAAAGCACACCAGATCCATCAAGCACTTCCATATAAGGTTTGTTTACAGCTAAGTTTGAACTACCTGGCATACAGCCAGGTGCCATCTTGGAGCTGTGGCTTCCCACAGTTCCCCTTTTTATGTTTTAAACGCAACAGGCAAGGGTAGAGGTCTGATCTCTGATGAACAAGGGATATTGTAATGGCCCCACACCCAGTTCTAAACCAAGCTGGTACCACACCCATCCGGTATCTTTTCTCAGAGATGGGATTAGGATACCAACCCATATACAATCAGACTTGCCCTCCATGAAGCTGCTAGAAGCTGGCCTCAAGTGCAGTACTTCATCTCGCATCCTGAGTGTGATGACTGCTTAGTCCTTTCAAGCCTGAGGTGATTGCCCTGCCTCCAGGGTTACGAAGGCTTGTGCAATCATGGCATTACTTCTCCTCTGTGTAACCCCCATCCTGCAGATACAACATAAGGCAATGAGACTGACTAGGATAAGCACCCCTTCTAGGGCACCCATTCCCGCCCATTCTTTCAGATGATTCATGGCTTGGGTGATGTGGCTTCCCACACTTCTGCAGTGCACTTTAAATCAAAACAACTGACACATAGATTAGACTGTAGACTATTGGCTCTCAATTTCATGCTTTGTTTCTCCTACCATAGTTCTACTTTAAACAACAAAAATGTATTTGGGGCCCAGGTAGATGGCTCAGCATTTAAGAGCATTGATTGCTTTTTGCAAAGGATGCAGGTTTAATTCTCAGCATTCTCATGACTACTTACAACTGTAACTCCAAATACAGAAAACTTGTAGGTAGACTTTTCTGTCCCACCAGCAAGTTTCCAAATAACAACAAAAAGACTTAATATTAATTATAAATGTTGGCCAATCCTCAGACTTGTTACTAGCTAACTCTTACATTTTAAATTAACCTACATTTCCTACCCATTTCTCAGTACAGCAAGTCTGTGTCCTTCTCTACACATCTCCTTATGAATCTGAGACTCCTTTATGCTCATTTTTAGCTGCCAGTTCATATAACATCCCAATATTGGCCAATTAAGTTCTTTATTAAACCAATCACAGTGACATTATATTCACAGTATGTAATAGAATAATGCATGGGACTTGACACCCTCACACAGACATATCTGAAGACAAAACACCAATACACATAACATGACGATTTTTAAAAAGTGAATGGATTATTGTTAAAGAACAGAGGGATTTATAAAGGCAAATTTTATTAAAATTGATAAAGAATTTAAAATTAGGATCTTTATTAAACATATTTTATATTAAAGTAAGAAATCTTTGTAATATTTAGGTCATTGGCAAAAGACATTAAATGCATGTTTAAAACACTGCTTCAGTTTTGACAATTTGGGCTACTTCTACTCCTTATTTCATCCTTGATCATCATTTATCAACATGATTGCATGATCAATTTTACACAGATGACTATAATTCTCCATCAAGTAAATTTCAAGACACTCTTAAAATTCAAACTTGTATACTTACTTTGACATTTAAAATATAGTTTTGTTATTCCCTTCATAAAATTTTCTTTCTTGAGACAGGTTCTACTTGCTCTGTAGACTGGAATAGCCTGAAATTCACAGAAATCTTCCTCCCTCTGCCTCCTGGGATTAAAGGCTTGTGCCACCACTGCCTGACTCATTCCCTCTTTGCTCTTTTTGCATTCATCATAAATCTAGCATTTACAGAATACTTCACACAATCTCCCCCATATGAATTGCAAATTCCTACCTCCTACCTTCTTTTGTTATGTTGTTTCCTTTGTAGACCTCAGGGACAGTAGATGATTATTCATTATGGAGCATGACACTGTGTTCTTTTCCTAGTTCCTTCTATACCTTTGGTATCAGCTGCCACAGCCTCCTTGAGATTCTACATAGAAATACTCTCAAGTATTTAAATAATATATAGTTTGTATTACTACACACAATTTAGGTGTGTCACAGTATCTACTTCAATGTAACCTACATTCATTTACCATATTTTTCTTTATGCATTATATTTTGTAGAATACTAGTTTGGGAATTTAAATTTCTATCAACATTATTAGTACAAAATAACAAATCTTATAACGTTACCTAATAACAAATACTTAGGAAAGGAATATGCCAGCAATCATTGAATTCATAATAAAGAAACAGCATTCTAAAGTGTTTTTAAAGGTATGCATTTTAAGGTCATAAATATTAGAACTTACATTCTACCATTACTATTTTAAGTTATGCTAGCTTTTCATCTATTTTTGTTTTATTTAAAATAGATTTATCTCATCGTGATCACAGTTTTCCTTCCCTCCATTTCTCCCAGCTCTCCCAAACATACCTCCCTTATTCCCTAGGTCAATTTCTTCATTTCTCTTCATAAAAAATACAAGCCTCAAAAAGATAACAACCCAACAGGACAAAACATAAAACAAGGCAATGCAAAGCCCTTATGTTGAGGCTGGAAATGGCAACCCAGTATGGTGAAAATAATACCAAGAGCTGGCAAAGAGCCAGAGATACATCCACTCTCAGTGCAAGGATCCCACAGAAATACCAGGCTAACAGCCATAACATATGGAGAGGACTTTATGCATACCATTGCAGGCAGGCCCTGTACTTGCCTTTAATCTCTGTGAGCCCATAGGAGTCCACATTACTTGATTTTGTAGAACATGTTCACCTAGAGTTCTCCATCCCCTCTGCCTCCTACATATTTCCTCGCCCCCCCCCCACTCCCATGGGGAGGGTCCTTAATCTCTAAGGGTAGGTCTTAATGGAGACCTCCATTTTATGTGGAGAGTTCAATTATGCTAACATAAATATTTTACACTTTATATTCCTTTTTAAGTCTTTACTGTGATAATGGAAACACTGCTTAGCTCACATTCCTGCTGTTGTAATATTAATACATATTACAAATGGTGTTTATTACAATGGTTATAATGACTGTCAGTCAATAAATTATTTCTCATCATATAGAATCCATCCTTTGGGGAAAAATATCAAGCACATGATAAGAAAGATCTTAAGGCATGCATGAAATTAGAAATATCCCCAATAGTGCTCTCAGGACACTCTATTGAAAATAAGAAATTATGTGTGTGCTAAAGAGCCCATTGTTTAACTGCCAAGTTCTGAAAAGTAACCTTATCTTTAAATTGAAATAACTGCTTAAAGGTTGAACATTTTCAAATGGCTCTACACCATCTCTCTTCACTTGAGAATTTCCTCTGATATTTAATTTAGAAAACACAAAATTAATGTGTTTAGGATAATTAAAATAATTTCAATTCTTATTATTTTTGAGAAGTCCATACATAAATTCAGTATTTACTTCATTTCTTTCCTACCATCTTCTCTACCCAATTCTCTCTCAATTTTGTTAGCTTTTCAGTTATAATTGTTACACACACATTTATATATGTGGTCATAAATAAACGTGACCTCCTGAGTTGATACCATGTTGTATGTATGTTTATGCATTTATAAATTATCACCCTGGATAATATAACCCTATAGAGGAATGGAGGTATTTATTGCCTATACTACTTCATTCAGGAGTGGGGCCCTACGAGTTTAACTTTCAATTTCAGATGTCAACTGGCATTGCTATTGTGCAGTTTTTTTTTTATTGTGACCAATTATTTTAAGATTTACTGAATGATATCACTTTGTGGCAAAATAAAATTTAGCATTTTATCAAGTTTAATGATGAACTATTTTTTTATTTTTTAAACAGGGTTTTTCTGTGGCTTTTGAGGCATTCCTGGAACTAGCTCTTGTAGACCAGGCTGGTCTTGAACTCACAGAGATCTACCTGCCTCTGCCTCCCAAGTGCTGGGATTAAAGGGGTGAGCCACACCACCCATTCTCAATGATAAACTATTAGTGTAGAGTTTTTTTAACTTCATTAAAAACACAGCTATTAGTACCCAATATGAGTTCAATTTATGTCTTGAGATTTCTTAAATAGAAGTTTTGTGGATAGTGGTAGGTATTTTGACAAGTGATGTTAAATGTAGCATTTAGAATTAATCAGGTGGTTGATACCCATTAATATCCTTTAACAAAATAAATTACTAAAGGTAATGGATAAATACTTGTTCCATTATTTTATTTTAGTGACTAGTTTTAGAGTACTTTTTCAACTAACTTGACATAGTGATGTTGTATGTATTTCAATATCTTCCTCTACCTGAACCTAGCTTTTGTTCTTTTCTTAATGTTTGGTTTTTTGAGTTATGAGTATATGTTGATGTATGGGTATGTGAATAGATTTTAAGTTTCCATAGAGACTAGAAGAAGTTTTCTAGTTCCCTGGTGCAGGAGTTACTCGTGATTGTGGGTCATATGTCATGGATGATGTAACCAAACTGTGATCCACT
Source organism: Cricetiscus sungorus (assembly GCA_030556225.1). NCBI lineage: Eukaryota > Metazoa > Chordata > Mammalia > Rodentia > Cricetidae > Cricetiscus > Cricetiscus sungorus. Next base: position 17,011,169 of record JANBXA010000398.1, read on the forward strand.
ACTAAAACAATATGTGTTCTTATCTACTGGGCAATCTCTCTTGCTGCCAGTTCCAATATTCTTGACATATATGATGCCAATTTAGTAATCCAGTCTCCATAGAGTAAGGGCTGAGGGTTTTACAGGGCAAAACAGTATGTCTAATATTTTCTCACTGTTGATTTTATTGGCTACCCTTCTCAGAAAACAACATAAAGTCTTCCCATGAGTGTTAGGTTCAGCAAACCATGAAAATTTATGTTGATTTTTGAACTCTGAACACTTGTTCATAACTACTGTGAAAGCCAAAAGGCAATTCAAGCTCATAATCTGTAACTGAACTTTTGATCCCATCTTAGAACCTGTGTGTCTGTTTCAGAGACTTTCTACTCAGTTACTCAGGGCATCCCCAATCTCTCCTGTAAGATCTCAATTCAGAGTGTCATAACTAGCTTTTGTATATCTTTCTCATCTACTGCACTGCTCTTTCTAGAACATGTTAAATGTATCATATCTTACTTGAACTATAAGACATATTCTTTTGGGAATACTGAAACATATTTTTACATTGACATAATGTACATTTTCTTATCTGATTTTTAAGGTTTTAAAATTTTTAAGGACATAGTTTTTTTAAGTCATGTTTTTTTCCTTCCTCCTCTCCCCCGAGATCCTTTCCTCTTTCCTACCCATTGAATTTCAGAATTTTATGATTCTGCTCTTGGGTAATTGTTCTTCCTTTTCTCTCCCTCTTTCTCTATGTCCCTCTCTTCCCTCTTCTCTCCCACTCTCTTTTACTCTCAAAAATAAAGAAAAAAACTAAAGTCAAATCAAACAAAAAACAAATAAGACACAAATACTAAAATAAAACTTGAAATGTAAAGCCCCCAACATTTTCTTTGTATCAACTGCTTTCCTGTGTCCTGCGTCTTTGTCATGAATTGTTCTTTGTAGATAGCCTCCTTCTCAGAGTACTTTGGCAATTATTCTCACAAATATGTAGGTCAGGGTCAAATATAGCCAATTCATAAGTATTTTCACTTTGAAATGTAAACATTGCAACCCTGAGAACATTTATGTCATGACAATTTGTAATGCTTGTTTGCCAGGCCAAGAGCTTCTAAGGTAAGCTCCTTTATGTTAAGAAGGTCTTATTTAACTGTAATGAATTCCTTGAAGGAGGTGCATTTCTCAAAGAAAATGAGTAGCAGAAAAAGTTTTAGCATTACTACATTGTACATGTTTACTCTATGGCATATATGGAATCTCATGACTATAGGAATCTCATGTCTGTAGGTTAGGAATGTTAATGACTTGATATGCAAACTGACAAATAGAAATTTATTTGGCTCCTACTTGTCTGACTCAATCCATGTTGTACTGCAATAACAGAAAATTCAACACATGGTAATTTATAAAAAAAAAATAGTGTCCTACAGTCTGGAAATTGGGGCATTAAAGCAGATGGCCAGAATGTAATGAGTACCTTGGCAATATAGTGAAGTGAAAGATATACATACATACATACACACACACACACACACACACACACACACACACATATATATATATATATATATAAATACATAGAGACAGAGACAGAGACAGAGAGAACAGATATATTCATTATTCATTTTCTCACTTAGGAGTCATAATGCTATCTACAACAATGAAACCCTCAAGGCCTAATAACTTTTAAAATATTGAAGAATTATATTAACTTAAGAGAAATAAATATAGGGCCTAAAATCTTGCAGTAGTCTAACCTCCACCTCTTAATATTGGCACATTGTCTACACCTATATTTGGGAGAAGACACATATGTAATAAACATATAACTTTATAGAAGAAATAAATTAAGAAAAGATGTTCATGATGTGGAAACACTAAGCTTTAAAACTTGTGAACTAATTCTCTAAGAACCAAGGGCAGTCAACATACAATTCCCTTATAGCATGTTCACTGGATCTGTGAATAATACAGATTCCTAAGTTCTGCATTTCCTGTGCATATTTTTCCTTTGTTTTATTTCTTTTTATTGTTTTCCTTGTTTTATATATCAATCCCAGTTCCCTCTCCCTCCCATCCTCCTATGCCCCTCACCAGCCTCTTATTCCATCCCACATCTACTCCCCAGGGAGAGTGAGGCCTTCCATGAGAGATCATCAAGGTCTGTCAAGTCATTTGGGGTAGGGCCTAGGCCGTCCCCCATGTCTCTAGGCTAAGAGTGTATCCCTCCATAGGGAATGGGCTCCCAAAGTCCATTTGTATTAGGGCTATATCCTGGTTCTACTACCAGATACCCTATAGACTGCCCAGTCCTCCTATCTGATACCTACATTCAGGGGGCCTGGTTTGGTCCTATGTTGGTTTCCCCATCTGTCAGACTGGTGTATATTAAGTCAAGTAATTACATGGTCAAAATCACAGTATCTCTGTTCTTTTAATTTGAACTGTTGTCAGTTGACCTCTGTATTTCTCAACAGTTACAAAATCATATTCAGCTTTGTTTCTTCTATCAAATTCTATTTTACACACTTATACTCTTTTCTCCAATGTTTTAAGGATTGTGTGTATATCTCAATCTTGCATCTGAACATTTGTCAATTATACATAAATTAAGATCATGTTAAAGCTACTGGGTATATGAATGTTAAAGCTGGAGTAAACGTTACTCAACTTGATGATCTGTATGTTAGTGTATGAGGGAAGAACCTGAAAATACAAATCATGATGTTCAATTGAAAATTTGTGTCCTCAACATTAGGACTTATTGTTCCTAGAGAGTTGCACTCTCTTAAATAACTTTTGAACATTCTGTTCAAAATAGAGTTACAGACACCTACATGGTTGAAGTCATTATATATTAAATAACAACACATGAAAACTGAACAACATAGAATTTTAAGATTATAATAACAAAAATTTGATAAATCATCTGGCAATAGTTATTACTTTTTGCAAGAGAAAGAAAGATATATTTACTGGAAAAGTTGTATGAATGTACACATAGTGATTAAAATGTAAGAAATTTAAACATAACTACATGCCATTTTTAAGTAAATTTTGCAATCTGTAATAAATCTATAACTCTGTGATCAAATTAGATTTACCAAATTTGGACTGAAATTAGAACTGAATCTAATAAAAATGTGTCAGAACTTTTATCCTTGGTATGGGCTTGTATACTCACCAGCCTGATTTTTTAAATTTTAGAAATTTAGAAAGAGTACAATATAATTGTATTTAAAACCTTATTTTTACTATTGAAATAAATTACAAACAAGAAAAAAGTCAGCAGAACAGAAAATACTTAGCAGTATAATAAACAAAGGATACAGAGGATAAATCTTCAAAGCAAAAAGTGGTAAAAAGTGCAAGATTTAGAGGCTCAGGTACAAGAGAGATATATAGTTCCAAAGGCAATAATCTTAAAAATTTATATCCCAAATGTGCAGACTTGATCTTCTTTTCAGTCACTGTGTTCTGTGTAGAAGATGAACATGCTTCTGACAATGGGGCATGATTTAGAAAACTGTATGCTTCACAGAGGACTATAAAATGCCATTATATACAGTACTTCTTTGCAGAATCTTAAACAGAATTTAATCAATCACTGTATAACCTAAACATATTTGTGGTACAGTGGCATCAGTTTTAAATCATGCAGAGTTTATAAATACACAACATTACTAATGCTCTTTGTGTACATGTTTTGCTTAAGGGGAAAATATCTGAGGACTATATTATCAAACCAAACAGATCTTGAAAATTTGTGGGCCACAAGGCAATGTGTCTCTTCATTTCAAAGGACGGTTCCAAACTGAAAATATCTAACTACCTAGTAAAGGAAAATTAGGGTGGATTTATTATGTGAGGAAGGAAAAATTAATTGCAATATGCAATAATAATAATAATAATACAAGACCAATGTGAAATAATTGAGAACAAAAGATCTATCTTGTCTCTATGAAGTGAATAAGTTAAAGGGCAAAAGAGGAATTTGTCCTTCATAAACCAAGCTAAATATTTCTAAAATGAATATAGCATATATTAAAGAAGTCACACAACAAAATAAAATATGGCATTTACATAAAACAATTTTATTAGTTTGTTCATTTTTGATAACTCTTTTACATTATTAACACTGTTCTAGCAATATGCATAATTTTGTCTTTGTAATTCAATGATTCACATCAGTATGTTTTGGACATGACACTGTTATTGTATTCCTAATAGTCCTGCACTTGTGGTTACTGACAAAATCTTGAACAAAATCTGGTCCATTCAAACCATTTCACCATGCATGGGTAAGGCACTCTTGAAGCCCAACTACCTCCTCAGGTACTACGGCAAAAAATACTTGTTAAGTGAGGGGACATTTTATCTTCAGTGGTGTGACCCTTAGGAATTTGCCCATTTTATAATAAATATTATATAATATTTATATAATTATATAATATTTATAATAAATATTAATGAGCCAGTGCTCATTAATGCAACACATATTTAAATTCAACAGTTTAAAAAAATGCAGGAATGACAAAACCCCATTAAAATAGTAGAGTGCTGTTACAGCAGGTTTCCCCGCCAGCTGCCGCTGGTTCTGCCGCCATTGTCCTGCAACCACGTGTGCCCCAAATAACACTCAGAGACTCTGTATTTGATACAATCCTGTTGGCCAGTTACCATTATTGTTAATGGGCTAGCTCTGCCTTAATCATTAACCCATTTCTACTTATCTAAGTATTTCCACGTGGTCGTCTTATCGGGGAGCCGTGCGGCAGGCTTCCTGCTTCTTCCCGGGCTACATCTCGACTCCAACTACTTCCTCTCTCCTCCTCCTGGTCTCCTAACCCCGCCTATCTTGTTTCCTATTGGCCACAGAGCTTTATTAACCAGTATGAGAAACATATATACAGAATAACATCTCCCATAAGAGTGCCTAATTGAGAAGAAGCGCTTTCAGTAGGATGGGGAGAATTGAGAATCTAAAGGGAGAAAACGTGTGTGATTTATTACATATAAACTTTTTTTTTTGACTATCTGCTTGGTAGACCCTACATTAAAAATGGCAAATATAAGTATCTTAATTTTTGCATTGGCATATGTAAAATATTTGTTTTAAATATTTCACTAATATATATTCGGTATAGGAATGGATTTATTATTATTATTTATTATTTTACATATCGATCCCGGTTTCCTCTGCCTCCCTCCCTCTTACCCTCTCTCTCCCATCATATGCTTCCTGACCACCCTCCCCTCACATCCACCCACCCCCATTCCACATGTAGGGCTATGCTATCCAGGTGGGGTCATGTAAATCTGTCAAGTCATTTGAAGTAGGGACTAGGACTTCTCTCCTGTCTCTAGGTTAAGGGAGTATCCCTCCATGGGGAATGTATCCACAAGGTCCTTTTGTGCACCAGGAATAGATTCTGGTTCCACTGTATGAGGTTCTTTAGACTGTTCAGTCCTTGTAGCTGAGGCCCATTTTCAGAGGGTCTGAGTCAGTCCCATGCTGGTTTCCCATCTATCAGTCTGGGGGGCCTATTATCTCCTCCTTGTTCAGGTCAGCTGTCTCATGTGTTTCTGCTGCCTGGTCTTTTCCTTCTGCTCAGCATCTGGATTCCAATTTGACTCAGTGTTTATTTGTGGGACTTTGCTTCTGTTTCCATCAGCTACTAGATGAGGGTGCTATGACGGTGGATAAGTTAGTTGTCAATCTCATTATCAGGGAAGGGCATTTAAGGTAGCCTTTCCATTGTTGCTCAAATTATTATTTATGGTCAGTCTTATAGGTTTATAGACATTTCTCTAGGTTCAGTTTTCTGTTCAAACCTATAATGGCTCCCTCTTTTATGCTCTCTCTCTCTCTCTCTCTCTCTCTCTCTCTCTCTCTCTCTCTCTCTCTCTCTCTCTTTTCTCTTGTCTATTCCTCCCCTGACTCAATCTTCATAGTCCCACATACTTTCCTCTCCTACCCTTGTCTTTTCCTAGTTCACTCTACACTCACTGTACCCCCCCCCAACTCCCCATATGCTTAGGCAATCTTGTCCCTTTCTCCTTCTGTGAGAATGCTTATATGAATCTCTTACAATCCTCCTTGTTTCCTAGTTTCTCTGGCTGGTGATCCTTTGCTCTATGTCTAAAATCCACACCATGTTCTTCTTTTTGTGACTGGGTTATCTCAATTAGGAAGGTTTCTTCAAGTTCCATCCATTTGCTGTGAATTTCAAGATTCCACTGGTTTTTTTGTTTGTTTGTTTGGTTTTTGGTTTTTGGGTTTTTTGTTTGTTTGTTTGTTTGTTTTTCCCAAAGAATAGTATTCCATTGTGTAAAAGTGCCATATCTTCTTTATCCATTCTTCAATTGAGGGACATCTGGTTGCTTCCAGGTTCTTGCTATTACAAATAATGCTGATATGAACATAGTTGAGCACATGTATTTCTTTCATGGATGTGGATCATTTGGGTATATGCCTAAGAGAGGGATAGCTGGGTCCTGTGGTAGATTGATTCTCATTTTCCTGAGGAACCACCATACTGACCTCCAAAATGGCTGTACAAGTTTGCACTCCCACCAGCAGTGGAGGAGTTTTCCCCTTTCTCCACATCCTCTCCAACATAAGTTGTCATTAGTGTTCCTAATTTTAGCCACTCTGTCATGAGTAAGATTGTGGTGGTGCATGATGGTAGGATTTGCTGAAGGAGGCAGAGGCAGGAGGGTCACAAGTCATAGGAATGGATTTTTAATTCCTGGATCAGTATTATAATTGTAAGTCTATAAAAGTCTTGTTTTCACAAAATAATGGAATAAGATGTCGACTTAGAATAAACTATACCTTGAATTAAGGATTAGATTTAGGTGGTTTCCTTATAAGACTTTGCTTCCAGTCAACCATAATGGCTAGAATGATTTAAGAACTTTGTGATAATTGGGATGAAATTAATGTCATTCAAAATGGCAAGTGTAGTAATTCTTTAAAAAAAATATTTGCAACACAGGGGTAGATGTTCTTGTGAAAAGAACTCTGTTTTTTTTTTTTTTTGTGCTACTTGAATAAGTGTGCGACAAGAACATAAAAATTTCCCAATGGAAACAAACTGGCAACTTGATTAAAATGTCCACCAAATAGAAATGTGTTAAAAAAAATTCTCTGCTTTGTAAATCATCCATTGTTCTGACACATTTTTACTGCATTCATTGGACTATTAGTGTTCTTCCACCAAATTTAACTATGCCTTAAGAATATATGGTACTGCTTTATTTAGCTGTTTCTTTGTTTAACATCAAGGACAATTTTAGAGGAGTTAAAAAAACACAGCTTTCTACTTTTTAAGTGAGTACATGATAATGGAGTTTCTGCACTTTTAGAAAGGTACTAGTTGTCATTATGCAACAAGAGTTCATAGTTTGTAAGTACTCTTTTTCTTATCAGATGGGTAAGAGATTAATATAAAACTCCAGCCTTCTTTTTATTAGTGTAAGCATGGTAAGCAATCATTTTGCTGATGTACTATGCTATCTTATACACCAAGATTTATTTTTCTATGAATATGATTTAATTTTATAGTATTTTTATTTATTCTTTAAAATTTAAACACACACACACACACACACACACGATGGGTTTTTTTGTTTTTTTGTTTTTTTTTTTGTTTTTATGGTAACTATGTTTTGTTATTTCACTGCTGTTATACCTGAATACCAACTGTAAGGATGGAAAAATTTAGCCTAACTCTTCACTGACCCCAGGAAGCTAGAATTTTAAATCTCAGACACTGTCCCCTGGCAGTAAGTAGGCAAAAGGTCACAATCTTTGCTGTTTACAACAGGGTTGTTCAAGACAGCACCTGTGAGTGAATGAACACAGGAAATGAGCTTTGACATCCCACCCGGGAGCAGGCACAAATGCAGACCTCTGGGGCTATACGCGGGCTTGGATAGTTTAAATTGATTGGTTCACTCTGGATGATATGAGATGATTGGTTTACTATGTGTGGGCTTTGATGTAAACCTATAAAAGCTGTCTTAATTCTGTACCCAGGGTCCTCAGTCTTCTACCTCATGTGGCATATGGCTGTGGACCCCAGTGCACTTGGAATATAAAAGACCTCATGCTTTTGCATCAAGACTGCTTCTTGTGAGTGATTTTGGGGGGGCGCCTTTCCTGAGTGGGAGCATGAAGGTCCCTACTCTGTGGGTCTTTCACAATTAACCTATGCCCATACTCCCTAGTTTAACATCTCTCTCTCTCTCTCTCTCTCTCTCTCTCTCTCTCTCTCTCTCTCACACACACCTTTTTAAGACAGGGTTACACTGTTTAGCTATCCTAGAATTTGCTTTATAGACCAGGCTAGCCTTGAAATTTTAGAAATCCATCTGCCTTTGCCTCCAGAGTGCTGGAATTAAAGGAGTCTACCATCACAGCTTAAAGTACTACAAGTGTACCAACTCCTAACATGTACTAAATCCTAATATCCCACTAAACACATATTGTTCTGCCCATGTAAGCACGACAAATAAGCACAATACTATCTAAAATAGCATAAGACAGGACATACATGACGGAATGTATACTTCCCATGATTGGTAAGGCTGAAAGGTTGAAGAAGAGTACTTAAGACAGACACAGTCATCTGTACTGTAGGAGAAGCACAGGGATTTTTTAAAATTACATTAAAAAGGGGGGATTTGTAGATGCCCATAAAGATGGCTGCACTCCATCTTGGCAGAATGATAGAGAGTTCAAAGCAGTCAGCAAGTCACAAGACCTAAAGCTCAAAGGTGTGGCTACAGAAGGATGTTAAGGCTGGCAGTCTTACTCTAAATAACAACAGACCTGAATCTGAGGTGTGGCTACTCCTGACTTTCAAGGCTAAGGAAGGAGAAGTTGAATCTGAGGTGTGGCTACTCCTGACCTCAAGTCTAGGGAACAAGAAGTTTAGAGCTAAGGTATGGTTATCGAACCCTTAGACTAAGGGAAGAAGAAAAGTCTTTTTGTTCCATACACATGATACTGTTTCCCTGTTTGGTTATGGTATATAAGAGTGTCAAAAAATAAGCTTGTGGAATTTCAGTATTGACTGATCTGCCCTCCTGACCTTTAAAAAAAAGTGAGAGAGATGAAAATAGTTGTTAAAATGGACTTTGACTTAAAACATTTCTTCCTAGACTTTATCACATCTAACAGGAATTTTTAAATCATATATTATCTATAATAAGTGTATTTTCTATATAAAGAGCCTACTGCAATTGCCTTTGTTTGGCCCCAGAATTGGAAGATAAGTTCTTATTACTGAAGGCATTATGCTCTTCTGAAAAAGTACCCAGAAGTCCCTAAACACAAACTGATTTGAATGCCTGCTCAGTGAGGACTACTTACCTTGCTACCATATGGCATCCTGTAAGTTTCCAAAGAACAGAGGCAACTAACTGTCCTACATAGGTATGTTCTCTATAAACTATATCAATAAGTATCATGACACACAAAAATTTTAATGTAGAATAAATAAAAGACGTTGCCAGTTTTGTGACTTCCAATAGCTCTAAGTGGAATTGAGACCAACTTGACAAGGAGAAAACCATGTTTGGTTATAGAACATAGCCAAGTACTGAATGCTAGTATAATAATGGATATTAGAGAAGAACATACATTCACTACTTTGTTACAGACAAAGACCACCACAGAAAACCACAACCAATAATTATGTGGAGCTAGGGGGCCCATCCACAGTGGATACACCTATAAAACATTTCTACACTAAGACTAAATGTACATTTCAGAAGATGGGTACAGAAATATGGAAAGATCCAGATGATCGAGGCATTTCTCTGAGTTATGTCTCCTAGAAACATTAGAAGCTATAAGTATAATGTTTTACCAACATGACATCCTAAATGTAAGCTAAATAAAGATGGGAAAAACAAACATGTCAAATTGTACATGGAAAATCCTAAGACCCAAGCCCAACACAAAAAAACTTCAGGCAGCTGAGGAATGCTAACCCTGGAATAGGTTACTCTGGAAAAGAGCGTAATAGTTAATTGTCCAATCCAAAACCAATATACAATTAGCCTGGTACAGATGGAGCAGGGTAAATTTAGGAACATATTATGATACAATATAATAAAAAACACAAATACAAGCACGTAATAACAATGAAACAAGAGATCATGATTTTGAAAGAGATTAGGAAGTATAAGGAATGGCTTGGAGGAGGGAAGAAAGAAAAGTGAAAATGTAATTACAGCGTTCTCAAGACTTAAAAAAATATGTAATGATTGCAAACTTGCTCTCTATATTGTACGTCAACTCACGGAGATGATTTCTCAAGTCTTATGCTCATAAGCCTACTGGAATAAATTCTCTCTCTCTCTCTCTCTCTCTCTCTCTCTCTCTCTCTCTCTCTCTCTCACTCTCTTTCCTTTCTCTCTCTCTCTCTCTCATGCAAAAATTCCTTTTCTGTGACCATAGTCTGTCAAGATCTAGTTGTCTTTTGTATATAATACATTTTAAATTTCACTTCCAATCACATTATAAAATCCATGCATCTGTTCTGTATTCCACTAACGCATTCCAAAGTGGGAATTGTCAATTATCTTAGGTATAAAGTGGTGCTGAATACAATTTCTTTCTCTCAACCCTTACCTCTTGGCACATAAAATTTTGGTTGCCTGCATTACTTTCAGTCTCATTTGTTGTTTGTTCTTGTCATTTTTGTTGTTCACTTTTGAATGTAATTGAGCTTTGCTAATTATTTTCAGTGGGAGGGTTAATGTAATACAAACTATTCCATCACAGTAAGAAGTGAAAGTCTCATTACAGTTTAAATGTGTTTTTTCTCTAGTTAATAATTAAGTTTGGTTATTTTCATGGACTTATTAACATATGGATTGTTCCTTATTACATAACTTTCTACACTTTTCTTTTGCATGTTTTTGTTTTATTATTGTTATCTTAATTATTGGTTCTTGATAAGACTGTGCTTGATGCATTCTTTGGTGGATCTTAGGCATTTAAATAAACCTAGTCTTTCCCTGATTAAAACACTTTTTGTCTTTTGGCAAGTTTTCAAGTTTTCAGGAATTATTGATACATGTCTGGCCTTTTCAAAAATAAGAAGTGTCCTGTTACCCAAATCAGATCAATAAGATATTTTAAGGTATTATATCTTTTATTGTTTAAGTATTTTATATTTTAATGACATATATATATGACATACATATATATGTAAGTGAACCTATGCACACAGATAAACACAAACATGCACAAATGAATATAATATAATATATATGTATGTGTGTACATATATAAATATTTCTTTGCATTGATCATCTTTTCTCAACCTTTTTTCAGTTTGAAGCTAATACAATTGAGGAAAAAAATATACACAATATGATATTGATACATTTTGAATGTGTGTGTGTGTGCAAAATCGAGTGACTTCTTTGCTACTGTCATAATGAAGGTTTTGTAAAAAAAATGTGACATATTTTGTGCACTAAACTTTGGTAAATCCACCTGTCCTTCCAACACTATGTACATGGGTTTCCATCTTACTATTCCCTATAGATCACTCCAAATATGCCATGTTCTGACATTATCTTATATTTTTTTGTCCTAAAACTCATCATTTACAATTACCCTCCCTCTGCATCTTGTAAGAGTATGTCAGTGCTTCCTTTCAAATTGATGAGGAGCTATGGATGCTTTACACGTGTAGCAAGTTATGGGTAAGTTCCTTCATTTCTCAGTAATGGTTATTTCCTTGTTGAGACCAAGTTACTAATAATGTGGTTATTATTTACAGCCATAATAGATCTGATATATAATTTTCCCATGTGCTACTTTAATTCCCTTTATGTAACTTCACATATCCTCAGACTTAAATAATATGGTAAAGTGATGACCTGACCACCACCACCCCCATAATATCTCATCCTTTATATTTGGATACAAAAGCATTGAACAATCTAGAGATTCTTAAAACAGATGCAGGGGTATTTGAAAAATAGGCAGGATCACATGATTTATGGAGAAACCCAGCAGGAAACATTAGCCTTGAAGATACAGTCGTTATGAATACCAGGAGAGGACTTAAGAAAGAAATGACTTGTCTAAATACTACTATCATGCTATATTAGAGGGACTCAAATTCTGAAGAGAAAGTCATCAATACTTATAAGGTTCACTAGTTATTTCTACATTTCCCTGTGGAAATACTTGGTTTTATTTGAGATGAAATATAATTTAAACAACTATTTTTTCTAGAGTATGATGTTTTAATTAGACATGAAGATTTTCTGAGCAATTCAGAATGAATCTTCCTGAAGTAAGGTTTGTCACTATCGCAGAGATTAGTGTGGTATGATTCTGCCACAACAACTCTGTGATATTTTCAGGAAGATTGAATATGGCAATTAGTTGCCTAAATAACTCCATAAAGTTTCTCTGTGCTTTGCATACATACTAACCTTTTTAATGAATAATTTATGAATAATTTAGTATTTTAAGTTGTTGTTTCGGTATAAATAGAGAAACACAGAGTGGATAGACTACAGACTTACACATTTCCAGATTCTATAATTCTATTCAAGTCAAAACATAGTTCAGGATTATCTCAGAAGATTTAGGAATTGAAACAGACTTAAAAATACTCACCCATAGTCTCAAGGATTTTTGTGTTTAACTAAACTCAAAATTAAAGTTATTTTTGTCTGGAACACAAAAGAGCTTATGTACATAAATTCAGCAAGCAAACAACATTAATATTGAGAAAAATATCCCTTAGAATAAATGCATAAGTGATGACCAAGCTCCAACAGGAGGTGACTGTACTACAGCAAAGAACACATACTGAAATGTAAAAGCAGCAGAGAGCAGCATCTCCCCTTGTTTGTCTTAGAAATGGGTTTTTCAGTACTTTAGCCAAGCACTTCACAGTACATATATATTTCAGTCACTATGAAAAACATGTAATACTTCGTAAGTACTTCTACTTTCTGCAAAAGCTTTCCCGAGATGAGGGACTGATTAAAAGGGATTCCTGAGTTTCTACTGTCACTTTCTGTAAGCAATAACCTCAATTAATTTATCTTGTCTCACAAAAAAATAGGGAAGTTGGTAGCAAGGGCAGATACTACCTGCCTTCTGGTGATGTGGGGCTGATGTGGTCTGAGAACATTATCTTGTATTTATTTTAATTGAGATTGGTGCTTTCCTTGACTTTATAAATCTGAAACTTGTAAAAATGAGTCTTTATCTCTTCACATCTTATGTTCAGAGTATAACGAAGGGGAAATTCATAAGGCCACTTATAAAAAGATAAAGTGACCAACTTTAGATTTCTTTTGTCAGCTTGGCAGGTCCTTGAGTCACCTGAGAATAAAGTCTCCATGAGATATTGTTTACATTTGGTTGGCCTTTGAGCATGTCTTTGGGGAGATTATCTTACTTCTATGGATTACCCAGGCCACTGTGTGCAGCAGGTATTGTTCTGAACTGGAGAAGAGCAAAACTAAGGTGCAAAGCCATGAGCATGCATGAAGTCACTTCTCTCTGCTCTGGACTTGTGTATGATGTGGCTGCCCATGTTTAGTTTCTGTCCTCCCTGATATGACTGACCATAACCTAGAAATTTGATAAGAAATATGTTTGCCTATAAATTGCTTTTGATAAGGTTATTTTACCTAAGAAACAAACCACAAAAATAGGATAAACCTCAACCTTCATTAACATTGTAACAAGGACTAAATTTCTATTTGAATTTTGGAGGTGACAACAACATAAAATTTACAGTGATGACACATAAGAAAATATTGCAGGCATGGCAGCATCATGTTCCTTTAACACATGAGAAAATACTAATGACACAGCAACATCATCCTTCAGTGGACATAGTACAATAGGGGTGTAGCAAGTTCAGTTTATTTCATATATTCTCTACCTACCCAGGGGAAGGGAAGCCGCTGCACTGGCATCAGAGTCTCGCCTCGAGGCTGGAGACTGACTGGTTCAGGTTGTCGTGTGTCATGGTGCAGCAGCTGTTGCTGGGGTCTTCCTTGGAAAACTAGTTTGGCTCAATTTGGGAAAGTTACACACCTCACATACTCAGCCAGTTTAGTCCAATTTAAGACAACAAGGCTCTGGTGGCTCCCAGGCTCTTTGTGCTGGGCAAATACGTGCTCCCACATACCTGCTCCCACGTCTAGGGACCAGGCTCAGAGAATTCAGTAGCAATCACTATGCCAAAGTGTTATGCTTGCAGTTAAAAAAAAATGATAAAAATGATAGTCTCATGTCTGGAAATATGAGTGCTAGGCCTGGTTGCACCTGTGAATGATAACCACAGGAACCTGCAATGATGTTTCTATCATATGACATTCATGTATCTATGAAGCCATGTAGGACAAGGGACTCTGGCCTGAGTACAGGATCATTTCTATGTGTTTTAATATGATAAGCTATAAACAGTTGTTTCTAGAATTTTCCTATTCTCTTCCACATCGGTGAAGCTCTGATTGACCATCCCTGACATATGGCTCAACTGGACAAGAGGAGGCTGCTACTTGACTGAATGCATTGCTTCCAAAGGGATAGATTATGAATACTGACCTGGCTCTAGAAACTAGGTGACCTTTGGCACATTGGTTTCTTCAAATGCAATACTAAGTTGCAATACTAAGATCAAACTTAAGGCACCTTACATGGTGAATTCGTCTTTTTTCCCTGATGATGCCTCTGGTTCTTGGAGAGATGTTTTTTGTAGCAGGTGATTATAGTTACTTTTTTTCTTTTTCATTCTGATATATGAACATGGTCAAATTTCTTCTAGTTGATATAGCACTGATCAGTCCTTCCCGTTTACCATGCTAAGATCTATAATAAAGTATGTATCTTTTTGCTATTGTTAATCATTACTGTCTTTTAAATAAAATTGCAAAACCTTGTGATTTTTACCCAGATTTTAAATTTGAAAGTTATATCTCAATTTAAAAGTTATCTCCCCACCTTCAAAATGTGTATCGAATGTTATGAAAAATAGTTTGTATAATCACATTAAAATTCTTGTGCTGAAATACCTAATGTTGAATAATGAAATATCTCTGGAATTTTACCAATAAGTAGCTACAGTATTAATGTTAAAATTCATTAAATAAAGATGCCAATGGCTAGAAAACAAATAACAAAACCATAACAAGGCAGATCTCATATAATTAAATTTTTATTAAACTAGAAGTTAGGAAATTGAGGTAAATATCACATTAAATATTTATGATTATATAAAAATGTTGTTATTAAATATGAATATTTATTCACATTTAAGTGAATAGAAGTATTAAATATTGATCCACCCTAGTTATCACATCCAGAATATTAGGAGACTACTCATTAGATAATCACTTAGTAAGCATTATTGTTCTTTTAGTTTTTCTGAGGTATGTATATTATTCCTATTTGTTTAATATATTTTATCTCAAATGTACAAGTTTACATCATTCTTAGATCATTAATATAAAGTATATCATAGCATTTTTTTGTTTATGCGATGGATATAAAACTTACAAGTATAACTTCTAAGGAGGCAGCATTCTATGTTCCACAAGAAAATCCCTACTTTAAGATAACTAATGAATATGAAAGAGAAATGGTTAGCATTATTTGCAACAGTTAGAACCTGAAAACAACTTAGATGGCCATCAACTGAAGAATGGATAAGGATAATCTGGTGCCTTTTTACAATGGAGTATTTCTCAGCTGTAAAAAGAAAGAAAAAAGTGACCTCATGATATTCACAGGCAAATGGATGAAACTAGAAAAAACATCATTCTGAGTGACTTAACCCAGACCCAACAGACATACATGGCACATATTCACTTATAAGTGGATATTAGGAATCAAATGTAGTATTAGGATAACCAAAAATCCAGAGCCCCATGAGGCTAGGTAACAAGTAGGGTCCCAAGCAGGATGCATAGATTTATGGATTTCTCCTTTCCAGTGAGAGAGAAGATATCTCCTGGGTAAACAGAGGTGGGCATAGGGGAGGTGGGGGATGGGAAATGGAGAGAACAGCAAGTGGGGTATGCTGGGCACAGGACAGAGTTTAAGGGAAGTGATTCTAGAAGGGGGTTGCATTTCAAGAGAAACCTGGTGATAGGAAACCCACTGGAATCCACAAGGATGTGCCCAGCTAAGATTATTAGAAAAGTGGAGAGAGTGCCTGAACTGGTCATTTCCTGTAATAATATTGGTGACTACTCTAATTGTCAGCACAGCACCTTCATCCAGTAGCTGATGGAAGCAGATGCAGACATTCACAGCGAAGCACTGGGCCTCATTGCTGGAGTCTTGCTGAAGAAAGGGAGGAGAGATTATACAAGAGATTATATAGTCATGATGGGGTAACCCACAGAGATAGCTAACCTGAGCTCATGGGAGCTAAGGGACTCTGAACTAACGGTTAGGGAGCCTTCATGGGACCAACCTAGGAATTCTGCATGTATTCGACACTTGTATAGCTTGGTGTGCCATGCTTATTCAAGCTCATATGAGTCCTGAGCTTTTCTGAATGGAGATGGGGGAGGAGTGGATGGGGATAAGAGTAGATGGGAGGTGTTGGAGGTGGAACAGGAGGAGAGGAGGGAGAAGAGTCTATGGTGAGAATGTAAAATAAATTAAAAATGTTAATTATATTTAAAGGGTGTAGATAGTAGAGGGTGCTGAAGACTGCTTTGCTGTCACTTTGTATTTTACCTTACTTTCCAGCCACAGATAAAATATTTTCAGGTTATAGTCACCCATTTTGAATTTCCTAGTATCTGTGTAGTAAGCCAAATGACATTTTGTGAAAATTCACTCCTTTTATGAATCTGTATTTGAATAAATTGGAATGTGGAGGACTTCACATAAAACCCAAGAGACAATCAAGAAAAGTCAGTTGACAAGAGATTTTGCTAAAATGTGTGATTTTTCTAGTTATCTTTCTCTTGTTCTGTTAAAAAATATGCTGATAAAAAGCAACTTATGGGAGAAAGAAATTTAGTAGACTTACAATTCCAAGCTGCTGTACATAATTGGGGAAAATTAAGGCAGAAGCTCAAATATCTAACTTGCTTCACAACCACAGGGAAGAGTGAAGGGGGCATCAGTGCATCTTTGTGTCTTGTTCTTGGAGTTTTGCTCTCATACTATTCATAATAAGCTGCCTAGGGAGTGGTCCTCCCCACATTGTTCTGGATGTGTCTACAACAAATATGATCATGAGAAGCCCATACAGGTATGCCCTACCTGCCAACCTCATCTAGATAGTTTTCATTAAGACTTTCTCCTTCAGTGAATAAACAAATCAAGGAGACTATATGTGTTGTGGACTTGTGGACTTTTCCCATCTGCTTTGGCATGGTCACTGTTGTCCTGGTTAGTTTTATATAGACTTTACACAAGCTAGAGTCACTGTTGAGAAGGGAGCCTAAATTGACAGAGAATCTCCCAAAGTTTGGCTATAATGAATGCCTGTGGTGCACTTTCTTAATTAGTGATTGGATTGATGGGGGAGGGCTCAGCCTATTGAGGGTGAGGCCATCCCTGGCTGGTGAAGACAGGTTGAGCAAAGCCACAGGGAGCAAGCCAGAAAACAGAACCCTCAATGGCCTTAGCATCAGCTCCTGCCTTCTGGTTCCTACCATGTTTGAGTCATGTCCTGACTACATTCAATGATGTGAACACATACACAAAAGAAATCCTTTTGTCCCCAACTTACTTTTGGTCATGTTGTTTTATTATATCAGTAGTAACCCAAACTAAGGTACTTGGTGAAATTGCTTTCAATCCAGAAAAGAAAGATGTCTATCTTACGAAAAACACATCTTTTTAATCAATGATATATGCTCATGCTCATCTTTTATGATTTTTTTAATTTATAAATAAAGAGTAATTATCTGAAAGTAACATTTTCAAATCATGCCCTTTAATTGAACCCATTTATGGAAGTTCACAATTTCAACAATAGCTTCATTATAAAGATAACAGGATCATCAGAAATGATTATGAGGATTGATGCTTCAAATATAGCACACAGCATATAAAAAAAATATTTGATATACTCAATGGGTACACAAAGAGCACCAAACAAAAAGTTATAGGTGTATAATAAATTATATCTGTTTACACTTGATGCCGAACACTGGAATTTGAAAATGCTAATTAAAAACATTAGTGAATGTCAATACAGCAATATTTTAATGACTCCAACCAAATCCCACAGCAATCAATTTACATCAGAATGAGTTTTATTGCTAAGTGCCAAAGGTGAAAAAATGCTTCCTTTGCACAATAAAGCAAAAATTTCTGAAATGAATAATGCCTAGTCAAAATTTAACTAGATAATTGCTTACCTCCCATGTATTAAGGAAAATAATAATGGAGAAGATAGCACTTTGGGAAATGATCTAGAAGTTAATAGTTACCAAGTTTACTTTAGATTCTGAATGTTTAGACATATTAATAAAAACAAATGAGAACAAAAAGAACAACAAAGCAATTAGAAATTCAAATGACAGATTCCAGGTGCCAATTTCATAGTTGGCCTGAGTAGAGAAATTTTCAAATCATTGAAAAGAAGGTGTTCTTTTGTGTAGTGAATAATGTGTAAGTTACTTAAGATAACTTTAAGTTAATAGATGTCTTGGCTATTTTTTTCTAGAATAGATCTGTATCAGCTTTTCCATTCAAGCCCATTGAAAGCTGAAAGAAAATACTCCATGATCAGTATTTGTGTCTTATTACAAAATGTATCTCCTTCATTGTAGAGAACCGTGTAGTGCCACGCCTTAAAGTGGTGCTGGCTTCTACCTTACACCTTCCCGCTGGTAAAGACTTTCTGGGTAAACAAGCCCTTAATTGGTTAAGTCTGTTCAGCCTGTCTGCTTCCGCATTAGAGTAGCCTATCTGCAGAGTCCACTTGGCTCACTGGGGTTAGTTAGCTCAAGGGTATTTAAGCCTGTGCAGGGGTTCTCTCGTTCTCTCTGCCTCCCTGCGGGCCATAAGCAACATGTTTAAAGGATCCTGATTAAAACTGCAAGAAGAAGATCTACCCGGAGTCGTGTCTTCCTTGCTGGCGAGGGCAGGCGCATACAGATGGTGGCCCGTACGGGGAATTTTTCATTTCAGAACTTCTTGCAATCAGGGCAGCACTGGAAGGTTCCCAAGGTAAGTTGGGACAAAATTAAGGCCCTGGGTAATGAGGCAATGAGGTCTCCAGTTAGGAGCTATAAAGTCCCAGGTAAGTTGGGACTGAGTTAAAGACCGCGGGGGGGGGGAGCGGCAATAAAGTCTCAGGCATTGAGCGAGTGGTTGTAACAAACCAAAAGTAAAATATTTAAGATGGGGACTTCCTAGTCCAATTTTTCTGGCTCTTCAGGAGCTACTTTTGTCAAAGAAACTTAAAATAAATAAAAGCACACTAGAAAGATTCCTGAGGGAATGCGATCGATGCCATTGCACCTTGGTTCGCAGTTTCAGGAGACATCAAGGTAATGTGCTGGGCTGAGGAAGAATTGCAAGCCCTCATAAAAGGAGTTCAGAAACAATCCCCTAAGGGGCAGAGGGGGAAGGGAGAGGAGAAATGGCAATGTGGTGAGGGGAGGGACTCTCCTAGAACAATGCCTTCAGTGCCTTATCCTGATCAGAGTGAGGAAGGGCGGAGCCCAGGTACAGGGCATTCCTTTTGCCATGAGGTCTGGAGAGCTGTACATAATGACTTAAGCCCAGCCTATCCAGTTTTCCAGGATGCCCAAGGCAATAGATATGAGGAACCTTTAGATTTTAAGGTCATCAAGGCTTTGGCTGAATCCCTGAATCTGTGAGAACATATGGAATTTCAGCTTCTTTTACTATAGCTCAAGTTGAAGCCCTAAATAGGTATAGCATGACTCCTAGTGATTGGGCTGGGCTGGCTCGAGCATGTTTAAGCCCTGGGCAGTATCTGGATTGGAAAGCCTTTTTAATAGAGTATGCCAATGAACAGGCCGCAACTAATCTGGCGGCTGGAAACACAGCATGGGACAGGGACATGCTGCTTGGACAGGGACGCTTTGCCAACCAACAGACAGGATATCCAAAACAAGTTTTTGAACAAGTAAATCTGATTGCCATAAAAGCATGGAAGTCATTACCCAATAAGGGAGAGGTGAGTGGTAACCTCACTAAGATATTGCAAGGCCTCATGGAACCATTTTCAGATTTTGTGGCCTGTTTGGTAGAGGCTGCAGGGAGAGTTTTTGGTGACCCCGATACTGCTATGCCACTGATTAAACAATTTGTCTATGAACAATGCACAAAAGAATGTAGGGCCGCTATTACCCCATATAAAAGTAAAGGACTTGAAGTGTGGATTAAGGTCTGCAGGGAGATAGGAGGGCCATTGACCAACGCTGGACTTGCAGCAGCCGTGGTTCAACTGACCCAGAGCAAAAAAGGAAGTTATGGTGCTTGTTTTAAATATGGTAAATTGGGGCATCTTAGAAGACAATGCCCTGAAAGGGAAAATCAGGGGATATAGGAAACAGCCAATGCCCTAAGCAGCCTGGGCTGTGTCCCAGATGTAAAAAGGGGAATTACTGGGCAAATGAGTGTCGCTCAGTGAAGGACATTAATGGCCAGTCTCTTACTCAAGGCTATGACTGTACCCATCCAAAAAATGGGCAGCAGGGCCCACCACCCCAGGGCCCACGAACAAAGAATGGAGCCAAGAGAGATGGCCATCCCTCCGGCATCCGAGGGACCGTGGAGAGCCACTGCAGGTTCTGCAGGATTGGACCTCCGTTCCACCACCTGACTCGTATTAACACCTCAAATGGGGGTCCAGTTAATAGAGACTGATTTTAAAGGACCCCTTCAACCTGGCACTGTCGGGCTGCTCTTAGGCAGGTCATCTTCAGCTTTAAGAGGACTCAGAGTTCATCCAGGAGTTGTAGATCCAGATTACACTGGGGTAGTGAAGGTCATGGTGGAATCCCCTAGAGGCATTTCCGCTATCTCCCCAGGAGATGGAATTGCTCAGTTGCTTTTATTACCTAGTCTTCATGAGCATTTTACAGCCCATAACAGAGAGAGAGGGAGGGGTGACTTTGGGTCCACTGGAACAGATTTAACCTTTTTGTCTTTGGACTTGGACCAGAGGCCAGTATTGGCACTGACTATAGATGCAAAAAGGATTTGGGGCCTTTTAGATTCAGGAGCGGACAGAAGCATTATAGCCAGAAAGGATTGGCCTACTGGCTGGCCCATACAGGCTTCTTCTCAAACTTTGCAAGGACTTGGTTATGCAAAGGCTCCAGAATGAGTGCAAGGCAGCTGCAATGGCTAGATCAGGAAGGACATTCTGGATTTGTGCAGCCATATGTGCTAGAGTTGACAATTTCCCTTTGGGGAAGAGATCTGTTAAAAGGTATGGGTTTTAAATTAACTAATGAGTACTCTGCTACTGCAAAAGGAATGATGCAAGCCATTAGTTATTTACCTGGCCAGGGGATAGGGAAACACCTACAAGGCCGCACTAGTCCTGTGCTTATGCAGCAGAGACAGGGGACACAGGGCCTGGGATTTTCCTAGGGGCCACTGAGGAAGGCATTCCTATTACCTGGAAGACAGAGGAACTGGTATGGGTTCTTCAGTGGCCACTCTCCTCCAAAAAGTTAAGTGCTGCCAAGGCCTTGGTAGCCGAGCAACTATCATTAAATCATATTAAACCATCTGTTTCGCCATGGAATACACCCATTTTCGTTATAAAAGAAATCAGGAAAATGGAGGCTATTGCATGATTTACGTGCCATTAATTTACAGATGCAAATCATGGGCCCAGTTCAGCGAGGGCTCCCACTTCTTTCGTCTCTGCCTGCTTGTTGGCCCCTTATAGTGACAGATATAAAAGATTGTTTTTTCTCCATTCCTTTGTGTGCCAAGGATAGTGAAAGGTTTGCCTTCACTGTCCCATCCTGTAATCATGAAGAGCCTGATCAGAGATTTGAATGGGTAGTCTTACCACAAGGCATGGCTAATAGTCCTACTATGTGTCAACTTTATGTTGGAGAGGCCATTGCCCCATTAAGAAGGAAATTTCCTGCCTTAAGGTGCATCCATTATATGGATAATATATTATTGATGGCCAAGGATGAACAAGTTTTAAATCAGGCTTATGAAGATTTGGTTAAATTATTGGAAAAGAAAAGATTGTTTATAGCCTCTGAAAAGGTTCAAAAGGACAAGATTGTTAATTATTTAGGGGCCAAAGTGTACGAAAGACAAATTGTTCCTTAAAAGATTGAGTTAAGAAAAGATAACTTGAAAACATTAGATGATTTTCAGAAGTTATTAGGGGATATTAATTGGGTTAGGGGTTATTTAAAATTACCAAATTATGAATTAAAGCCATTGTATAATATATTAGTAGGGGATCCGGCTCTTGATTTTCCTAGGCAATTGACTGCTGAAGCGAGAAAAGCCTTATGTAAAGTTGAAGAAAGATTACAGAATGCATTTCTATATAGATGGAAGGAAGGTCAAGCCATCACTTTGTGCATTCTCCCTACCTATAATCAGCCTACAGGTTTATTATGGCAGGATGGACCATTGCTTTGGGTTCATCCCAAAATTTCCCCAGCAAAAGCAATAGAACATTATCCCATAGCAGTTGCTAGTTTGGCTCTTAGTGGAATTCAACAAAGCATTCAATTTTTTGGAATGCCCCCAGTGCTACTTGTGGTGCCTTACTCCAGTCACCAGGTTAAGATCTTGTGCAGCACTATTGATAGTTGGGCCATATTGCAATGTGGTTTTGATGGAATGATAGATAATCATTATCCAAAGCATCCCATGATATCATTCTTTAAGGAACATCCAGTGATTTTTTTCCAAAGATAACTTCCTTAGTCCCACTTAGTGGAGCGCCAAATGTTTTTACTGATGGTTCAAAAACTGGTTGTGGGGCTTATATGATTGCAAACAAGCCTCCTGTGCTGCGTCAATTTCAGCCAGGATCCCCCCAAATTGTAGAATTGAAAGAAAATTGTAGTTGAAGTATTCAAAAATTGTCCATTTGCATTTAATTTGATTTCAGATTCAGCTTATGTGGTGAATGCAGTAAAAATTTTAGAATTAGCAGGACCTATCAAAGTTAGTAGTGCTGTTTGTTCACTCTTACAAGAGTTACAAACATTAATTTGGTTGAGAAAGGAATGCTTCTATATTCAACATATTAGAGCTCACACGGATTTGCCTGGGCCCTTAAGTAAAGGAAATGACATTGTTGATCAGTGGACAAGGGTAGAATGTATTTTTTACAGCTCATCCTTGGACCAGGCTAGGCAATTCCATCAGCAATTTCATATGAATGCAAGGACTCAACAGAAATTCCACTTGTCCAGAGCAGACGCTCAACAGGTGGTTTTAAACTGTCCACAATGTGTAATATACCAACACCCACTTGGTGTGGGAATAAACGCTAGAGGGTTAATGCCCCTAAAGATATGGCAGATGGATGTTACACACATTTCAGAATTTGGAACCTTGAGATATGTACATGTATCTGTGGATACTTGCTCAGGTGTGGTACATGCTTCGCCTTTGAGCAGAGAAAAGGCCTGCAATGTCACTGGACACTGTTTGGGAGCCTGGGCTGCTTGGGGGAAACCCCAACAGCTAAAAACTTCCTTTTGCAAACAAATGGAAGTTCAGCTTGTCCATGGATTACTCTACAATCCTCAAGGACAAGGGATTGTAGAGCGTGCTCATCACACCCTGAAAGAATGTTTAATTAAACAAAAGGGGGAGTAGGCCAAGGCCTAACTCTCAAGGAAAGAATATCTTTAGCCCTTTTTACCCTTAATTTCTTAATTTTGGATGTTGATGGTCTTTCTGCCGCTGATTGCCATCAGCGGCAAGGAGGGAGCTTGAAAGTCTATGTGAAATGGAAAGATGTGGTCACTGGGTTATGGCATGGTCCTGATCCGGTGTTGACATGGGTGAGAGGGTCTGTTTGTGTTTTTCCTCAGGACCGCCAAGAACCATTATGGGTCCCGGAGAGGCTCGTAAGGAAGTGCAACAAACATGAAAAGCCTGTTGTTACTGCTGATCATCAGCCTGATTTTGTCACCAGTGCACATGGAGCCCCAATGGGCGATCCTGTTCGTGTTCCTAAAGCCCATGCCCATTAGGCACTCAGCTCAAGTTTTTCCTAGGTTTTATAGTATCCTACCAGAATTATTCTTTAGCAGCCAATATGTCTAAACAGCTCTCACAGTATCTTTTAGGAAATTGGTCTGCTGACTTTGATGACCTGATGGCACAGCTGCGAGTGGCCATTGCTGCAATGAATTCGACACGACACGTGGGGATGCAAGACTGGCTGCCAGATTGTCATCATGGTTCCCATTGCCATGGATCATCTGAAAGAGTGGGCAGGAATGGGAGCCATGGCTGTACTCTTGTTGCTTATCTCCTTTGTGAGCCTATGGTGCCTTTGCAAGATGAGGTTTGCTCAGAAGCGGTATGCAGCTATGGTTGTCCAGGCATTTACAGCCATTGAGGCAGGACAGTCTCCCCAAGCATGGTTCACAGTCATGAACAAGTATTGGTCCTTCACGCTCAGGTTGTATGGCTTAGCACTGCACTCCGAGTTAGCTCTGGAAGTGAGCAACTCTGAGAAGGGCATGTCTGGTTGCAAGTGGGTTGGTGTCCCAGGCCCCACCTCCAGGAAAAAGATGCCAGATGGGTGTGGCACTGACTTGGCTGACTACCAGGATTCAGGGTCATTACAATGTCCACTGCTTTACTGGAGACCAGACCACTACCCTTGCCTGTTGCGTTATTAAAACAAAAAGGGGGAACTGTAGAGAGCCGTGTAGTGCCACACCTTAAAGTGGTGCTGGCTTCTATCTTACACCTTCCCACTGGTAAAGACTCTCTGGGTAAACAAGCCCTTAATTGGTTAAGTCTGTTCAGCCTGTCTGCTTCCGCATTAGAGTAGCCTATCTGCAGAGTCCACGTGGCTCACTGGGGTTGGTTAGCTCAAGGGTATTTAAGCCTGTGCAGGGGTTCTCTCGCTCTCTCTCCCTGTGGGCCATAAGCAACATGTTTAAAGGATCCTGATTAAAACTGCAAGAATAAGATGTATAAATGCATCCTCCCCCCACCACAACCTTAAGATCTAGGCCACGGAAGTCCATATTATCATTACTGTCTGCTGTGATTCCATTAGAATGGCATATTTACTCATTGTGCTTATTGCTTTCTAAACATATGAGGTTCATCACACCTACAACCCTACTTTGTAGGTACATATTTCTGTTCTAATTGACTTTTGGTTATGAAAAACACCATGATATACCTAAACTTAAAGGAAGAATAATACATTTTCTTAAAATTACAGGTTTCAATGCATTATTGTGGGGATCATAAGGCATAAATATAAGCATCATAGCTACATGTCATGAATTTTAAGGAGGGCAAGACTAGATATAAATAAGGGAGCATTTGGAAGGAAGAGAAAAAAAGGCATACCTAACATAATTCTATTATAATCTTAAAAATAAAACAATGATAATTAAAGCTATGGCTGAGGACACTCATGTCTGGGCTAAAGGACATGAGGTGTTCAAACTGCTACCATCTGAAGACTACATTCCTACTTGTTAGCTTCAATAGTAATTGAAATTTCTGTGCATCATAGCTAAAAGAAAAGTTACCATCAGTATTACTCAGCTATAAAACTTGCAAACTAAAATGAAATTTGCCAAGCAAGATATGTCTACTCAGGCAATACTCATATGACTAGTCTGGGGTTAGCCAACTACATTTCAAAAGGGGGGTAAGCCGGACTCCATAACATACATAAATGTATAAAGAAAATTCCCTTTGCCATTGTTCTTGCACATAAAAATGTTACAAAGAAATTAATATTTCTTCTGAAGATCTTTTAGAGCCAAGAAAAAACTAATATCTCAATATTCTTAAACATTTGAAAATTTTTAAAAATCACAGATTTTAAGTTAATTTATTTTATGAGAACACTTATGAACATTCTAGATTAAATTAAATGTATGTCTTGCATACATATGTTTTAGTACATGTAGCATTAATGCAGCCCTACCTACAACCTATAGCTTCTTCTAGAAGTATATTTTTGGAATAAAGCCCAAACGGATATATCAATAACTAACATTACACGTTTAGAGTTTTGAAAACAGAGTGTAATCCGTTTATAATCTTTGTTTGGAAATTACTCTGAAGTGACAAAGTTCCAGAAGGATGAATTGAGAGTGCCAGATTAACACTCAATGACCATTGTCACCTGTTTCTATCAAGGAGGAAAGTAATTATGATTCTTAAGCCAATTCAACAATGTGAACCTTGGTGACTTTTCCATTGAAGAACATTTCAAATGTTTATTTATTAAATGAGATTGATTACTCTAGATTGTAAATTATATCCCCTAATAAGTAAATTAGATTCACAGAAATAACCACAAAAATAATAAGCAGTATATAACTTCAAATTACTTTTTAGGCACTTAACAAACACTGCCATTGTTTTGATAATTAGAAAAATGATGTTATCAGTTTCTGTGCTTACTAGCCTGCATAAATGTTACACATATATACATTAGTAAGTATTCTCTAATATTTTAATATAATAAATAGCATGTATATACCATATACCTTTATGATTTATATTTTTATGCAACCAAAGTGAAATAACCTGTTTTTGTTATTTTTAATAAATTTTATTTAAATTTAAAATAATCATATTTTACACACCAATCCCAGTTCCATCTCCCTCCTGTCCTCTCATGCCCCCCCATCAACCCCTCATCCCACTCCTGTCTGCTCCTCAGGAAGGGTGAAGCGTCAATAGAGGGATTATTAAAATCAGACACATTACTTGTGGCAGACCTAGGCCCTCACCTGTGTCTAGGCAAAGAAATCCCTCCCTAGGGAATGGGCACCAAAAGCCCAATGGTGCACTAGGGATAAATACTGGTTCTACTGCCAGAGCTCCCATAGACTGCCTATGCCTCCCAACTGACACCCATGATCAGAAGGTTTGATTTGGTCATATGCAGGTTCTACAGCTGTTAGACTGAGGTCTGTGAACTGACACTTGCTCAGGTCATCTGTTTCTGTGGGTTTCCCCAGCATGGTCTTGACCCCTTTGCTCATCACCCCTCTCTCTCTACAACTGGATTCTAGAAGTTTGGCTCGGTGCTTGTCTGTGAATCCCTGCTTTTGCAGTGAAGCCTCTCCACTATTGTCTATATTTTATTTGGGGTTATCTTTGTGGATCCCTGGACATTTCCCTAGTGCCAGATTTCTCTTTATACCTATAATAACTCCCTTTATTATGGTATAATTCACACCACCAGAGAAACTGGGATACAGGAGAAATCTAAGAGATTCATACAAGGTCTCTCACAGAAGGGGGAAAGGAACAAGATTTCCTGAGTATATTGGGAGTAGGAGCCAGTGAGTGGAGAGGGGGATAGCAGAAGGAGAAGGGGAGGAGAGGAAAGCACATGGTACTAGTAAGATTGAGTTAGGGGAAGAATAGATGAGAGAAAGAGAAAGAGAGAGAGAGAGAGAGAGAGAGAGAGAGAGAGAGAGAGAGAGACCATAAAAGAGTAAGCTATTATAGGTTTGAAGAGAAAACTGACTCTGGAGAAATGTCCAGAGACATACAAGGTTGACCCCAACTAACAATTTGAGCAACTTGAGCAACAGTGGAAAATGTACCATGAATGCCCTTCCCTGATAATGAGATTGATGACTAACTCATCTACTAACATAGATCTCTTATCTAGTAGCTGATGGAAGCAGAGGCAGACACCCACAGCTAAACACTGAGCTGAACTGGAATCCAGATACAGATAGGGAGGACAAGACCAGGCTACAGAAACACACAGAGACAGCTAGACAGCTGACCTGAACAAGAAGCTAACAGTCCTCCAGACTGATAGCTAGGAATCCTGCATTGGACCAACTCAAACCACCTGAACATGGATCTCAGTTATATGTCCTGGGCAGTCTAAGGGACCTCTGACCGTGGAACCAGGATTTATCCCACATGCACAAAAGGACTTTGTGAGCACATTCCTCATGGAGGGAAATTCCCTTAACCTAGAGGCAGGAAGGAGGGCCTAGTCCCTACTCCAAATGACTTGACAGATTTTGTTGACCTCTCCTGGAAGGCATCACCCTACCTGTGGAGGGGAGGGTGGATGGGATGTAAGAGTGGTCATGGGGCATGGGGGGGTGGGAGAGAGGGAAGGAGGAAGAGGGAACAGGGATTGATATGTAAAATAAAAAAGGAAGGTATCTCTTTTCTTGCTCTCCTCTATCCTCTGACTCAATCTTCTCTTATGTTCTCCTATATATAGATGATAAATGGGCTGAGAAAACAATCAGAGAAACATTACCCTTCACAATAGCCACAAATAACATAAAATACCTTGGGGTAACTTTAGCAAAACAAGTGCAAGACCTGTATGACCAAAACTTTACAGTCTTTAAAGAAAGCTTCTCTTTGTAACAAATGGAATATACAACTAATAAATATTCAGAGATGTGGAATCAAGTTCCAATGAATACATCTACAGACACAACAACATCGAAGCCCCAGGCAGTATGACAATAGGAGGACCAAAAGATTGTAAGAGTCAAACTCTTAGGGAATTTTCTGTGGTACTGCATCCCCTAGTAATACCAGAAGTACATTGTACATTCTCACCAACATGACTAAATGTGAATGGAAAATGGAGGATACCAGTAAATATTACAAATTGCTTAGGGAAAACCTAGGAAGCAACCTGCACAAAGATCTGTAGGCAATTGAGTAAACCTGGGAGTTGGAGAGGTTACTATCCACAATGAAACAACAATAAAAAAAATAAAACAAACAAAAAACCCAATTGATATCCAGAGCCATACACTCATCCTTGAAAACATACATACAAGTAACATTATATGGACATAGCAGATGATATCTAGAATATATGTTTAAATACAGATACATGCATGCATGCAATAACAATTGATGAAAAAAGTAGTCAAGGACATTGCAAGAGAGTGGAAAGTGTTTTTAAGGAAGTTAAGGAAAGGAAGAAATGTTATAATTAAAATACAACTTAGAAAAATGATATTAATAGTAGAACTTTCATATAATCTTGAAATCCTGTATTGGGTATATCAAATGAAATTCAATTTTTTTCCTTCTAAAATGAAATAGAGAAGACACATAAGAATATGTTACAATTGTAAAGTGTCAGTTGAGCTATGTAAAAGTAAATGATTCCACATTCTTTAATTTGTTTTGATATAAAGACAGCCCCCACATCAATTATATAAGAGAATTAACATACAAATCTGCATTTCAAAAGGTAGGCTCTAAACAGAAACTTTGAAATTTTAATAGTTAAAAACACGTTTTCTTTGTGTTAGATCTTCTAAAATTTATGTATTAAATTGTTTGACAGAGACATAATTCTTTGTGTGACAACAGCAAAAATAATTATGATGGTTTAAATATTCAGCCCTAGCATTAAGATAATTTGCTTTAAAAATATTTATCTCTAGCATCATGTCAGGCACCATAATGGAAATCAAATATCTTCTGCTCCTTTTAAACATGTACTTATCAGTGGGACATTGCATGTTTATATATTTTGGTTTTCTTTTCTTTAAAATTGTTAAATTGTTCTTTTTCTATTTGTATATGTGTATGTTTGTTTATATATATATGGAAATGATTCCTGTCTTTTATTTCTTTTTATAATAACTCACTAATTTTTCTATCGTATTTTAATAGTTTTCTAAACCATATTCTTGCCACATAATTGATCACACTATTCCATTGAAATGAGCATTCATTTTTTTCTGCTTGTGGAAGAGTAAGGGATATTGTTCCTATTATTAAAGAATAAATGAGCCTTGCATATTTTTGTTTCTGTTTGAAATACATTTGCATTTTGTAAATATGAACATTGACTTTTTATAGCTTCATTGTCCTCACTGGAAACAGAAGTTCTAAGTAACTTAGTGTTATAATGAAATGGAAAATAATGAAATGATGATATAAATCATCTATAGAATTTTTAGATTAAGACCCTATTCAAGAACTCCCACCAGCATCTTGATGTTTAAAATGAATCATACGGATATGTTTTAGTTTTCTTGCATTTTATTATATTTCAGAATACACATTGTGTACAAATAACTAGCAAATATACATGTATAAAATTGGGTACTTCGTGTATAAATATCCATTTGCAAAAGATAAAACTTAGGCAAATAACTAAAACAACTAAATATTGTACTTTTTAAGCACTGTTACCTACATAAACTGACTTTCTTAAATTTAATAAAATTAGAAAACTATAGTATGTTTCTACTCCACAAAAGTCAATTGTTTTCTATGAACAGATGTTTTCTTTGTGTTTCTTAGAATCTCTCAGGGGTTGGGCTTTTTGCTGTCAAGCAGTACTGTTATTTTCTTCTCTAGCAGGCTAGTGATTCGGATTTGCACCTAAGCTCTGAGGGGTTTGCCAACTTGATCTCTTGATGTTTATTTCTGAGTCCTATATTTTATTTCATACACAAGATTTTTTTGTCCTGTTAATATCTGAGCCATGTATCTCAGATCATTCTCGTTTGATGAATATAATGTTAGCTTCCTTTTAAAAAACAAACCTTTTATTTTGTTGCCTATGTTTCCCCATACTTTTGGACAACTGTTAGAAACAGGAGGGGGGCAGATTTACATATCTTCAAACAGAAATTAACAAGTTACTTTTCTATGAATTTTGAGGTCTTATGGATAAAGTACACAATAAAACAAGTTTAAAACTGGAATTAGTTTACCTAATTCATCAAACTGTTTTATAAAGAGCATGTACCTGTTTGTCCATAGGCTGTTTCTTACTTGATTGCCTAAGATAGCTACATTATGTGTACAATAGCAAGGGATGGTAATGTGTGAAAGTAAATCAGAACCTTACATAGAAGTAAAAGGATGGGAAGAGGGCTGCAAGGGTGGTGGAAAGTAGATGAGGCAAAGTATCATTGGCAGGTGAACTGTACATCAGCTAAGTTTTCCTTGCTATGGAGTTAATGTCTCCCTCATAATTGGTACCTATGAGAATTTCTACATGGACTTTGCACTGGACTGTCAGTCTCTTCAAAATATGGGAATTCTTTCCTGGTGACATGAGAGATACTAGGTTGATAATCTTCAGATGCCATCCACTTTGACTAAGGCAGTTAGATGGAAATATACAAGTGTAAGAACAAACACACACTCAGACACATTAAAATGGACTACTCCTTACCTGAACTACACTATGGTTGTTATACCCAGTATTTACCCATCTATAAATAACCCCTTTAAAACTTGTGATTTATCAAATTAAAAAGAAGAAAAGAAAATGGCATTTTGTGAGACATGTGTGTCAGTAGAAAGTTATAGTTGCTTTGAATTATCAACACAAAATAATCCAAGAAAGTATAATTGGATTTCCTAGCATGTTTTGAATTGCGTTAATATGTAACATATTAAAATGCATGCAAAAAGACCAAATATATTTGCAGAATTTTGTTGACATATTTTATAATATTAATTGACATAACGCATGAAGTATCCATTTTCCATGACTACTGTCTCTTGAAATTTTAAATATACAACAATTAATTTTAAGTTTAAAATAGCATCAAAAAGAATAGCAATACGTTGTTACATTTATTGAGTGATGCTATGTTCAAGTGTGAAAGAGTCAAGAAAATCTTCTATGCCTTTCTAATGGAAACTTTCTGACTAGTCCCTGAGATCTTATTAGAGTATCTTGGATTTGCATGTTTAATCTCTTATATTCCACAGTGTGTTTTCAGCTGTAATACTCCACATGAGTATTCATATCATTTTGTTGATTATTAATGGACAAGAGAAAAATATATAGAATGTAATAAAAGCTCATTTGATTATAGCTTCAAATATCATACAGACACAATTCATTAGCTACAACTTTTATAAAAATGAGAGATCTTATGTTAATTGGCAGAGTATATTTTGAAATAAATGTCTAATAAATTGAAAATAATTTTCTCTTGAAAGTCACATGTGCATTTGTATATATCTATCATATTTACTTAGATTGAGTATGAGTTAAATGAATTTTGCTTGGTTTGTTTAAAAATATATGCATTATATGAAGTATTTATGAATTTCTTAAATATTCACCCTTAAATTATTGTTAAAATAACTCAATCCAATTTATTCACTGACCATTCTTTACTGTCTATTCCTTCAGATTTATGGTTCAAAAACTAGAAAAATGAAACAAGCCCACCTTCATGTGATGTGAATGATGGTAGTGACAATTGTAAATGAGTGAAGTTCTTAGAAACCCTATAGTCATTCCTTCCAAGAGAAAAGATACTCTAGATAAGGGTGTGTGTGTCTTCTGCTTTTGAAGATCTGTGTCATTACTTTGAGTGTCTCTTCCCTCCAATGGTTCCTCTCTCCATTACATTATGAGCCTAACTTAGTAAACTATAGAAGTTTATGGAATTATAGACTGCAAGTGGAATATGAAACAAGTAATCTCTGAGAACTTTCTGAATGAACACAAGGATTTAGAGGGATGGCAGAGTTAAAGGAATCAATAATGAAAATCAAAGGTGTGATCACCTGTTTTCAAAACTTTTGTTATCCAGTACTATTTGTAATGTATTATTAAGTTTCACTCTATTCTGGGCTGGTTTATTCATATTGGTTTATTGAAGAGTATAATTGGAATATTTTAGTTAGGCATATTAAAAAAGGATCATTTGCCTAAATAAAAACAAAATAAGAAGGAAATTGTGACAAATTTTAAATTAACAACCACACTAAAAAGGTTTCATATCTCAAGTCTTTTTTCCCTCAGATTGTATATCGGTCTATGTCTCCTTGAAGCATTATTTTCAATTATGTCTACAAATTAATACAGAGTTAAACACTCTGGAGTCAGATGCCATGGAAGATTTATGATATTTTTCTTAACAATTAATTTTATTTGATTCACAAAGCTGACCTTTGTTAATTTATTTCCTGTTTTTCATTTTCTGAAACATTAATTTAAAAAGTTAAATCACATTTGGAGTAAGATTCATGCAAGGGGAAGATGGAAAAATAAAAATGTAACAAGTAAAATGTGGGGTTTTTCTTTCTCAACAATGATAATATTAGATATAAGAAATAATAGCTTGGGTTTTAAAAAATGATACAAAATAATATACAGATGGAATCCATAACACTAGCTGTATGTATATGCCTAGTATCCATAATATGTAGAAACAATATAAGTTATTACAACAGTATGAACAACAATACATATGCAAAATAAAAATAATTGTAAACATAAAACAAAGTAATAAAAATTGGCTTTTTAGAGTTTGTATACAAAAATGCTTAGATTGCAGTTTTATTATTTTTTTTTTCTTTTTGCTATCACTGCATAGACCTTGTTCAAAGTAGACTAGTTGTGTGATTTCTGCCTCTGCCAAGTTGTGGGGAGTAGCTGTCAAACCAGCCTGTCTACTGTCTAGGTGAGACAATGCACTGGAAGCCATGTGGATTTCTGTTTCAGTAAAAGTAAGGAATATTTGGCCCTACCCAAAAAGACTTGACAGATTTGATGATCCCTCCTGGAAGGCCTCACCCTCCTGGAGAGGGGGCAGGAATGGGGGGGCAGGGGTCAGGAAAGGGTGGGATGGAGAGGGAACTGGGATCAATATATAAAATAAGAAAAAAATTAAAAGAAGAATAAATATACCACAGGCTATGGTGGAATGCTGATTACATTTCATGAAGATTGTGTATTCTACCCAGGGAGCCTTATTTCTCTACTTTTTTTTCATAAAGGTTGCATACTGTAGTCATTCATATCTTTTCATACCTGATAGTTTTTTGTAAGTTTTTTCTTATTATCAGTTATTTTTTTAAAGCAATAATACCTCATAGTTGAAATGCAGTGTCTGGGATATCAAATTCTATCTATCTATTTGTACCAACTCTGTTATGAAGCAAATCTATAATACATGAATATAAATTTTGTTTAAATATTGCACAGATATTTTAAAGTAGTCATTCTTCAACCTGTTTATGGCATACATATCTGTATATTTTTTTGTGTGTCTTAAAGATCTTCATTATGTAAAATTAACTGCTGCAGTTAAGTTTTTTGAGTATTACCAGGTATAGTGTCACTATAATCTAAAATTATCACTCTAATAGGCAGTTACCTTTGTATCTGTTTGTGTACCTTTGTTGCTTTAAGAATTTAAACCTAATTTTACTCTACAATTTTATTAGCCAATCATTATTTGGATTTATCTCTATTTCTGCCTTTTCTTTCTCATGGGTTATAACTTCATCTACAATCTCTCACTGATACTCTTTGCTATAATTACATTTCTAGAGAATAGCTTTAAGTAATTGTAGTTTATTTTTATTGTCAAATAGTCTTTGTCAATTCATTCTTTTAATTGTGCACTTTTGTTACTGTATGATATATAAACATTTTCTTACTTATATTTAATATATTTGATATTTCAAAATAATCTACATTTTTTTTCTAAAAGTGCACTTAAGTATAATTTACTTTTGATTTATGTTGAGTAAATGAGCCCTTATTTAGTCCCTCTTGATGTTTGAATATTTCGTCAAACAATACAGGTATTATGTTCTCTTTATTTCTTATTTCACTCATTTACATGTTTATTGCATTTCTGAAACTAGAAACACTTGATGTGTATGTAGTATGTTTTGATTTCTATTGTTATTGATTATTAGAGTTGCAGCTGGAAGTTCTCATGGTAAATTTTGTCTCTTAATCAATTATCAAGTCACTTAAATTTTGTGTAATCACTTTACTTTTTGTTAATTTCAATTATTTTTTCTACTTTTCTCGAAAACTATGCTTCTCTGTTCATTTATTGGGTTTGCTTTGACGAAAACTTGTACTTACAAACTTCATGTTGCTAAGCTTCTAAGAAAGGTGTGTGTGATCTGCTAATTTGTAACAAAGTTTCTCAATACCTTAGTTTTCACACCTCCTGTTGCCTGGTCCTGCCACCACACCAGTCCCCAATAATACACAGAGAATCTATATTTGATATAATTCTGTTGGCCAGGTACTAGTTTCTTACTGGCTAGCTCTGTCTTAATGATTAACACATTTCTACTTATCTAAGTATTTCCATGTGGTCATCTTACTGGGGAGCGACAGGCCAGCATTCTTCTCTCTCTAGGCTCTCCATGCTGACTCATCCTAACCACTTCCTCTTCTCTCCTAGTCTCCTAGCCCCGCCTATCTTGCTTTCCTGTTGGCCAGCAGTGCTTTATTCATTAACAAATAAGAGAAACATATTTACAGAATAACATCTCTTATCATCTCCTCTTGTCTCTCTAAAATAAAAAGAAGGGTTTTAACCTTTACATAGTAAAATATATCACACAACAGTTATCAAATAAGAATCACAGCTAACAATATTTTGTCCATTAACATTTAGTAAGATTTAAGATGAAAATATTTCATCATCTATGCTATCTTTGTGAGTCTAAAGTCCTATATGTAACTTATCTTTAATTCTAACTAAGGAAAACTAAAGCTATAACTATCTGTCTTCAACTCCTTCAAAGACCACAGAAGGATAATACATAAACTCTAAAAATGACAGAACTCGCCTGGTCAGTCACCCGAAGTTCTTCTGTAATGTTCCATCTTCACCCATAGGCCGTAGTGTGCCTGGCAGACTCTTTCATGAAGCAGGACCCTGTAGC
This sequence comes from Cricetiscus sungorus, assembly GCA_030556225.1. Lineage (NCBI taxonomy): Eukaryota > Metazoa > Chordata > Mammalia > Rodentia > Cricetidae > Cricetiscus > Cricetiscus sungorus. The sequence goes on from JANBXA010000398.1 coordinate 17,047,023, forward strand.
ACTGTCCATCTTGTTTCAGCAGTCACTTTCATGTGGGTCCTGCATGTCCAGTTTATACAGCATAAAGTCAAACAGTCTAGACAAAAGCAGTACCTTGCTCAAATGGCTAGTCTTGTCATATTGAAAGCAAACATTATCATGTTTTTCTTCTATGTCCATATTCCTTTCTGATGTAGGTGGTATTGCCAGGAGCAGCTATGTCTCACTGTCAAGAAAATCCCTAAACCATTTTAAATGCCATATTCTGTAGGTCTTTGAAAGGATTGAAGAATGCCTATTTATCTCAAATACATCTCTGCATATCTAGAAATCCCAACTAACTTAACTCTAAGTTTTTACTATCATAGGTAATTATCTGTAATCTGTGTTAAATTATGCATTACATTTCTAACTGAGCTATATAAGCACAATACCTAAACAAGAGGAGAAATATACATATCAGAAAATTGACCTTAAAATGTATAAATAAATAAAAATCCATTCCAAGGCAAAGTATTCATATCTATACCATAATTCCCTTTATATATTTAAAAAGATTGCTTATGGTCATTAGCCATTTATAATCAAGCCCAATTAAATGAAAACAAACGTTTCTAAACAATATTTGGGAAGTTGGGTGTCATTCTTTCCAAACTGCTTCCTGCTGTTAGGAGGCGCTGTCATGGGGGATCCTAAGAAGGTGCAGAAATCCTGGCTGTAGTGGTCTGCAAGGCTGCAATGTCCCATTGACATTGCTTCAGGGGGTTTTTGGTAGAACAATCCACATTATTCTGGAAGGTATCCACAGCTTTTCATTTTCTTGGAAACAAAATTAGAAATTCTTTTCCCCAGTAACTTGTCCTTGAACATAAATTTTGGAATCAAAGCATTTTTAAAATATATAAATTGAATTAATCCAGCAGCATTTCTTTTATCAGTAGTTGTTATTTTCTCAGCAGTCAAACAATTTAAAGATAAAAGAACAGCATACAATATCCAAAGTTTCTTTGTGCTTTCCATCTTCACGTGGCTTTTTTATTACTCTATTTCTTCTACTTTAATTTTACATATTCAGAGACAGGGTTTCTCTGTGTGACTTTTATCTGTCCTGGAATTCACTCTGCATACTAGGTTTACTTTGAAATCACAGAGGCCTGTTTGCCTCTGTCTCCCAAGTGCTGGGATTAAAGGTGTGTGCCACCACACCCAGTTACTCTACTTTCTATTTTCTTTTTCAAACCATTGTATCCTGTTTCCTTTCCTCTCCCAAAACAACGTATTTTTTTAAAAACACACTGTAAACTTTCATTGCCTGCTCTCGGAAACACGAATTAATTGTTAGCAGAGCTCTTTAAATGTAATGTGGTGTTTGCTGCTTGTGTTAATTTTGGAAACCTCCGTTAAAAGGGACCATGCAAATCTCTGTCTCTAGCAAAACAAAGTCTAACCGAGAAAATGCTGCTACCAAGAAATCTTGCTTGTCTTTGTTCCTTTGTTTTTAAAACATTTCTTAAGCTATTCTGAGTTTTAAGTGGAAGGTCTTATTAGCCACAATGGGCACCATATGTAACGAGTATGTTCTCCCCGCCAGCCACCTGTTGCCTGGTCCCTCCTCCACACCAGCCCCTAATAATATGCAGAGACTCTGTATTTGACATAATTCTGTTGGCCAGATACCAGCTAGCTCTGTTGTGATGATTAACCCATTTCTCCTTATCTAAGTATTTCCACATGGTCATCTTACCAGGGAGTGATGGGCCAGCAAGCTGCTCTCTCTAGGCTGTGCATGCTGACTCCTCTTAATCACTTCCTTCCCTAGTGCCACCTATCTTGCTTTCCTATTGGCCAACAGTGCTTTATTCATTAACTAATACAAGAAACATATTTACAGAATGACATCTCCCACCACAGAAAATAATTTCTGAACCCCCTGTAAGGTTTTGAACTTTTCTTCATTTTCAGTCTAGAATAGTAGAATAATATACTAAATGTATCTATGAGTTTGGCAAATATAGTTACCACTTAGTACACATTTTCAAGACTCCTCGTCTGGTGTAGATATCATACACCAGATAAAGACAAATTCTCATTATTAAATTTTTGATATAATGAAGTATTTATCTCTTCTTTTTTCTTCCTTCTAAATCATCTGATATGGGAGCAGTCCCATAAAGCCAAGGCCTCTTTGACTAATTGAATTTCATTTATGTATGTACATGTATGTTAATATGTATTCCTATATTAGCCAGTCATTTCCTGTTGTCCCACTGTTTTATATCTTTATGTCATGCTTCTCACTACAGTAGAGTATATTTTAGTTTTTGTTTGGTTTGGTTTGGTTTTGGTTTCTAGTAGCTATGATAAAATAATTTGATAAAATCAACTTGTAGATCCAGCTATACCAATCTTGGGCATATACCCAAAGAATGCTCAATCACACCATAAGGTCAGTTGCTCAACTATGTTCATAGCAACATTATTCATAATATCTAGAACCTGGGAATTACCTCTATGCCCCTCAATGGAAGAATGGATAAAGAAATATGGTACATTTGTACAATACTATTGAGCTGTGAATAATAATGATATCATGAAATTTGCACGTAAATGGATGAAAATAGAAAAAAAGAATTCATAGTGAGTTAGGTAATCCAAACCAAGAAAGACAAACATGGAATTTACTCACTGATATTAGATATAAAACAAAGGATAACCAGGCTACAATCTATAGGGCCAGACAGGCTAGATAACATTAAGAGGTATGCATAGTTTTCTCTGGAAAGGGGAAAAAGAAAATATCTTCTGGGTAAACTGGAGGTGGAGGGTATGTAATGTGGGTATAGGAACATGAGGGATCAGGTTCATCAAGTTTGAGGCAGGCTGGAGAGGCAGAGTAATGAAAGAGATATCTTGGTAAACAAAGGCAATTTTGGGGTTAGGAAGAAATCTGGTGAAAGGGAATTTCCCAGATATCTACAAAAATTACACCACCTAAGACTTCTAGCAGTAATGGAGAGGATGCCTGAACTGGCCTTCTCCTGTAATCACACTGGTGACAGCTCTAATTGTCATCAGGCAGATTTCATCCAGTAATTTATGGAAGCAAATGTGGATATCCATATCCAAATACTGGAGCAAGCTATGGGAGTCCACTCAAAGAAGATAGGGAATAAAAATTATACAAGAAAGGGAAGTCAAGATCATGGTAGAGGACTCAGAGACAGCTGGACTGAGCTAGTTGGAGATCGTGGACTCTGGGCTGACATCTAAGAAGAGTGTATGGGACTGACTTAGGCGCTCAGCCTGTGGGTGACATGTGTAATTGTTCTGTTTGAAGATGACCTTATTATTGGGATCATGTCCTGTCCATGACAAATGCACTGGCTTTTTGGAACCTATTACCCAATCTGGGATGCCTCACCTCAGCCTTGATTTCGCAAGTGCAGGAGTTTAGACCTTGAACTTTATATGCCATACTTGTTTGACTCCCATGGGAGTCCTGCCACTATCTGAATGGAGAACATGGAGGAGTGTGGAGTAGACAGGGGGTGGGGATAAATTAGAAGTGGGGGGGACATAACAGGAAGGGGGAGGAGAGAAACTCTGGTTGGCATGTAAAATAAATGAAAAAAATATAATATGAATAAAAAATCAAATTCAAAGGGTAAATGTTTATTTTGATAGTTCTAAATTCCATCTGTCATGGTAAGGTGTAGCAGATATTGTGGTATACTAAGGGTCAGGATAAACAAATAGGCCAAATAGATTTCTATTAAGGGAGAAACAATTCACAACACAATCAGATGAACACAGCAGTTAGAACTGGATGCTCCTCTCTCCGTGTCCCGCCGGCAAGAGAGCGTTCTCTGCCTCCTTCCAAGACCAAGTCCCACAGGTCATTTCCGCCCCTGGCTCCACACCCTCAATGGGTGTGGTCAGTGCCACAGAAGCAGACACAGTGAATATCCCACTACAGTAAGGGAAATTCATAGCATCACATATATTCACCACTACGAAAGAGAATACGACTCTGAATTCCTGCTGGCTGGATCATTGACCCCCATCACAGGGCCTCTGCTAAAGAGGCTGCATCTTGAGACTGCCAGGTCCCAGCTAGATCCACCTATTGGTGCAGAAATATCCTGAGTTATCAGCCCAGCCTTTGTCCCCCAATGCCAGGCCTTGGCTAGAGGTGAGTCTGGGACCATATTGGGTAGATTCCCCTGTATACCCTTCCCCGGAAATTCTCTGGGTTGGTCTCAGATCTCACTGCCCCTGTGTCCTGTCCCCATCAAGAGTGCTCTTGGAGCTCTGATACAACCCCTTACCCAGAGCCTGTCCTCCCCTAACCCTGTGCCCTACCCAGCCCACTGTCCCACTGCTCTGGTTGAGCACTGGGACAGAGGGTGGGGCCAAAAATCCAGCCACCTTTGTGGAACTTCCTGGAGCTTCTCTGAGCATATTAGACCTGCCTATCCATGTGGGACCATCCTCAATTTCCACATGCCTGGTCTCTGAGCCCCATCTCAGGTCCTCTACTGGAGTTCCAGGTCCCTGCCAGAGCTCCACCTATTTCTATGGGACCACTCTGAGTTCCTGCGGGCTGGATCCTTGACCCTCATCACAGGGCCTCTGCCAAAGAGGCCTCAGCTGGAGAGTACGAGCCCAAGGTAGATTGCCAGTCTTTTTCTGGAGCCTGATCTCTGACCCCCATTGCCAGGCCCCTGCTTGTGGAAAGACCTAGAGAGCTTGAACCACTCAGAACTACAGACATTGAACCTTTGACCCACCTAAGCCCACCGGGAATGTACCATAGAGAGAGGGAGAGACCCCAACAACATCTACTGGAAGAAGCTATGGGAAGACAAGCACAACACCACAGGAATCTAGGGAATCTACACCAATTAGACAGGAACACAACAAAGCAGATGAAGCAGAAGAAAACGACATAAAAATTGTCATCATAAAAATGGTAGAGGACCTCAAAAAAGATGTGAGAAAATCCCATAAAGAAATGGAAGAAAAACCAAACAAAAACTTGGAAGAAATGAACAAATTCCTGAAAGAAAGTACAGAAAGCCAAGAAATAACAATTAAACATATGAAGGAAACAGTTCAACACTTGAAAAATGAATTAGAGACAATAAAGAAAACACAAACCAAAGAAATGATGGAAATAGAAAAACTGAGCAAATGATCGGGAACCACAGACACAAGCATAATCAACAGAATACAAGATATGGAAGAGACCATCTCAGGCACGGAAGATAAATTAAAAGAAATAAATTCATCGACCAAAGAAATCGTAAATCCAACAAATCCTTAACAGAAAACATCCAGGAAATGTGGGACACCATGACAAGGCAAACCTAAGAATAATAGGCATAGAGGAAGGTGAGGGAGCCCAGCTCAAAGGTGCCTAAAACAATTTCAAGAAAACCATTGAGGATAACTTTCCTAATCTGAAGAAGGACATGCCCATGAAACTATAAGAAGCATACTAAACACCAAATAGACTGTACCAAAAAAAAATAAATAAATAAAGACCCCTCAACATGTAATAATCAAAACACCTAACATACAGAATAAGGAAAGAATATTAAGAGCAGCGAAAGAAAAGGACAGGTAACACATAAAGCCAGACATATCAAAATTACATCTGACTTCTCCATGGAAACACTCAAAGCAAGAAGGTCCTGGTTCTACAAGTTCTAAGAGTACACGGATGCCATCCCGGGCTACTATAACCAGAAAAACTCTCAATCACTATAGATAGAGAAAACAAGATATTTAATGACAAAGCCAGAGTTTCACAATACATATCTACAAATCCAGCCCTACAGAATGTGTTAGAAGGAAAACTACAACCGAAGGAAGTTAACTACACTTACAAAGACATACGTAACAGATAATCCCACTTCACCAGAAACCTCGGATTAAGCAGGACAAATATATTCACAATACCACTGCCAAAAAAAAAAAAAAAAAAAATCTAAAACAAAAAAAGCATTAACAATCAATGGTCCTTACTCTACCTCAACATTAATGGTTTTAACTTGCCTATAAAAAGACACCGGCTAATAGAATGTATACGAAGACAGACTCCATCCTTCTGATGCATATATGAAACATATCTAAGCTTCAAAGATAGACATTACCTCAGGGTAAAGGGCTGGTAAAAGATCTACCAATCAAATGGACCCAAGAAGCAATCAGGTGTGACTATCCTAATATCTAACAAGTTAGACTTCAAGCCAAAATTAATCAAAAGAGATGAAGGTGGTCAATTTGTATTCATTGCAGTAGAAATCCATCAACACAAAGTCTCAGTTCTGAACATCTAGTCCCCAAATACAAGAGCACATAAAAGAAATGCTACTAAAACTCAAACATCATATAACACTCATACAGTTATAGTGGGAGTCTTCAAGAAACCACTCTCATTGCTAGACAAGACCACCAATCAGAAACTCAAAAAAAAAAAAAAAAAAAAAAAAACAAAAACAAAAAACTAACCGAAGTTATGTCTTAATTGGGATTAACAGACATCTATAGAACATTTCTGCCAAACAAAACAGAATATAACTTCTTCTCTGCTCCACATGGGACCTTTTCTAAAATCAACCACATACTAGGTGGCATAAAAACCTGAACAGATACAAAAGAATTGGAATAGTCCCCTGTATCTTATCAGACCACCATGCTTTAAAATTGTAATTCAACAACAACACAAATCCCAGAAACCTTACAAACTCATAGAAACTGAACAATGTTCAATTGCACCACACGTGGGTCAAAGAAGAAATAAAGAAATTAAGGATATCCTAAAATTCAATGAGAATGAGGACACAACATACCCGAACTTATGGGACGCCTTGAAAGCAGTGTTACGAGGGAAGTTCATTTCACTAAGTGCTCATATGAAGAAAACAGGATAGTCACATTAGAGAATTAACAGGGCAACTGAAAGCCTTAGAACAAAAAGAAGCAAACTCACCCTGGAGGAGTAGACACCAGGAAATAATCAATTTGAGGGTGGAAATAAATATAATAGAAACCAGGAAAACAACACAAGAAAAAAAATCAATGCAACAAAGAGTTGTTTTTTTGAGAAAATCAACAAGATAGACAAACCTATATCTAAATTAATGAAAAAGCAGAGAGAGAACATGCAAATTAACAAAATTAGAAACAAAAAGGGGTACATAACAATGGTCTCAGAGGAAGTCCTGACAACATTCCAGTTATATTTTGAAAACCTGTACTCCACAAAATTTGAAAATTCACAGGAAATGGACAAATTTCTGGATAACTATCACTTACCAAAAATAAATCAAGAACAGACAAACTTAAATAGACCTATAACCCCCAATGAAATAGAAGCAGTCATCAAAAACCTTCCAACCAAAACAACCCAGGTCCAGATGGCTTCAGTGCATCACTCTACGAGAAATTAAAGGAAGAGCTAATACCAATACTCCTCAAATTGTTCCACACAATAGAAACAGAAGGCTCATTACCAAACTCTTTCTACAAAGCCACAACCACCTTGGTACTGAAGCCTAACAAAGATACAACTAAGAAAGAAAACTACAGACCAATATCCCTGATGAACAATGATGCAAAAATACTCAATAAATTACTGGCAAACCGAATACAAGAACAAATCAGAGAAATCATCCACCATGACCATGTAGGCTTCATCCCTGGGTTGCAAGGATGGTTCAACCTAGGAAAATCTATCAATGTGATCCACCATATAAACAAACTGAAAAAGAAAAGCCATATGATCATCTCCATAGATGCTGAAAAAGCCTTTGACAAAATTCAACACCCTTTCATGATAAAGGCTTGGAGAGATCAGGGATAACAGGACCATACCTAAACACAATAAGGTCAATATACAGTAAACCAACAGTCACATTAAAAAAAATGGAGACAAGCTCAAGGTGATTCCTTTAAAATCAGGAACAAGACAAGGCTGTCCGCTCTCTCCTTATCTCTTCAATATTGTACTTGAAGTTCTAGCTAAAGCTTTAAGGCAACAAAAGGAGATCAAGGGAATTCTAATTGGAAAGGAAGAAGTCAAACTGTATTTGTAGATGATATGATAGTTTACATGAGCGACCCAATAAACTCTACCAGGGAACTCCTACAGCTGATAAACACCTTCAGCATACTAGCAGGATACAAGACAAACTCCTACAAGACTGACTCCAACTAACTATTTTAGCAACCGTGGAAAGCCTACCATAAATGCCTTTCCCTGATAATGAGATCAACAACTAATGTATCCACCATCATTGAGCCCTCATCTAGTACCTGTTCGAAACAGAAAAAAAAACCCACCCATAACTAAACAGTGAGTCGAACTAGAATCCAGACACACACAGAGAGAGGACAATACCAGGTTGCAGAAACACATAGAGACAGCTGACCTGAACAAGGAGGAGCTAATGGGTCCCCCAGAATGATAGCTGGGAATACAGCATGGGACCTACTCAGACCCCCTGAATATGGGTCTCAGCTATAAGGACTGAGCCATCTAAGTGACCTCAGACTTAAACAGGCATATTCCTGGTGCACAAAAGGATTTTGTGGACATATCCCCCATGGAGGGATACTCCCTTCACCTAGAGACAGGAGAGAAATCCTAGTCCCTACTTCAAAGGACTTGACAGATTTACATGACCCCACCTGGATATCATAGCCCTATATGTGGAATGGGGGTAGGGGAGATGGGAGGGTAGGGTAGTAAGTATGAATGTGACAGGGGAGAGATTCTATGAGGGAGGGAAGGAAGGAGGGAGAGGAACCTGAGATTGACATATAAAATAAAAATAATAATAATAATTAAAAGAAACAGGCCTCTCATAGATTTCCATCAAACACAGCATAACATGATGCAATGAGACTAGGCACAAACCCTCATATGAAGCCTGGACATGGCAACCCAGTAGGAGGCAAAGGGTCCCAAGAGCAGGCAAAAAAGTCAGAGACATCCCAATTCCCATTGTTGGGAGTCCCACAATAACCCCAAGCTAGACAAATCTACACAAGCTACATGATTGCCACTTAAGTCTCTGGGATACCATATTAGCCCTGCTAAGTTGATTCTGTGGGCCATCTTCTTCTGGTGTCTTTGGCCACTCTGACTCCTACAATCCTTCTTTCCCATGTTCTGTGGGATTCTCAGAGCTCTGTCTAATGTTTCACTGAAGGTCTCTGCATCTACTCACATCTGCTGTGGTAAGCTTCAATAATGATTATTGGGCTAGGCACTGATGTAATATTCACGATTATCATTAGGCTTCATTTCCTTGACTGGTTTGTTTTGTTTTGTTGTTTGTTTGCTTATTTGTTTGTTTTTGGTCAATCCTGTTTGGTTCTACCTTAGGTCTCTAGACCATCCAACCTTTGGTTCAATATTGACATTATGTAATTTGCAGATAAATAGATGGAACCAGAAAAACAATCATCCTGAGTAAGGCATTGCAACCCTGAAACACAACATGTATGGACTCACTTATAAGTGCATATTAGCTGTTAGGTAAAGGATACGCATGCTACAATCTGTAGACGCAGAGAGGCTAAGTAATAACAATAGCTTTGTGAGGGAGGCATGGATTTCTCTGGGAAGGGGAAACAGAATTAACTTTGTGGATGGACTGAGGATGTGGAGATGAACAGGAAGGATCTGGTGGGGACTGGACAAAAGGACAGAGTACAGAGAGAGGCAACTGGGATTGGGAGATATTTGGCCAGTGATATTGAAAAACCCAAATGCAACAGAAACTTCCAGGGACCGATGAGGGTAACACTAGTGAGGACTCCTGTTGAGTATTCAGAACCCTTCTTCTTTAACTAGGAAGGGCTTCCAAAGGTGGGAGTGGGAAATCAACACAGCCACAAAACCTGCAAGATGTGTTGGGGCAATGGTGGCTCAGAGCTTGTGGGAATGGCCAGTCAATGACTGGTCTAACTTGACATCCACATTTCAAGAAGGAAGTCATGCCTGACACTACTTTATTTATTTATTTATTTATTTATTTATTTATTTATTTATTTATTTAGAGACAGGCTTTTTCTGTAGCTTTGGAATCTGTCCTGAAATGAACTTTGTGTACCAGGCTGGCCTCAAATAGAGATCCACCTGCCTCTGCCTCCTGAGTGCTTGGACTAATGGTGTTCACCACCAACTCCTGGCTACTCTGCTTTTATTTTTAATACACTCATGAAGTCTTTGTTTATTTGGCTTTGTCTATTTGCCTTTCTTGCCTTGGCCAAATTTCCCAGACCAGGTAATTTACAAGACTTTAAGATTATTTGATTCTTGTTTCTGGAGGCTGGAAAGACAAATGCACTCAGCTTCTATCTGTGTAGAATCTAGGTAGGGTCTTCTTGTTGCCTCATATTATGGTGGAGGGTGTGTCATATATGTTAAGACAAAGTGAGCATGTGTGTCATCTCAGATCTCTTTTCTCTTCTTGTAAAGCCATATATGGGTGCTGCTTTCCTGACCAGAATCCTAATTGCATTCCAGTGGCCTGTGATTTGGGGATTGTGTTTCTAACACATGAACTTTTAGTGGACACATTAATTCATAGCATCTGTTTTATAATTGTCTACATTAAAAATTATTTTATATTTATGAAGAGAAAAAACACCAAATTGTTATTGGAATGTGCTTTCATGTTCCTCCAAGGTGTAGCAAACAGAAATAAGTTTTCTTTACATTATTCAAACAACTGTTATGTGTTAATATGCCTCTGTGTAAAAACACATTTTTGTAACATGTGGCTTGTCCTTGTGATTATATTCTCAGGAATCCTTTCTTAACCCCCAGGCTATAATAAAGTTTGCCATTGCACAAAAAGAAAGAAAGAAAGAAAGGAAGGAAGGAAGAAAGAAAAAAAGAAATAAAGAAAATGCATTGAATAGTCATGTTTTCAGCTTACTTTCTAAGTAATTTCAGAACTCAACTCTGAGAAAGTTGCCACCAATTGTAGGTGGCTGTTTCTACCTAGAATGTCCTAATCAATGTAATTTCCCACAAAAATGCTCAAAAACCATCTTCCATAAAATTATAAATCTCAAGTTTAATCACTATAGCTTACTTATATTACCTAGTTCCACTTAATACAGGTACCATGCTGCTGTGACTTAGATAAGATTTCAAGTGTCCTTTCCAATATCTAAAAAAAAATTGATACTTGATCCTTACTGTGGCCATTCAAAGAGGTAGGAGAATTAATACATGTGACTTGGTGAGAAATCACTGATTTGACCTATTAAAGATTTTTCTCCTTCCTGTCTTGCTATATGATCCATCATTTGTTAAGATGTGTTTAGGGTAGAGCAAAGTAAAGATGAGCTAGTGCTTTGACACTGAATCTGTCTAAGAACACAGCAATGAAGAATTAGTGTGATGCCATGACGCATCCATATCTGTTAGGATCCTTAGGCAAAGCTGGTCACAGAAAGCACCACTCACTACGTGATTTCTCTTGAGATTTCTCAGATGAATACATTTTTTTTTCAGAAATAACTGTTGAATATGTATTGTGTACAATCATTGTTATCATTGATATCCAACTAGAAGGAAGCATGTTGTAATAACAATATTCCTTTCATCCTTAAACACATTTATAATATATCTCATATTGAAATATTTCCTCCCCATGATGAATGATCATGGCAAAGGACTTTATCCTTTTTAAGGATTAAAATTATGTAGGAAACCCCCTAGGGTAGAGCTGTAATAGAGATGGCAGGAAGAGGGAATGTATTGAGATTCTATTGGACAATGGGGAAACATCCTGAAGAGTAAAGAGTAAAAATATGAGTCCTCTGAGACAGCCACAGTCTGATCCTTAAAGGAATCATAAATTGATTTATACATTTTATAATGTATACACTCTTGAGTGTTGGAATAAAATGAAAGAAAAATGTTTTTGCTTTTTGTTGTCTGATGTCACAAGATAATGACTTGTAAGTGGTCTCCTCATGGTGATTTCAATAGCTTGAACATGTGAATACAGTGAGATTGTTAAGAAATGATTTTTGGTATATTTTGAAGAAAAATTTTCACAGCTTAATCAAGGAGCTAAAGTACATCTCATTTACATAAGCTTATTTCTGGAGAGCTTTTATTCTTAAATTAATTACATGTTTTTTTAAATGTATTTTGTTTTCTTAAAAAATAGCAAGGAAACACAACTAAGTATTTTATATACTGAATAAAGGATATGACTGAAGAAATTTAGGTTGAAGAATTCCATTAGGATGGGGTTGTTTAGTTACATAACAGAGAATACATTATATTGTTTATATAATATCATTTAAAAGATCTTCAAAACATGAGTGTGTACTAGATCAGTACCTGCTATAATATAAGGCAAGCTTATTCATTGGTAACCTCTGATATTTTTGAGTGTCTAATTTTACTGTAAGAAATGTAGCCATTATTATAAATCCAGCACAGAGTTAATTAATTTCTACAACATATCATTAACTAACTAAATCCTTAAAACATTCTCCATCAAAACATATAAACCATTTATAGAGGGCTTGCCTTGTGATCATGGGGCATGGCTTAGTTCTATCCTTACCACCAGGAGACAAAGAAATTCTCTTTATAATTGTCTTAAGGGCAAGGCACCTGGGACTGCTCTATCATAACAACTTCTATTCTTTGGAACTATTATTTCATAACAATCTCTGACATATATATGATTAAGAAAAGTCATTTTAGGTCCTGTATTTTTCTATTTATTTTCATACTTTGAAGATATGTCTTATCTTGTAGTGTTACATATGAATTAACGGATAATCATGCTTCTTTGATAATGAATGAGAACACACACACACACACGCACTTCCTATTAAAGCAATATGCCTGGCAAAAAGAAAATTAAAAGATTAAGGGTTTACTTACAGTAACATTTGAAGGAGATAAAGTTGATAAAATTGAAGTTATGGCAGAAGGAGTATGAATCTGCTCGTCATGCATTGTGGAAGCAAAAAGTGATGCCTGATAGTGCTCACAATACATTCTTCACTTCATTTGCTTCAAAATCCCTGCCAATCAAATGCTGTTTTACTACCTCAGTTACAGGAATCTAGACAATACTATACAAACATGTCCAGGAGCTGAATCTAGATGCTATCTCACAGGTGTTCCTAGAAGTTTGGTTTCTAGATGACTCTAGATTTAGGCAAATCAATAACATAAACCATTACACTAGGTAATGTATCCTAGGGCAAGGATAATACAGTTATGATTGCTAGTTTGCCTTATATTTTGTTTTAAAATTTCTTTCTGTTTTGGTAAAATAAAAATCATCTGCAGAATAAAGAAATGCTATGCTAAAACACCAATTCCATACTTGCTACTAAGACTCAAATTGATGTGAAAACTAAATAGCAACAAAGAATATAGCATCATATTCCCATGGCAGAAAGAAAAGTAAACACAATTAGCTACCAATCCTATTAACGAAAATGTTGAACAAGTTACACACACACACACACACACACACACACACACACACACACACACACACACACCAAATTGAAATAAAAAAAAAAAAAACTCGCAAAATTCAACTAATGTAAACAAAGCTTTACATATATTAAGGGTCTGAGGAGAAGAATGAAAGATATCACTTAGCAAATGATCCAACATGAAGAGGAATTTTAAGTAAAAAAAAAAAGAAACACGACTTCTCACATGTTAATAAATAAAAGATAATAGTGACATATTTCAGTAATTTGAGAAATTTTGTAAGACATCTAAAAATATTCTCTCTTGTTTGAGCCAACAGTTTTTATTCTTTTGTTTCAAGATTCTGTCCTATGTAAATATTAGAAAACTCACATACACACTTCCCTGCAGGATATCAATGAGCTTATTACAAAACGAAATTAGAGTTCACATCAATCAGGGATAGCTGGCAGAAGCACATGTAAAAAAGAAAACAAAGTAAAGCAAACCAGATTGTCTGTAACACAGAGGTAATGTGGCAATGAGGTCCCACGTGTACATCAGCTTTCACTTTCTCAGTCAGTCTCATGTTCACCCCTCTGAGGAGCCAGCATGTGATTTTAATTCACTTGAAGACAAGCCTTTTAAGTAGAGAATGGAAAACTCCTTTTCTTCTTCGACTGATTAGAAAACTACCAAACTTTAATATATCTGAGAATTCTGTTACATATTATACCTGAGAATTCTGTTACATATTCTTTAGACAACCCTTTATCCGTTCCTAAACTAGGGAAGCCAATTATTATGCAGGAGAAAATTGACTTCTTACTCACAGGGTAATCTGGCATTTCTAGGCATTTTTAGAACAATACTCAGTATTAAAAAAATTCTAAAGTAGGAGAAAAGCAATGCTAAGTTTATTTCTTGCTTTGCTGGAATGAATTTGAGAAATCATCTTGAAGGTATTTTAGCAATCTCTAATTGTTTTTACTTGTGTTGCTGCCTGAAGGTATCAGTGATAACTTTCTACCAAATTAGAAGTTGCATATTTTACAATGTCACTGTCCTTGCTGAATAAACAAATGCAATAACCATCATTTGCTTTTGCATCTCAGAGACAATTAAAATGTGTATGACCCAAATATTTAATGCACCAACACTTTAAAATTGCTCAAAATGTTAGACTTATGCTATGGAAGCAAACCATGGTATATAAAGCAACAGCCATTTTTTGTTGTTGTTGCTGTTTTTTGTTTTTTGTTTGTTTGTTTTGTTGTTGTTTTATTTTTTATTTTTGTTAACAAAGCAATAGTGATAAGCCAGGAATAGAGGCACTCGCCTGTAACTACAAAAGCATGTGGTAAGAAACAGGAGGATGGTTGGAGATTGATGCCTGTCTTGTCTACACAGCAGTATCCTGTTTCAAAACAAAACACAAATGAATAAACCTACAAGAATAACAGAGATTATAGAGGACATAGTGATGAATGAGGTAAATACAATTAGTAAACTGGCTAACATTTTCCTCAAATTATGACTCATTATGTAAAGAAAAGAATATTCAGTTAATACCTCCAAAACTAAAAAGAACACTGACTTTTGCTTTTGAAAGCCTTCGGGATGTTTTTTTATGTTGACTTACACCACTAAATGATATCACATGTCTACAAACCTCATATTCTGTTATCAAATTACCCAGTTCTTAGTATTGGCTAGTAACTTTCTGCATTATCCAAAGGAACTTCAAATTACAATGCTCTTATCTGAAAAAAATTGTCATATCAAATGACAATCTAGTTCAAACAAGGGTCTTTGGAAATCATTTAGATGATTTGCATGAAGGATATAGCAAACTTCCTTGAAAATCTGTAATAATGAAGCACAATGTAATTATAAGATAGAGTCATGATTAATCATAACGGCATTATAAGAATAAAATGAATTTCATGGATACAGACAAGATTTTCAATTGTAATCTAACACTAAAAGTCACCTTTGTTATAAAATAGTCACTTGATTTTGCTTGCTAATTATATTTTCTTCCAAAATTTTATAATGTTTAACATGTTTTACAAAAATAAAGTTTTGATTATGAGTCTGCTAACTGAACAAAAAGTCTTAATAAATTTCAACAACACTAGAGAATTAGTTTAAACGAAATAGTCTTAATGAGATTTATATGACAGGATGTAAATCTTCTCTTTTATTCCATGTATAATTCTTTCTTTACTGCATGTAGTAGTATATGTACCTCTTATTATATTCAAATTTAATGGTACTTTCTTTTTCTAAAACTGCAAAATTCTGTTCCATAAGCAATGTAATAATTTTAGTTTTTGTTGTTAGTGTAGTAGTTTGTTTAATTTAGGAAAAGAAGTTTTTTCTTTCTTATTTTAAAGTGATAAAAAATAGAAATAGAAATATCTCTTATACCTTAGGTTTTTGAAGATCCATCTTTCTATATAATTATTTTATGTTTGGACATTATGCATGTGTATACATCAATGTGCCATAAAATGATGTCTTGGTGAATGACTGATTATGTACATATAGTGTAACTGCAATATTATACATTGGAAAACTCTGTTCCAGTGTCTGGGATCAACATGTCATGGGCATAGATCTGACTACCTGACACAGTTTTGTACAGAGTATTAAAAAATTAGGAAGAAAAAAATTAAAAATATTTCTGTGTAAAAAACAATGATTTGTAATCACTGAATGCATTATATATATGCATATATATAATATATATATATAGTCTTCATCACATTCAATTTGATATTACCAAAATTCACTACTCTGCATACTCTTTTATAAAATAGTACCTATTTCTAATGTGATGTCCAGTCACATTATACTAATTTACCCTTGCAACTAGTGAAGACTGTAGAACAATTCTAAGCTAAAGAAATCAAAGCATATTATTAAGCACCACTTATATAGGAATCTATATTCTTGTCTTTCACTCACTCTTCTCTATCCTGCCATCTAGCAATGAATGTAACTATTCCTGAGACTACATTAAGCTATTTGTATTCCAGAAGCATAATATAACAAAAAGTTTCTGTGTATATGCAGAGGCCTTGAAATGCTATGCATATGATTGATGAAAGTTCTCATTGTTGAACCACTGAGGCAAAGCAGTTTGCAACAGCATGCTTGACAGTGACTACCACAATATGTAAAACTCATTTGCTATCATATCATGAGACATTTACAGAGTGCACTGTTCGACACTTGTAGACACATGCATTTTGGAAGCTAATACTTTTGGATTTTAGAGAATAATATTGCATTAAAAGCATATTAGCTGTAATCTGTGAACCAACATGAAAGTAAATTGTGCAGTTTCTCTTGTGAAACATTGAGGTTGTCATATAAAATTGCATAAATACTGTTTACCTAATTTTTTTAGTTAGCACACAATTAAGATGTATCATTTCTTCATTTTCATTTGTATCTACTAACACATATTTTCATGCCCAGCCTCTTAACTTCCCTTCTTCTACTTCTTCCTACAAATTGTTATGAACCTCACCCCAAATATTCCACATTTAATTTTATGTTCAATTTTCATACAAAGTATGTTGTGACTCAAATTTTTCAAAGATGTTGGATTTGGAAATAATATCACAACATGATGACATTAATTTCAATATTCATTGAGTGATAATATAAACAGGTAATTTCATCATGATGTAAAATTTTATTTGCTATTATTTTGTGTATGATGTATGATGTATGAGGTCAATGCAGTGTGAATGCCGTGGCATAAATGTACAATTTGGTGAACAGTGCTGTGATGTAGGTCCTCTCCCTCTATGTTTATATGGGATCTATGGCTTCAATTCAGGTCATAAAGTAGTGTAGTGAGTGCTTTACTTACTTAGTCATCTTTCCATCACATAATTTTATAATTTCTGTGTTTTAAATGATCAGCTATATGAACTAAGATGCTAAATAACTGGTAACATTGAAGTGTAAATAGTTTTGTGGGTCTGGAACTATGAAAATATGGGATTTGTAGAAAGCAAGTCTACTGCATTTAAAAGTTATATATAGTAGTTATATAGTAGTTATATATAGTTATATAGTAGTTATAAGATTTATAATGTCTTAATTCTAACACATTGAAGGCCAACAAGAATACCTAGTCCTAAATGAGCAAAACAGGTTTACCTTCTTGCAGTGTGGAAATATTACTCCACATACATCAGGTGAATGATGGTAAAATATATACATTGATTTTACATATTTCTATAACCTCCATTATTTTAATAACATTATATAAGAAATTGAATAATGTGAAATAATTCAGACTTAAATATAGACCCTCATTAGAATTTGACTACACTAAAACTGTTTTGCTTCCACAAAGCCTGAGGAAGACTCATTTCCATTTCTTTTCATTGAGATTCTGTGAGAGAAAGACTTTGAATTAAAATCATATTATTAAAAATATTACATGTTCCCGTGTAGCCTAGACAGTGCTTATTCTTTCTGTGTTCTCTTAGAGAACCTAAGTGTCTACTTGTCTCTGAGACAAGTTTCTGAGGCCAACTTAGAAAGAGGCAAATTCTTTGCTTAGACCAGTAAATATTTTTTTGGTAACAATTAGGAAACTGGTGCAATTCTATCATAAGAAATTATTAATATATTATTGTCTGTGAAATAGTTCTTGAAAATTTCATTTATACATATATATAATTATGTTTATATGTACATGAATAAAAATTAAAAATGTGTACATGTGTATGTGTGTGTGTGCACATATACCAAGTTTATATTAATTGTTTTCAGTATTGCTGAGTATTTTATTCCTTCAGTTATCACATATGAAGAGATCTGAGGTAATGTTTAAGAAAGTATTTTTATAGGAAAATATGAAAATGGAAAATATTTATATACATAAATATTTACATATTTAATGTGTATTTATATGTGTTTGTGTTTTTATTTTTATACTTTATATATTATTTATATATAAAAAGGTAAAAGATTTAATTTTTCATTCTTATATATTTTTAACCTCATATATTTTTTCAATATATACATATTTATGTGCATGAATACAAACCAAAGCATACTTGTTTAGGGATTTACCCATCAAAACCACCAAACTAATTGGAATTATGCTTTCCTCTACTACTGGTGTTGCTCATGGATAGTCTATAAACTGATATATTATTGAACATTGCCAGCAATATATATTTTGCATTTTAATGTTTCGAACTCTCTGTTTGTAATTATATATACCTCTGAATCCAATAAAATTGTCATTTTAAAAAGATATTTGTAGCATCCTACCACCATGATACAAGCATGCAATAATCACAGCCGTGTTACAGAGGTAAGAAACTTCTTTTTAAATTTAATTTATACACTTTCCATGAGATGACATCCATACCTGACACTGCTAAAGAGAAGAAAGGAATCTTTCAGTAGTTAGGTCAGGTGTCCCTTGGGAAAACCTGCTTCTATTATTCTGTAAATAAATATGAAAATAAATAACTCCTAAAGACATATTGTTATGCCCACAGATTAGAGCATTGCTTACTTCTCATGAATAAAGCTCCTGATTGAAGTAGACAGTAATTCATACAGAAAGAAAATACTAGAAATAGACAAAAATGTGAGAATCATTAGAGCAGCTAGTTCTAAATGGGATGTCTTTTTGAATCCCCTCCCTTCAGATTCAAACTACATAGAAAAAATGTAGAAAGACTGAAGAAGGCAGAGGTTATGGATAACCCCAAGGAAACACTTCCAGTCATGACAGGGATAATATACATATAAACTCACAGAGTCTGTGACAGTTCACAGAAGAAAGACCTTCATAAGTTCAAACCAGACAAAATCTCAGTATGGAGTCAGCAAAAAAAAAAAAAAAAAAAAAAAAAAAAAAAACCTCCCACAAAGATATTTGCAAATCTCCAAAAAGATATTTGCAACTGATACCTTCTAGGAAGTGTAAAATTGTTTTTTTCTCCAATGGCATGATGCAGGTATATGAAGTACATTTCAGGGCAGGACTCATCCTAAAAAAAAATCATTAAATAAAAATGGATTCTCTATTTTTGACTTTATTTTATTTTGTTAATTTTTTTTAATTTTACTATTTTTTTTCTGGGAAGAGATTGAGAGAGGTATAAAAAAGGACAAATGTTCTTAGTTATGGATTTGGAGTATGTCTGGGAGTAGTTTGAGGAATGGAAAAAATATGCTTTTCAACATATATTAAATAAAATTAAATAAAATACTACTGGTCAACTCAGTGGGACTTTACAACTTTATCTTCTGTCATTTGACAAATTACTTTTATTATTACCTATATTTCTTTTATTAATTACCTACCTATTATCTACTTATTATTTATATATTTGTGTGTTTATCTAAATCTTCCTAAAACTATCTTGAAAATATCACCAGTCCTTTTCTCACACATTTATTCACAATCTGTAGTAACAAGACAATGGTTGTGCATCATCACTTTGCTGCTCTTGTAGAATGACAGGATTTCAGAAAGTTAATTGTTCAACTATTGGATTCTTATCTAAATATTTTAATGTGTCGCAATTCCTACATAGTTTACTTCTCAGCAATATATTGCTATTTTTATCCTTTTCTAAACAAAGGATTTACATTTTATGGATGAACAAAGTACAACTTACCTTTTCAAGATTGTTGGAACAGAAGTAGCTTTTATTCAAAACATTGTATATGAAAAATGTGTAATAGTTGAGAGCTATTTCTAAATCCTTTGGCTATGAACTAATAGAGCCTATCTAATTAAAGTTTTAGCTAAATGTATAATGATTATAAAATATTAATTTAAAATTAATCCCCTTTTCAATGCTAATAGTGCAAATTTATTTTTAAATGAAAATGTTCAAAGAAATTGCTCAGAGCAACATTATCCATAATAATAATAATGCAGGCTGGTTATTTTATAGAATGTACTTAAGCTATTTTTTATAGTTTATATCCTTCTCAAAATGTCTTAAATTTCTGAGACTATATTTTGCTAATCCTTTTGGGTTTTTAATTAAATTAAAATAACAATTTTAAACAAATCAGAACTACTGGTCTCACTATAATTACAAAACTCACAGTATTTTGCAAGCATCTTTTTCTCTTGAAAACTTTTATTCCACCATAATTTCTACTAATTTCCCTGCTTATACTTTGATTGAAAATGTATAAAGAGTTGGCCAAAGGGGGCAAAAATAACCTTAAAAAATAGACACACTTCTTGTCCCTTTTTTCTTCAATTTAGTTATATTGCATAGCTGTTTTATGTGGTAGCTTTACAGTATTAATATAGACTTTTAAGAGTTTGTTTACCTTGATCCATTAAGGTAAGTCAAGTGTCTCATGACTTCAGAATAAGGGGTCTTTAGCAACGTCTTACCATTAAGTTATAGAGACTAACTAGAGCAATAATATGCATTGTTTTGACAGTGTATATAGCATCTGACTGCCCAACAACTCAGATGGAAGTAATGCACTCCTGGCACTGAATGATTTTTGATTTTCATAGGCATGAAAAGCATGGCACAATATGTTAATTAGTTAATAGTAGCATGGATTTGTTAGAAGTAACCAGCAAAAACTTTATGTATATATACATACGTACATATATTAGAGTGGAACAGGTAAGATAACTATAGGTGTTCACATCTCCCTCTCATCTCCATCCAATTTTTCGGGATAATCCTAGACTCTGTAGCAGACCACCTGCTGAGGCTTACCCTTCCTCTCTGTCCCTCTCTCTAATTCAAACTGATCTGTTCTTTCAACCTTCACCCACTCATATCCCATCCTTCCAGAACCCACAGCTAACTAACATTACTCTCATTTGTTATTTGTTTATTGATTCGTTTATTCTCTTTTTTGGTCCTGATTTATATTTCCAACAAGGCTGTCCTCCCAGCTTTATGTTCTCTTGTTTCAAATGCTTGAATGCTATGGTTAGTAGGGTCTTGACAAGTATTCACTAATGTAAGCAAAGGAGATAAATTTATTTCTCCAATGAGAATTGATAAAACATATTCTAAAAAATAAGATTTTCTCTATGTTCCCCACAGTGACTGTTTGTTGAGCAAACATTGATATCTAGTTTTTCCCTTAATAAAATCTTATTAAATTAAAGAATAACAGGGAACTTTTTTCATATGTTATCTATGAGAATAGCCACATGTGTTAACTAAATGTCTATTTTCTAGTTATTGTAATTCAGATTCTCAAATGAAATAACTTGAGAAAATGGTAAGTTAGAATTAAGTTTCTTCTCATGAGAATTCAATTTTGGGAATACCTGTCAGTAGCTTTGCCTCTTTCATGAATCTGATATGAAGTATGTTCAGTGAAATAATCAAGACAAGAAATTATTAATAGTTCCTGTGATCCTATTTTATGTGGAATCTAAAGCAAACAAAAAACTGTGACTTGGATATTTGAAAGCTAGTTCATTTAGTACTGGCAGATAATAATAAAGGATGTAGATGACAATCAAACTCTTCAAAGCACTTGAAATGTTTGAGAGGAATATGGTCAATAAAAGAACAATAGTTTCTCAAACCATTTTTGCAAAATATGACACTGAAAATTTTATTGGCAATAAAACATACTGAAAATATACTTAATTTAAAATTCTTTGAATAGTGCAATATGTTAAAGAATTAGAAGTTTTGACACATAAAAATCAGGAAAGAAGCACTTTAAGAATATATCACTCTTATCTAGATATGAAAATTGAGAAAATAAATCTCTCATCTTGTGGAATACATTGTTCTTCATGACTACTGATCTGTCACAAACTGCTATGAGTTGAGTGAAAATATTATACCAGAATATTTAGGTTGTTCCTGGTTCTTGTACATGGTCATGATGGATCTTATTTTCAAATTCATTGGATTCAGAAATGCCTAGAGATTAGTAAAGTGTATCTCTTCAAATGTCTGTGAATGTTTTCCCAGAGAGGGGTATCACAATGAATGCAAGTAGCATTTCTTAATGTCTGAGCATGTGAAAGAATTACAAAGGAAGAAGAAGCCTGTCAACATGAGAATGTTCCTCTCTCTCTCTCTCTCTCTCTCTCTCTCTCTCTCTCTCTCTCTCTGTCTCTCTCTGTCTCTGTCTCTCTCTCTCTTTCTCTCTCTCTCCCTGACATAGATGCTTGGCTCTACAATGTTCTACCTAGCAGGGTAGAGTAAAATCTCTTATATGGTATCTATGAATATTTTTATATTTTTTCCATGAGATTTCTTTGCCCTTGTGACAAAATGCCTAAGAGGGACAAAATAAAAAGAAAGAGAAAGACTTTGTACATATTGCTAGATACAGCGTTTGTATACACACACACACACACACACACACACACACACACACACACACACATTTTGATATATTTTGTAAGTGTTGCTATAAATAAAACATATTTGTATGTGTCTATTACATATTGCAATTCATTTGAATATATCCTTAGATATTTATTCATTCAATAGCCCTTTACAATTTGAGGGTTTCTGAAGAGTATGATAGTGAAAATACTAATTTGTCTCCACAACAACCAATAGCAAACATTCCCTTTAATTAATTAACTATTTATTTATTTATTTATTGGTGTTTGGAGACAGTGTTCCTCTCTATCACTTTGAAAGCTGTCCTGGAACTAACTCTATAGACCAGGCTGGCCTCAAATTCACAGAGATCACCTGCTTCTGTCTCCAAAGAGCTGGGATTAAAGGCGTTGCAACCAACGCTGGCTCTATAAATTCTTAATTGCACTTGTAGTCTCACTTTTTGGAGAGTAATATTTCTACTGTCACATTTTCCAAATAGCTTTCTGCATTGTACTTTGAATTTTAAAATATTTATGGTGATAATACATGGACAGAATCAATACCACAGAAAAATCATTAAAGATGTTAATCCTAAACTTTGTTTAATAATGCCTTTTGTCTACATAAAAACAAGACATGCTATACAAAATAAAAGTAGGGAGCAACATTTGCTATGCAATTCTCCAGATGAACTTTATTCATTCTCAGTTTAGGTAGCTCACATCCTTGAGGAATGTTGACTTTTTTGTTTCAGCTTAAATCTTTTTCTCTAACCTAATGAATTTTTCTCAAACCTGCCATATTGGAAAGTGGGAACATGGAGATTTGGTACAGTTGGGGAATCTCTGAATCTAGGAATGGATTATACCTATGATTCAAATATTTTTACTGAGAAGTTTGCTCTCATCTCCCATATACAGATGTAGAGTCCATATTCTGAACGTACATAAAATTCTTTAGCAAATTTTAACATTGCATTTTTAAATAGTACTATCATGAAAAGATACACACACACACACACACACACACACACACACACACACACACCTTGTCAATGAACAATGAACAATCACAGATTCTGGATCATTTTTTCAATCCTCTCTTTTTGGTATTATGACACTGCAAATGTGTAAATGTTTATTGTTGGTATGACATTCCAGCTCAATTGTGAGGCAATACTACGAACATGTGACCTAGCTATGTATAGACTTTACATAGGAAAATAAGTCAATTGAAAACAAAACAAAAAGAGATCTTAAACACCCACACTCAGGGAAAATAAGTAAATGAAAGATTCTAGAGTACAAATATATTGTCTTAAAGTTAATTAAATTGATTTATGTCATTAATCTAGTTTTGTTTCAGTTATTCATTTATGTTCTTTGTGGTTAATTAATTGCCTTTTTATATTGTTTTAGTTTCCACCTTGAAGATCATGAAGACTTTCATCAACATGAATTAATATATTCAAGTGTGTGTTCCATTCTAGACAATCCAAGTAAAGCATTTTAATTGAATCCAATTCTAAGTTGATTAAAGTTTAAAAACACTGGTATGAATACAATGAAAGGATAATGACAGCACTTCTCTATGACCCTATCTCTTCTATGAATGCTGGTCTGTAAATGCTCATAAATGTTATTTCCTCACTTGTTTCATGTGATGACTCCTATTCAACAATTAGAATTTTCTACTCTAATTGTCATATTTGCTATTGATATTTTTATATTGAATAAATCACCAATATAGCATTCATTCTGTATAAATTATAATCAAGGGATATAAAATAGAGCCATGAATCATTGTATATACTGGATACAACTTACACACCATTAGGAAGAATTAAGTGTAAGAAATATAAATGATTACCATCCTAGTTGTAGATAACAAAAGATTATGTCTATCACCTCAATCAACACATGATCTCCAAGTGTGATAAATAAAGGCATTAGTAACTAAGCATAGTTCAACTTAATTCGATTCATTGCCTATGCTTGCATATCTCCAGCTCTTGTAACTCTAAATAGAAAAAGTTAAAATTGTTATTTTCACTGTTGTGAATGTTGTCTTCAAACTTCTTAAATCCATTCTGTTTGTTGTTATCTGAATAAAATCCAAACTTGTAGAAGTTAAAAAAATGATTGAATATTAATTGATAGATAATAGATAGATATCTTAATATCATTAATAACTTTTTCTATGATCTATGATCTCATCCTCATTATTTGTAACTAATATATGTTATTTATGTTAGCATATATAGCCTTATAGTTTTCTATGACATGTTGGACACAGGAGCAATTCATTCTTCAATTAATTGATTAGGTAACCACTGGGTTTTGAACATAGTCCAGCAGATAAGATCACTTGCTGTTTTTGGGTCTCAGCATCCACATAGATTCTCATTTGTTTATCAGCGCACAACTACTTTGTAATTCCTGCTCAGGAAGATCCAATGCTTTCGTCTTTCATCCATGGTCATCTGCACCTACATGTGCAGGAATATACACACACACACACACACACACACACACACACACACACACACACACACACACCACAAATAAAATAGATATAAAAATAAATTTATTACATATTAAATTGTAAGAAATAATTTTTAATTTCACTATTCCTCTATTCCTAGTATAAGACCCTTAAGTATGTCTCAACTGAAGGGCATTAATTTTGGGAAATTACTTATATTTTGTACTCAAAGTAGGCATGTTACTAACTGTATTATAAGAATAAAAATCAAAGTATTGACATACAATTTTGTTACACTTAGGTTGGGCACATTCATGAGTATGATGCCTTTTAGATTATGGAAGGAGAAGGAATTCACTTCCTTAAATGTGTTACCAATCTGATAATATAGCTCACCAAATTATGGTATGGAACCTGCCTAACTTTCAGACTTTGATATTTACAAATCAAATGCCATTTATGAATATAGGCAAAATTAAGTTCATATCTAAATAATTTTTTAATCAGATATTGAAAATATACAATAGTAAGAACTGATTTTACCTTTCTGAAAGTAGACATTGTTTTCTTTGCTGATTACAAGACTGGTACAAGATTTTGATAAATTTCCAGTTGTGTACTCCAGGATTCATTTTTTTTAATTTACTGAATATAAACTAATGATTTTTCCCTTTATGCTAAAGGAATGAAGTTAAGAATGAATGGCTTAAGGTTCTCTTTAAATGGATTTGACCTCATATCAGCAACTTCCTCTAGGCTTCATTTCTTCTTCTAAAACATACTTAATATCATCCAAGGGGTCACCATTGCCTTTCCTTATGGCATTTGCTACATAATCCTTGTGACTGATATTCGTTCTCTTCTTTGAAATGTTAATAATTTAAAAACAAGCTTGCAAAGTTTTGTGCAATGGAGTTATCTTTCCTGACAACCTGGATGCATTTTCTTTGACAAGTAACCCTCAAGGAAGTCGAAAATGACAAGTACTGGTCTGTGATGGAGAATAAGAGCCCAACCCTTGTAAGTGATTGGATTCACATTAGAAAAGTCTCTACTGTATCAAGGATACAAATGTCTCATTTCCAACTAAGTAATGCAAATTAGCAATCTGGAGCCCCTAATACCTTTGTCCTTGGTGTTAAAACCCCCTGTTCTTTGATTTTGTAGTAAAGATCCTTGAAATGTGGAACAAATATTCCTCCTTTTTTTACAAAACAAATACTCCTCCATTTTTGCAATCTATTTGGTTTATATAATAATGTTTACATATATAAATAGCATAAGGTATAATTAAGTCTACACAATTATTATTAAGTTAATAAATGGAGCCACAGACAGACTGCAACATATCTGCAGAGATATACATTGAATTAAGGTATAAAAATGAGACTACTTTTGAAAATGTATTTTTAAAATTTTTCATTGTAATTATTGATTGGATTCAAATACAGTACAATTAATGTCCTTATAAGAAGAAAAGATGCAGTTATTTACAGAGCCCTGCTGAGACTTTGACATTTAGCCCACAGAATCGGAGAAATTACTACCTGGTATATAAACATTTAAAGTTTCTATACATTTGCATGGTAGCATTAATTTATAGTCTATGGAATTTTCATAGACTGCTCTGTTATAAAATACACTGTGATAATCAACATTCTCTTATTTACCAAGTGTATAAATGATCAAATGCTGTTGGTTTTGGTTGATGCATTCAGCTGAGCAGTATATTGGAGACAAAACAGACAGGTGTTTGTATAGATTGGTGACAAAAAGATGAAGACTTTCTGGGTTTGTTCAAAATTTTTCTTTTCAAGGAAGTTCTAGGGTTGAAAACTTAGAGCCTTGCTGATAACAGGAAAATTGAGCACAGTCTTAAACAATAGATGTATGATTGACAATGGAATGGTGTTTTGGGGAAGTGTGACAAATATAAGTGGCTGAAGTCTTACCCTGTTAAAAAAGAGAGTTCCTCAGCCAACCCCATCTAATCTATCATTCCCTCTCTGTCCTATGTGCTATTATGTGAGCAACTTTGTTGCACATTCCCATCACCAGAATTCTCACCAGGGATTCAGTCATAGAGGAACAAACTTATTCAGCGGCAAAACCACTGAAACTGTGTACAAAAATAATCCATTCCTCCATTGTTGACAACAGCCCTTTTGTCACAGCTAGGAAAACAAGCATAATCTAAGATGGCACAGATAAACAGATAATTGGTTAATATTTATGCACAATAGTATATTGGGTAATCTACTAAAAAATGTCTATATTCAGATTTTCAATAGTCTTAGTATAATGAATCTCAGTCTCACATAAAGTTTAGAGACATACATATTGAGAAATATTATTTACATGAAAATCATCATATATATATATATATATATATGACTGTATGTATGTACTTAAAACCAATGACCCATTTTCAATGATAAGATTTAACTGTCACAATCAAAATGATGAAAATATATAAATGCTAGATTCTTTAATTTTATGATTGAAGAATTATTAATAGTTCAATGTAGAAACTTACTGATAATCTACAAAGAAATTGTGAATTAATATTTAGACTGTTGCTAAATTTATTAGCTGATGGTAACTGTTCTCAGTAATAAAATAGCAGATATTAAATGTAAAAATTCCTCTTACTTGAATTATGCTCTTTTATTGTAGATCCCATTCCAACTATACTAAGCATCATATACATATATAATATAATAATGCATACAATTATTATTAGGTAAATAATTGAACTATTAAAAGTGGGCTGAAGTACATCCTGAGAGATACATAGTGTATATGTATCCTTTAAGATATAAGAATATGACTACTTTGGTAATATAATTTTTTCTTCTTCATTTAAATTAATCATTAAACTCAAATTCTGCACAACACATATATTCGTATTCACACACACCCATATATGTATGTGTGTATACAAACATACATGTAAGTATGTATGTATGTATATATGCATGTAGAGCATAGGGTTCCATCAACACAGTACTGTGATTGGATGTATGTGATATCATACCTGGTTTTAGATATGGTTTTATGAAATCTGAACCCTGGTAATCATTCTGTAGCAACCACTGTACTAACTAGCACATCTTGCCATCTTAATAAGAGTTCTTATTTATAAATTCTGCAAGTACCAGCATTTAACAGTGGATGGTGACTCACACTGTTGTCACATACCAATAATCATACCCAAAGTTATATAGCTAAAGTTAATGTCATAAATCTTTCCAAGTTGCCTTAAATGTAGACAAGTAGTTAGAAATCATTGCCTGCCCCAGTCAGTGTCCTCCATACATAATTGGCCTATTACACTAGGAGCTATGACAAATACTTATTTTTACTATTAAGTACAGAGCTTAAATTTAATAAAACAGTATTGTAACAAATGAACAACAACATTACAGCTAGTGATTCCTTTGACCACAGGATCTTAAATATAAATCCAGAGTGTATTTTCACAAAAAGAAGTCCTATGCCTAATCTACATGTTTGTTTTTGCGCTGATGGCTATGGATGTAAGCAACATTTATTTTCTATTGTTTTAATTTAATTTATATTTG
This sequence comes from Cricetiscus sungorus, assembly GCA_030556225.1. Lineage (NCBI taxonomy): Eukaryota > Metazoa > Chordata > Mammalia > Rodentia > Cricetidae > Cricetiscus > Cricetiscus sungorus. The sequence goes on from JANBXA010000398.1 coordinate 17,075,903, forward strand.
AAAAAAAGGTTGTTTTACATGTCAATTCCAGTTCCCTCTTTCTCCTGCTGTCCTCCCATAATGCCCCCACCAAACCCCAGCCCATCCTCTTTTTGCTACCCAGGGAGGGTGAGGCCTTCCAGGAGTAGTCTTCAAAGTCTGTCATATCATTTGGGGCAAGGCCTAGGCTAAGAATGGTTGCTGTTCTTACAAAGATATTGAGTTAATTTCCAGCTTTCATGTCAGTTCACAACTAACTGTAGCTCCAGCTCTAGGCTTCCTTGAACACCTTTTAAATCGTTTTTTAGAATTACAGATAAGTATAGTAGGTACCACCCATCATCATCATGCTTCTAGTTATAGAAAAGGGGGACCATCCAATAAAACTACAACTGAACACAATGTAGATAAGCAGATCATAGCAAGGTCCAACCAAATGGATGTATCCACACTACAGATCTTGCATCAAAACTCAGAAAACATAGTAGAAGAGGCAATAACAGATTAAATTAAGAAAGAACAATTAAAATGTACAAGTCAAATGATTTTAGAAAACATGGAGGCACAAATATAAAAAAGGAGTCTATAGCCACTAGGAAATATTACTATGGAATTATTACCACACTAAATGGGTTTGGCTTACAGTATCTTAAGATTTTTATTACATATAAATTATATATAGTTTTGTTTTATATGTGCTCTAAAACATATTTACTATCACTTTTGTGTCTTTTTTGTGAACTACCACTGTATTTTTTTATTTTATGTATTTGTATTCAATTTAGAAACAATCTTATTTTACATACCATTCTCAGTTCCCACTCCCTCCCATCTTCCCATGTCCCCCATCACCCCAATCCCAACCCCAATCCACTTCCCAGGTAGGCTGAGGCCTTCCATAATGGATAATCAGTCTGTAACATCATTTGGGTCAGAGCCTATGCTCTCCCCTGTGTTTCTAGGCTGAGACAGTGTCCCTCCATGGGGAATAGGCTCCCCAAAATCCATTTATGCACTAGGAATAAATACTGGTTCCACTGCCAGTGGTCCCATAGACTACCCAGACCTCCCAACTGACCATTCAGGAGGCCTGGTTTGGTCCTATTCTGGTTTCCCACCTGTCAGACTGGGGTTCATGAGCTCCTATTAACTCAGGTCAGCTGTTTCTGTGGATTTCCCCAGCATGGTCTTGACTCTTTGGCTCATCTATCCTCCCTCTCTACAGTTGAAATCCAAGAGTTTGGCTTACAGATGAATTTATATAAAAATAAATCACTCTTTATACAATGTCCAAAATAAATAAGAAGATAAAGAAAAGAATTATTGAACCAACGTGTTAACTTGGAATAATTTAAGTAAAGTAAACAATATTGTTAGTCAACTAGGATCCAGCATATTAACAATATCCCAACATGATTGGACTTAAATAGAAGTAAAGAATGGAAAAACTTGCAGATTCTGTTCCTCTTTAGGTCAATTTGATTTTCTAATAAATTTTCAAAGATGATATTTAGTCATTGTCTTACTTTGTAAAACTATTGTCAATAGCATATATGGCATTCTCCCCATATGAAAACAAAGTGTTTTATAAAAATATGATTTTAAATAATATGCATAGAAGAGGGTAAACATTTCAAGATGAAATGAACACCATGTTGGAAGTGGTTGAAAAAAAATGAGATCTTCAGTTACAGTTTAGTTATATTTTAGATATGACAAAATAGTAATTTTGCAAATATTTTGAAATTCAGAAACCTCAAAATGTGTAAAATAGAAGCCCATTGTTGTATGTATATCATATAGACAGCCACAGATACTTACATTTAATATATACTAATAAATAATATACCAGTTAATTAAAGTAATACAGTATTATATGGGAAGTGTCTTCATAAGTAATACAATAGTGATCAAAGCAGTGTCTTAATGAGTCATTCTGAAATTGACTTACTGATGAAGCATTCCCTCTTTTCTGTCAGAATAATGGAATACTTCATTTCTGTATTTAGCCATGGGCCAGACTGGACTCCTTCTGTCATTCAAACTGAATACTGTATTCCTATCATTCACACATTGCAAGAGTTACAAGGAAGAACTGGCAGAGAAAGAGCTTGGCAGCAGTGAGAAAATGAGTCTGTGACTTAGAGATATTTCAGTATAGCACAATATTCCCTGCCATTTTTAGGTGAACAGATGTGAACTGTGAAAGATCAGATTCCATTCTGAATAGAACCTTTTACTAACTAGGTTATATCTTGGGAATCTCATTATTTAATTTGGTGTAGGAGTTTGGAGACTGGCTGCTGAGTGGGTATATATGCGCTTGCCCAAGAAGCTCATAAAAACATGACAGCTTCGGTAGTTTATCACAGTGTGTGGGTGAGGGTTACAGTAATGACAGGAAAGCTGAAATGAAATAAAATGATCATTCCCTTCAATTAAATCTGTGAGGTAATGTTCACTTGCTACTGGGGGAATCGTTAATTTATAAAGTCAATAAAAAAAACAAGTTTTAATATTACATTTGGTTATCTTAGCCAAACACAACAACAATAAAAAATGGCTAAAATTTCTTTGTCTAAGGTGGATGTTTGCATACATTTTTTCACTTTATATTACAAATTACTTTTGAAAGTAATATCTATAGTGCACCTTGAAGGAAGGCCTAGGCTGTAAACTTTAACGGCTGCCTGAGTTGGCAATCATTTCATAGAGACAAGACACTGCACTCGAAATTGCCCTATAAATAAGATCCCTTACAGAAAAATTAAAATGGAATTCATATTATTGATGTTCACTAGCAGGTTCAGAAACACAAGGGAACCAAGAAGTGGCACTTATTTCAAATCGCTCTCTGAGGTACCTGAAGGACATTCTCAAAGTCAGTTGTGATCAATGGCAGTAACTGGTTTGTCCAAAATTTGGAGTGGACTGTAATGTATTTAGAAGCCTTGAGGAAATTACTTACTGAATAGAAATGATGCTGACATTAGAGGCACACAACACTTTTTTTTCTTCTTCCTGTTCATCACTTGCTCAATTTCCAGAAGAATTAAATTTCTTTATATTTCTCTCTGTTACTCTACTTTATGCAGCCCCATTCTTCCCTGATGGTGTGTGCATTTTCATTATCCTTCTTCCCTTACATTTGCTAAAAGAGGGCAGAAAATTGGAGTCCAGGAAGGGAGAACTGTGTTCTTCCGTAACATCCTCTCTGTATTAAATTATAAAAGCTTACTCCAGAAATCCAAGAGAAAACATAGGTAACTGAATGGAAAAATCAGAATGAGAGAGATGAAAAGGAGAACAGACATCAAGAGGTATATATATGACAAAGTAATAAAAAACAGTAACTAAAATAGAAACACAAAACAAGTGGTTAAAAAAAAAAAAAAACATTTGGAAATGTCCAAAGAAACTATTGTTTCTGACAAAGAGAATCTGGACATTAAGAAGTAATATTAGTTATTCATAGCAATAGAAAGAACAAATACACCATCAGAAACTAATTTAATTATATCGGAGAATTTGATATTTCCCTCTTCTATAAAAAACATAAAACCAATTCTATCCAAACAAAAATTAAGTGAAATAGTGGATATAATACAGGTTCAGAATTCAGCCCACCTTTTCTTTTTACAAACTGTTACCATCTGGAAGAGCACGCAAGTGTGAATTTAATCTGATGGAAAGAACTCATACCTACCTTTATCACTACACAATGGATGCTTGATAAATCCTATTGACTATGGTGAGGTTAAATGTTGCATTTTGAGAAGCAAATCATTCTGGTGTTTTAAACTGCTTTTGAATAGTTGCGCATGCCCACTTGCACATATGACCTAACAGTTTTATGTCAAGCAGCTAAGATTCTTGGTCTGTAAGCATCTGAATTTGATAGCATCAATTTCTCCTTGTTTCTGTAACCTGTGCACCTGATGCTTCCACCAATGTATTCACAAAACAGAATGATTTAAGACTTTCTTTTCTTCTATTAGTCTAATCACATCAAGAAACTGTCTCTATCTTTGGATATTGTGTTTGGAGTAATGAATATCTGCGTTTATTGGCAACGGATATTCATATTTGCCTCTAGAAACTATCTCCTATCCTCTCTGAAGTGAGGACTATATGGTTTTGTTTTTCATTGTTTGCTTCTCCTTTGGCATCATAGTGAATTTTATCACTGAATTTCAGAAACAATCAATTACACAGTGCAGCATTTAAAAAGTTGTAAAGATCAGTATTATTTTTATCAGTATTAATGATGTAATTTAAATTCTAGTAGAGTTTAATTTGGGATTCAATTCTTTTATAAAGGATATAGGACATAAAGATTTGAAGAGAGTGAATTTATAACAGAAATATGGCCCAACAGAATAATACATTTTATAAAAATCATGTATTAGCTGATTTCGAAGTTCAACACATAATCAGTTTGGTACTCATACACATCATCCTCAAAATAGTATTGAAACCATGTTCAATGTATGATGAAATGAATAACAGACTAAAATATACAAATTTCTGAGACTTAAGTTTATCTCCTAAATATTTATAAATGAATAAAATTTCATTTCATTGATACTGTGGATCATGTCCAGAGATTACAATACACCCAGCAAGTGCTCTACAACTGCCTTACAGACTCAGCTCTATAAATCAGATTTTGTTTCAAGAGTCATAGAGTTTACCACTTTGGGACTATAAAAGTATGTGAACTATAAAACAGGAATCACATTCAATGAACAACACAGCTTCATAACACAATTCTAGAAATCTTTTGTCATCTATTTAGCCTGCCATAATTATGGAATAAGTTTTGTCACACAAGTTCCCCTGTTTACAGGTTTGTGTGTGTGTGTGTGTTGTATATTTGTGTATGTGTATGTGTGGGAGTATGCATCAGTGTAAATTCAAAATTAACAATCCTAGAGTCACCAGAAATGTGTTGGTATTGCATTAAGGAAAGAAAACAAAGAGTTTCTTCTTAGTTTCCTTTAACTGAGGGAGCCCAGATGTGAATTCTGTACTTCACTGTCCTGGTGTCTTCCATCACCCTTATCTGTGCTTATCTGAATGCTGTCTTGAGACTCAGTCTCTCCCTTGTCTAACTAACTGTGTGACTAACCCCTGTGTCTGTCTGTCTGTGAAAGGGTGTTCGGCTCTCTTTTACTGACCTGCAAAGAAAACATCACATGGGGATGAGACCAGGAACATTACAGAAACCATTCACCGAGTTTTACAAGTATAAAGTCACTGACTCCAATAGATGCAGATAACAAACCATATTACAAACACTACTATTTATCAAATAATATCTATGCATTACATTCAGAATTAATGATGAATATTTATTTTGTAAGCTTACTTGAAAAAAGTATTTGTTTTCTTCAGAATATTACTAAATCATAAGACACATACAAACATACATGTGTTATCCCTGGCTCATGAGCATGGAATAGGACAAAATTTACATTACAGTTAAGCATTAGCTTAGGTTGGAAATGTTTACTACATGCAAAATCCCGGGCAAGAAAAATAGTGTGTTACTTTGCTGTCTTATAGGCAGTGTAAGTAAACAATATGAGTATGCAGTAGGTTAGCAGTCTTAAAACTTAGGTGACCTCAAGATGTATTATAAATTCTGGCTTTAGGATTGAGAAACAGTTTCAGTCTCTTAAATTATAAATAGGCATTTTTATCACAATGTCTTGCTACAAGTCCCTCTATCGGACACTATCTATTCATTTAAATTAGGGAAGTCCTTCACTTTCCCTTCAAGTCAACCCCGGATCCCAGCAAAATCAATTTCTGTCATTGAAAGACATTATCTTTCATCTTATTCATTGATTTCTTGTCTGGAAATGTCTATAATTACTGTTCTTCAATTGTGAGATTTATCTTACTCATCATACTTAGTCATTGGTGTATGTAGCATGGGTCTAAATAAATGGATCTTCATCTATTCACTGTATTTCAGTAAGAAATATTCATTTGTTCATTTAAAGTTGTGTAGTACTACCGAGAAATATGAATGTTTCATATATGTATATATATATATATATTTGCATAAATATGTAAAGAAAGAGTATGAAGTTGGAAGGAAGATCTTGTAGGGGTAAGGGAGAATTGAATATGGACATTGCAGCAGATATCAACCACACTTTGAAAAATACATATAATATTTTAATGAATACATGAAATACTAATTATAATGAAAATGAGGTAATATTTTTAAAAAGGCCTCTGAATATGTGTTATAACCAAATAGTATAAATAACTCATGTTTATAAAATAATACAAGCAAAGGAAGTATTATTTTGCTTCTATAAATTACAGAAAAATTATCTTAAACCAGTCTTTATCCTTAGTTGTGGCCTCTTACTACACAGAAAATTACATCTATTTAACTGGATATCAGTAGATTGAATTAATAAGAAATTTAGTAAAAGTTTTGAATTCAGGGTTTTTCTATTATAAAAACAATGATGAGATTATTTCTATATTTGAAACAGTTCTTCTGGACATTATCATTCCTGTGTTTTGGTATTGCTAGATAGTTTACAAGCAATGAGAAATGATGTTCTAAGGCAAGAAAATTATATAGGAAAATTCACACAGAGCATAAATTCAATAAAACCTGAAAATGATTGTAAAATAAATATTCTGGTAATCTTTTTCCTATATGGAGCACTTTCAATGCATTTTCTTTATAATGCTTTAGACAATGCATGGTATTATTTATTTCAAAATCAATTTTTAATAAAATATGTTTGGAAACATAATGTATGCAATTCCAACACAGTTTCTTTAATTATAGTACCAAAGTACCAAAAGGTCTCTCCAGAGTTGGCATCTTATTATTAGTTCTGGATACCAGGATCAAAAGCAAGAGGTTCAAACTCTACATCTTGAAGAAAGCAAATCTCCATTCAGGTTTATTGCTGATGTATACACAATAAGTAGGCTGCAGAAATAGACTTGATGTACATAATTTAGTTAGGTAATAGATAAAATTAGATAATGAAAATGTGTTATATTTATGTAATTATATGTTACCCAGCTGATAAGAAAAGGGCAGGGTGGGCAGTATGGAGATGAGGTAATGAGCCCCATGGAAGAACATTTATTGGTTAATTTAAGTTATAAGAACTATTTAAGAACAAGCCTAAGCTGTGGCTGAGCTTTTATGATTAAAAATATATCCCTGTGCCATTTTTGTTGGCTGACAATCCCAATGAAAAAGAACTTCCATAGTTGTAAAAATGTGATGTGGAACTGGGAATCAAACCCTGGTCTTTTGGAGGAACACTCAGTACTTGTCACAGTTAAAGCTATCTCTCCAAGAGAGGATGATGACCTTTCAAAGAAAGAGGGGAAGATATAGTGATATAAAGAGATAAGACATGTGGGGACAAAATGAAATGCTTAAATGGAATGTTGGGTAGAAAGACATGATAGGAGAAGGATCAGGTTTAACTCATGCTAAAGGCTCTTTGAAAAATCCATGTGGTGATTTTCTACTGTGAAATGTGCCTGAAATATTCACACATAAAGAGAGTTAATGGAGTTTCCCTACAATATCACAACTAGATATCAGGCACTACCAAATAAAATCCCCAGTACAAGAAATGGGTAACTTTTTTTTGGAATCATTGGACACTATGTGTCCCTCGATCTCTGATTATTACAGTCTATTACCAATGTATTTTTGTTTCTCCCCAGAACTTTACAGTAAAACTCTAGTGAAAAATCACCATATACTTGAGATATAGAACATGGAGAAATCAAGCTGCAACTCTGCTTGAAGTTTATCCCTACTGGCTATATTTCACAGTGCTGGAACTTTCTGTGAATGTTACAAGAGGGGAAAAGTAAACATTAATCTCACCTAAATGTCAACTCTGAGAGCTAAAATAATGACAAGACTGTCAAAATTCCCCACTGGTATAATAGTGGAACAAATGTTAAGGGAGAGTGCTAGTTAGTTTTGTTTCAACTTGATACAATCTAGGGTTATCTGGGTGCAGGAAATATCAGGTAATGTATTGCCCTGTAGGCCAATCTCCTGATTTCGGATTGATTGGGGAGGCTCTAGCTCTCTGTGGACAGTGCCATCCCTGGAGAGGGCAGAAGATCCTGGGCTGTATCTAAAATGTAACTGAGTACTGGAGTGAGCAAAATTGCCTTTGGTTTCTGTTTCATTTATTCCCTCCAGGTATATGATTTAATTCTCTCTTTTTCTTTTATCTTTTGTTTTCATTTTTGTTTGTTTGTTTGTTTGTTTGTTTTTTGAGACAGAGTTTCTCTGTAGTTTTTTGAGCCTATCTTGGAACTAGCTCTTGTAGACAGGCTGGTTTGGAACAAACAGAGATCTGCCTGCCTCTGCCTCCTGAGTGTGCTGGAATTAAAGGTGTGTACCACAATCACCGGCTATGATTGAATTTTTTATGCATGGAAAATGTTAGACAAATAAGCCCTTCCTCTCCTATTTGTATATGTTTTGATTTGTTGTTAGAGTAATACAATACAAAGTAAGACAGGGGACAACCATTCACTTTCTGATTAGATTTAACACCCACTTCTCCAGATGAAGCCTATTCCTTATACTATCAGGAAGGCCCATTACTTGTGGATTGATAGATAGGTCATGGGCTCCAAAGGAAAAACTGCCACCACCATGATGCTAAATGTACCCAGAATTAAAATAACTCCTACTTACTTATTGATTTACCCATTATCTCTGTGTCTCTTTACTTTCATCTAAATGCAGAACACTATAACTGATCAACATGGAGAGGATAGCTTTGTGCTATCCTAATGTGCTTTCTGTAGCACATCTACCCACTCAAAGCTTAGAACTCTTAATAGGAGAGGAAATGGCAAGATTGTGAGAGACATGTGCTAGAAGATTTCAAGTAAACAGTGTTGTCAGGGAAAGTCAGGGCAGTAGCATATATGAACTCACAGCAGTTGTGAAAGGATGTATGTGACTCCACAAGCTCAAACCAAAGTCCCAGTATCGACGATGGGAGATTGGCATGAAGGTCCACATGTAGATGGGAAACAGTCACCAGCATCTGGGATATCAGAAGTCTGTTGTCTTCAAAGTTGTAATATCTAGTGTATCATAACCACAACAATACTGCACAGGCCTCACACCCAGAAGTAGCTGAGCAAAGCAAACTAGATTTGATGGGTTTAAAGAAGGTGGGAGAGAAGATGAAGTTTGGTACAAATTGGGAATGGTTCAGGTAGTATCAAGGAAAGAATGAATATTATAATATGATCATTTTATATTGTATGAAATTCTCAAATGATTTATAAACATTGTTTCTAAAAATGTGGACATATAAAGGAAAACACCTGACACTGGCCACTAGTCTGAACATACGTATGCATGCACACTCACACACACAAATGACAAATAAACACATGCACACATACACATACATCAAAAACACAAAGTAACAACTGTCTATTGTACTGGAAATAGAAATAGTATGGGTTCACACTGAAATATGTGTAATTGTACTATGCGCATTTATATTTCCCCCCTCGGAAATAACATTATTTTTAAAAGTAAATTTATTAAACTATTAATAATTTTATTTCTCTAGAGAAAAAATATTTTAAAATTATTTTTTGATAACAGTTAATAATAATGAATGAGAAGTTTCACTAGGGTATAAAGGATTAATAAAAACTAAGGCTAACATAGTCATCATTTCCAAATCAGTGCTGGCTTCACTTTTTGCAGATATATAAGAAGGGTTCCCAGATAATTTTTTTAATTAAAGTATAATTACATAATCTTATAACTCACTCTCCTCCCTCCATACCATCCCATATCCACCTTACTCCCTTAAGTCCATCATATAAATTTCATTAATTCTGATTTGTTTTATATAGAAATACAAATGCATAGATACATAAATATAAATTTCTGAGTCAGTTTAGTGCTGTTTATATATGATTCAGGAATGAATACTTGGAATTGGGTAAGAAATTAATGGGCTCATGCCTCAGTCATATTAACTTTAACACTTTTAGTAGTTGCTAGTTGCCAGTTGTTCTTCATCCAGGGATGAAGCCCCATGAACTTTCTTTCCTCCACTTAAAAATGTCTGTTAATGTTATTATCCTTTATCTTCTGTTAAGGTACCTGCTAATCAAAATCACCAGCAGAATGATAATAAAATGTGGCTTTCAAAGGTGGTTAAATCGTGGGGTCCAAGTCATATTTAGGGTACCAGGTGTTTATGAAATAATGTATTTTCTCTTCTCCCATGCAAGGAAGTAGCAAGGATTTGCTATCTATTGGTCACAAAATAGCTCTTGAATATATATATATATATATATATATATATATATATATATTCAAGTCTGAACGTTCATGTATGAAACTAGCTTGTTTTACATGTCAATTCCAATTCCTGCACCCTCCCTTCCTCCGCTGATCCGCTCACCAACCCCCATCCCATCATCTGATTGCTGCCCGTGGATAGTGAGTCATGAGGAGTCTTCAAAGTCTGTCATATCATTTGGAGCAGGTCCCAGGGCCTCCTTCATGTATCTAGGCTGAGGGAGTATACCTCTATGGTGTATAAGCTCCAAAAGTCTATTCCCATGCCTTAATTTGGCATTCCTTGCTTTCTTATATTTGAGAAATCAGTTTCCTTTGAATATAATCTATAGCATGATAATTTATAGTGTTTGGTAATATGTTATATTTTTTAGATATTGATGAAATATATGGACATGTTAGTATATAAAATGTACATTATATATAAAATCATTGAAGTATATGACATGAAATTACAAGATTTTATGTTTTCTTCACCCTCAGATATTTTTTTTTTCCTTTTTAAAAGTAAAAACTTGGAAAATATGGTTCTAAGGCCTACACCTAACTAGATTTTCCACTTTTAAAAATAGACTTGCTACCCAGGAATAGGAGAATATCAATCTAATCCTATCCACATTTAAACATGAAAATAATTTTGCTTTTAAAATAGATATTCTTGCTAGGATTCCAATACTGTATATTTAAAAGTGTTGCTTATTTTCCAAATCATCAGTTTTGATGAAATTGGATTCACTTTTTCTCCCTATAGGATTTTCATCCTGCAGACTCCATTCTTATTATCAGTTAATCAAATCTGATTTTCTTTAGTCATCACACTTGAATTTACCATGGGTTTTTGCATTTCTACTAAATTTATATGATTTTCTTTCTCAGTTTCTTTAAGCTGGCATGTGACTTGCAAGTATCATCTGTACAGAGAGCCCCACAAAATTTTGTTTACCTTCAAAACTTAATCTAGGTCTTGATAAGAAGTGTCCTTGAAAGTAATTAAAACATGATAAATTACAGTTTTAGAGTGCACACCTACACAGAATATACCTACATATCCTCATTTGCTATAATTGTTGCTTCTTTAGCAATCATAACATAGTAAATTAATAGATCTTTGTTGGTATATGTAATTGTGTAATTATTCAGTAATTTTGTGTTTTGGGGATGGGTGATGAGTTCAAAATATTGTGTAGCACTTGAGGTCTGTCAAAATAAATAAATAAATGAAACACTAATGAATTTATTATGAGTTTTGTTAATACCTTTTACTGTTTCCATCATGTACCTAATCTCAAAACTCTGAAACACGTATTATGAGTATCATGTAGTTAATGGCACAAAAATTCTCTTCATAAAGTTAAGTCATATTAACATTTCTCATTAGTGTAGAGTAATTACACTTCATGTTTACAAATTTGTTTGATTAAAGGTTATCATTCTGTTAGCTCAAAGCTTGATCCTACTGGAAACCTGAGATTTAACAGGTGGTTGTTTGATGGATGCTGACCATTTGATTGTTTCAACCTTCCATCTGAGGATTTTCTATAGCATCAATAACTTTTAAGTGTAATAAAAGTTCTTTAAAGGAACATCTAGTGGAAAAGAAGATTTTAATGCCAGGTCTTTGAAATTTATGTTAAAATGATGACTTCATTCTCCTCACCTGAGCAAATCATAAGACAAACCCAAACTACAGGGGATGGTTAAATAATTCACACTAAAATGGACACAGCTGCAATATCACATCCTAATAACACAATCCCAGAGAGGTATTCCCAGTTAGAGTAGATTGAGCATCTACAAAATTGCTGTCATATCAGATAAAAGGTATTGTAAATATTGATCTATTTCATATTACAAGTAATTTATGTTGAATTGAGTAGACCTAAAGTGGAACATATCTCCAACATTATTAAATATATGCCAGTGATTTATACTGGTCGTCATTAGATTCTAGAAGTTAAAGAAAGAAATTTGGGTCTACATAGTTAGCCAATATTTGTTAGATGTACTAATAAATACTAATAAAATAAGTTTATTTAAATTTTCATGTCATAATATTTTATATCAATGTATAACATACTTAAAGTTGTTTGAAATTAATCATGAAAAGATAAATGTAGTATAAATTTGTAAAATAAATGATAAACACAATAATTCAGTTGGGTAGATTTGTCTACTGAAATTGCTAACACGAAACATTTGCAATACTATTTAATGCTAATAAAACTTAAGTTGGTTTTTCATGATTAGCATTAATATTTTAGTATATGAAATAATGTAACCTCTCTGATCTTAGTAGTGTCATTCATACTCAGTTTGTTTGAAAATGATTTTTTTTCTATAAATATGATTGTAAGGATTCAGGCATTATGCTGGCCTGTCCCTATCATCTGGCAGAATGCACTCAGGCAGTACCCAGGTCAGCCCAGATGCAAAGGACCCCTTTAAAGCCCATTTATGCTCTTTTTTTCAGGCTCTTGTCTTCCCAGCTCTCTTCTGGCCTTCTCTTTCCTGCTCCTCTTTTTTCCCTCTCTCTTTCCTGCTCTCTTCCCTGCTGTTCCCCTGGGACAGAGAGGACTATTCCTGTCTCCTCTTCTGTCCTCTCTCTCTCTGCCTCTGTTTCTCTGTGCTTCTTTAGGTATTTTCTCTTTCCTCCTCTACTCCCTCCCTTTCCTTTGTAATAAAACTCTAAGCTCTGTCTGCCTGGCAGTTTTGTCTCTCCTTCTAGGTCATCTCCCCTGCTGTGGAATTTGCCATGGTTCATCATGCATTGTTGTAACAATGATCAAGCCTTGACAGACCAAGGTAGAGCGAAGTTCCTCCATCTTGTATTCTGGCTGTGGCTGTTTTAAGTTTAACTAGAATTTGATCTCCTTGTTGGAGCAACCTGTGGATAACCATCCAACTCTATTCTAGGAAACAGAGTTGAAGATTTACCGGCTACCTTATTTTAGCTCCTGTTAAATTTTCTGCTGTGCAAACTCCTCCTCCAATGAGATGATTATCTTAGTTTTTGAAAAACTGCTTGCAATAACCTCTCCCTACAGTTTCAGATTTAGATACCATGATGTGGATTTTGTCTTGAAAACCCCTTCAACTACACACTCAGTGCTCTGCTTGAGTATACAATACCTGAATGTAGTCTCAGCCAGTTGGAATAAAGACTTTCAGCTGGTTTTAACTTGTATCTCAGTGATCAGCTCTGGTGAGCTTCCTGTAACAAGGCAATGCTAAATTTGGTCTGTATTGCTTTAAATCTGGAGTAAATTGAGTGTATGGAACTATAAATACATTGTCTGTGGGAAGATCTGCATTTTATTTTTTTAATAGACACTTTGTGTTTACATCTGATGATTTGCTTCACCAATTCCCACTTGCAGAATTCAGAAACAACAGTAAGTTTTTAAAATTTCAAAGCATGGTACCTTCAACTGTCCAGCTGCATCCCTAACCTTATGCCTTGCAGGGCGTCACTCCAGAAACATGAAATGAGACAAGCAACCTCAGAAGACTTGAACGTAATTAAAAGTTATAAATACTTGGTCATACAGTTCCCTCTTGCTCTGGGTCACTGTTTCTTTTCTGAATTTACAGTGGACTCACTGGCTCAAATTACTAGGTAAGTGAACTCCTGTTGCAGGTTTCTATTTAGAATAACTTAGCCAACTCCATGCCAAATATACTTTGATTTCCATCAGAGAAAAAAGGGAAAATGAATGCATTCCATCGTGCCAATATAGCTATGCAAAGAATGTTTGCTGCAGATTGAAGCGTTTGTGTGCCTATGTTTTCTAAGCTGCTTAGTATTTTCACAAGCTCTAAATAACACACACTAGAAAAACCAAGCTCTGAGGACAACAAGGTAGAGAAAGGCTTAATGGCATCTCTACAGACTCTTAAAAACACAGGTGTGTGAGCTGTGATTTAGACTCAAACTACATGAAGAACAGCAAAGAATCTCAGAGGGAGATTTAGAGCATTCATTTCTCCAAGACTTAGTGATCTAATTACCATTAGAGTCGTGTGGAAAGGGACTTTCATTTACTTCTAGACGGTGTAATTTAAAATGATTATTGCATTTATAACATTTCAGGAACATTGTTTTGTTTATAGACTCTCATATGACAATACTCGGGATAATATAAAAGTTTTAAAACATAAAAACACTGTGAAACATATTCAGTAAAGTTTAAAAAAGAAGCACTATAGAAATTCTTGTTCTATTAATTTGACTCTTTAATGTACCCTAATTTCTTTCCTATTTCATTTATTCAGGTTAAACAAACTGTTGGTTTCAGTATAACTTCTTACCATTCCTTTGTTTAAAAAAAACTGTTTTAAGATACAACAAGCTAACTTAAGGTATAAAATTGCAAGTTACCAGAAGTCTGTTTAACTTTTATACATGATTGAAAAAAAAAAAAAAAGGCTTCTGGCATTGTTCCCACTTTTGGTTGGGTATCTAAGAATGTAAAATAATAAACTAAGGTTCAGTATGGACTGATCTGCCCTCCAGACCATAGTCCTGTGTCTCTGTCTTTTCTCTTAATGTCTTTCTCTAGTCTTTCTTATTCCACACTCCCCCTCTCAGATATGAACCATGGGCAAGTCAGCTCACTACAACTACAGCCGCACAGGGACGGCTTTCCACATATTTACACATATCACTCATAATTTTTTGTCCTTCTATATGTGGTAAATTCTCTTCATCTCACACTATTTTTAGAAAGTATGTAATTCTATGTTTATCTACTGTATGAATCCTCTAATTCTTGATAAGTATCTGTGCTGAAGTCACATGTGCACATATCAACAAACTTGAGCAGGCAAGTGTAAACAGAGCACAAAATACACAGTTCTAGTTGATCCTTTGACTTTTAACCTACTTTATGTAGTTTATGAGGTCCTGGAACAAATAATCCCACATATAAAATATTTAGGACTTATAACTGATAATGTCAGCTAACCACTAAATGGTTTGCCTCCTATTTTTCAATTACATTTTATCTTTATTTAATAATTTAAAATCAATTTTATTTTTACATAATCTCCCACTACATAATAAATACATTAGAACTAAGTAGGATTATTAATATTATTGTATAAATGTTTCTCTCAATTCATTTGTAGAAAAAAGCAAAAACATTATAATGAGTTCTTACTTTAAAATTTAATAATGTGTACTGAGTTATCAGGTAACTCAGAAAAAGGGTTGACAACTTCCCCCAATATTATACGTTGCCAATGAAAGAAACCCTTCTCCAATCACTAGTAGATGTCATCAATTTGAATGAATTCATAACATAATTTATGTCTCTCAGTTATATAATCCAGCTGGCCTTTTAGAAATATTCTTTCTTTCCTCTCATTTTGAATCTACAAAGCAAAAAGGCTATTGCCCACAAACCAAGTGTGCTCCTCAATTTCCTCTCCCTTGCCTGTAACGCCCTCCCACAATGGAGGGCTTAGACTTGCTTGCATTCCTCTTTGCTTACAATGTATTTTTGGAAATCTGTGAATGGTAATGGATGAATTATGGAAAATAAAAGATGAGTTATGGTACACATGCATTTCTTTGGTGTGATTGTTCATACAGTATGACACCAGGGTCATTCAGGTTCTGTAGTCAATAACTCTGCTCTCCTTATCACTGTAGGCTTGCTCTCAATGAGAATGGGGACAAATGCAGGGGAACATGCTGAGGGGGGGTGGTATTGTAATAAGCTTGTATCTTACATCTATGCACACTATTGGTCAAAATTAAATCATCTGGTTATGCTTAATTACAAAAGACACTAAAAAGTATACTCTTACCATCAAGACAGAAAAACAAAACAAAACAAAACAACAACAACAACAACAACAAGAACAAATGTTTTACTAACATGTTGAACAAACCTGGTGGTAGGTGGTGGTCTGTCTCTGTGTGTGATCAATTTAAAAAACTATGATACCTACCTTAAGTTGAGTGGGCAAGTGTGACTCACTGGATAAGACTTGGGAACAACTGTCCATTCATAACCAAGGATTTCCTCCAATTTGTCTGACTAACAAGCAAAGCTGGTAATATGCCTCTGTATATTTCTTAACTATTGTGAAATTAAGCTGTTGTCATGACTTCAATCTGAACTTTAAAAATGTCAGTGGCTGATATAACCAAGAGTGTGTCTCCTGCTTTGTTTGTCCTCACTTGTGGAACTATTTTATGCCCTTTGCTATTTCATTTGCAGACTAAATGTACTAAAAATGCCACCACCATAGATGATACTGCATATCTGTACACTTTACTGTGTATGATTTCTTTTACTCATTTTTCTCTAGTCCCTGCTTATATTATAAATATAACTCACTCCAGGAGGCTCTATTTTTATGTTCGTATTCTAGATTATATGCACCCTGTAATTTCTGAATGTGCCTACTGCAGATGCTTCCTGCAGTTTACATGGTGATTGCAAAGTACTTCTCAGACCACCATAAAAACTGCCACAGATAATAAGAACAAACAAAATGCATTCTCTTACAGATCTGGAAGAAAAACTTCAAAAGAAAATTTCTGAAAACTTCCTGAAGCCTCTGAAGGTTCTAAGCAAAGATCTTTCCAAGCAATCTACATTATTGAGATTCCTTAAACTTTATTTGACTTCTTCTGTCTCTGCTATTTTATAACTTTGTCAGATGTAGATGTTGAACTCACAAAAATATACTAGAAATTGTTCATTGAAAATGTTTAATATTAGAAGCCAATCATCATAATTACACTTCAATTAAATTGCAAAGACCCTGGGTAGGGTTTCAAAACTGTTCTTGTCATAACTGTTGACTACCAAACTTATCTTTCTACTCAATTTTCTAATTCAATTGCTTTGAACAAATACAGATCCAGACTCACATTATGATTCATGTCCTATATGAATTATTTTAATTTCATTAGTGAATTGAGAGTTCATGTTAACTGAGAAAGTGACTGTGCTATTTTTCAGCACTATGTGGAATGTTCCTAATATTAATACAAAATAAACACCACTATCCATTGACATATCTATGTGTTTGATATCTGGGTATGTCAGGATAGTGACAGAATTTGACACTCTGTGTAAATACATTTTAAGTCTCATATATGTTCTTTAACTAATGGAATATAAAATATAATGAAGATAGCCAGGTGGTGATGGTACACACCTTTAATCTCAGAACTTGGGAGGAAGAGGCAGGCAGAGGCAGACAGATCTCTGTTAGTTTGAGACCAGACTGGTTTATAGAGTAAGTTTCATGACAGGCTCCAAAGCTACAGAGAAATCCTGTCTTGAACCACCCCACCGAAATGTAAATAGCTATTACACAGTTTGAACGTCTGTAAAATTATTCCACACCAAGTCTTTTAGTTCTGTTTTGTTTCTTGTTTCTTTGGTTTTATCAAGACATGGTTTCACTATTTCGATCTGGCTGTCCTGGAACTCACTATGTGACTTTACTGGCCTACAATACACAGATACCCACCTGCCTCTGCCTCCCAAGTGTTGGGAGTCACTATACCCAGTTTCAATAATTTTTTCCTATCTTTGTCCACCCTCAGAAAGAGCAAAACATTTTTCCCAGAAAGCATACTCAAGTCCAGAAGTCTAGTATTAACTCTAAAATCTTTTTTCTTATCCCCAGGTATACTGCTTTTGCATATTCCTTTTTTTCACTGATGTTCCACCTCAGCAACACTAGGAGTAAAACCCTAACAAAGCCCCTTTGCCTTAGCAAGGACTAGATCATGGGAATGAGGGATCTAAATCTATATACTGGCTATGCTTTGCATCATGATATTATGTTCATTGTAATAGATAAGTCCTTATATAAAATAGACCTAAATTTCTGCAATTTGTTGGAGTGGTTTTTATAAATCAGGGCCACAAATCCTGCCATTTTCTATAATCAATACAAGTTTTAAAATGACAATAAAAATGCTATTTAATCAACTTTTTATTGAAAATTTCAAGTCAGTTCCATGACAATGACATTGGGAGAGGTTGGTATTTGAGGTTAACAAGGACAATTCAGTAACTCCTTTGAGGATAGCTAAATAAACATGGCAATATTTCCCCATAATGTAAACTATTGGATAAAACAGAAAAAGAAATGAATGACCGTTTTTCACTAAACAGAATAAAAATACTAATTTTACAAAATGGCAAAAGAAAAGATTACAAAGTGTTTTACATATACATCAGTTTCATAACTGTTATAGCAAGAAGTTGTGCATAGATCATGTCAGGCATTGTCCGAAGTTTTTCATAGAAATATGAAAAGAGGTAAACAGTACTGTGACTAAGAAAGATTAGAAGCATTCTGTGCACAAGGACAGGCACTGTACATTCTCTCAGACAGAAAGCCACTGGATGAAAGACTCTTCAAAGGAAATTGAAATATATGCAAGACTAATCAATCATCTCCATAGGAATAATAAATTGAGATGTAGATAGTGCATAACAATGGGAAAAATGTAATATGATGGGGGCAAAGTGTACATCATAGTAAATTTTACATGTAGTCAGTTAACATGAGGGAAGCTGAAGAGTTTATAAGAAAAATGAAAATTACATCAAATACTTTGAAGTAAAATATATTCGCTCTGGAAATTACAGCCATGACCCAATGCAAACATAAACAGACAATTGTTGAGCAGATAGACACCCCAAAGGACTGATTTTGCTTAAAGTCAAGGAAACTTCTGTATCAATTGTATTTCTCAGAAATCTCCAGTAATCAATACAGAGGTTCATCTATACATAAGGACACTCCCCCAAAACATACCTCCCTGCATTACTTTTTTTAATATATTGACATGGTTGACATATAGTTAAATGTCTTTAACATTTCTGTGTCTTGTCCTTTGAATGGGGTTTTCCATCCTAAGCCCTTGACCAGCTTCCATCTGTGCATTTTTATGGATTCATTCAGATCCAGTATTATAATTATTAAAGAGAGGAACTCACTTTATAGAGAAGAGCATGTGAAAAGATTCAAGTAGGGTGTTTAAAAAGGATCCTTAAATAAATTATTGTTTTGGAAAATATAAGAAATGAAAAGTAAAGACAAAACTAAAAGGCAACCCCATAAATGAATGAACATAATGAGTTTCAAGTAAGTGAGATAGAAAAACAATAAAAGCCGAAGTTGAGGAATAAATATAATCTATTACAGCAATTAGGCCAAGAGGCCAAGAGAGCAATTACAAATTATAAGTATAATTTATTTATGGGAAACAAAATCCTGATGACCAAAAGTAAACAGAAATTTGTGGATGGACTAAGTGTTCATCCGTGAGCATCTAACAATTGTTAATTAATTGATTTCATTAGAGGAGGAGTTTCTGTCTAAGCTTCCATAGTTCTTACAATTGGATGTAAGTATTTATTTTTAAATGTCAAGCACTAAAGTATACATGGCTTATTTCACAGAATAGAAATTAATGTCATCAAATCCCTGCTGTCCATGTAAAATTTACAGTTCAAAGATTTCCTGAAATGTTGCTTAGCTGTGTATGACCTGCAAAACTGACATTTGAAAACAAGAGTTTATGCACTGGCATGTGAAAGGGCATACTAGTTAAATGGAATACTTAGCTTGGGTTCAGGATGGGTCACATATCACAATTATAGTGTCAATGTTTTTAAATATCTTCTTAGTTGAAAAGCAATAGTGTCCTAAACAGAAACTCATATCATAAATTCATGAATATTAAATATTTAATGTTGCCTTTTCAGAATGTCAAAATTGCTGATATTATAATTACTAATATATAGGCTTATAATCCTAATTTATCATAATTATTCTAAGAGTTAAGGATAAGAATGGGGCTCCAGCCTTTCCTTGTAAAAGGCTGAAATCTAAATTAAGGAGATTTTTGTAGAGTTATAAATGAAAATAGTACTTTGATATTTAGTAAATTTTCTAATTCTGTTCTTGTTTTTCAAATTAACAAAGGAGGTGAAACTTGGCAGGTGTTTGGAATCACAGTTGGGTTTTTTTTTTTTTAGCAACTCTCAACTATGGCTTTGTTCAGTTGAATCCTAAGGAGGGTTCTTGAAATCTAATTTGATCTAATCTTCTGTGTTGAACTACAGCATTTATCACAGTAGTGGCTAATTTAGCTCAAGCAGTTGTGAGCTGGAATGATGTTTCTTTGCATATTGTTCAGGAAGAAGGGGATAACTCACCATACTTAAGACCAGGGCTGGCTAAGGACTTTTCTCATTAGGAAACTTTAAAAAATTTTAAAGCTATAATTCTCTAGATATCTTACCATGGTTTGTGTGATCTCTGAAATCTCATTCCAGCCTCAGGGTTTCTTATGCAGTATCCTGGGTCATTTGTGACAATGCCACAGTAAAAATCAGTCTTATTTTGTGTCCTTACTACTTTACAGATAACATTATCTTTCCAGGGAATATGTATATGGAATTCTTCAACTCAATCTCTTTCTGGAACATATGTTATTGAAACTTTAACATTCAAACATAATTGACTGTTTATTAACAGCATAGGGAATTTGCCATTCAAATTAGATTTTTGAAAACAAGACAGAGGTCACATCCACATCCTAGTAGCTTGATAGTTTCATAAACACAAATTGTTAAAATGTGCAAGCAGGTACAGCAGAGGAGAGACCTCTTCAGCCATCTCTCTTAATATTAGATGTAAAGGTGTTTGTTAAACAAGGCAGGTTCAAATGAAGCATGAAGGCAAATGAGGAGCATCGGTGGCTACTTACATTTAACTTTGGCCTTTACTTAACCACTGAGATATTTTGTATTCTCAAGACATGTATCCAGTAAAACCATAGAAGCTATTTATTTCTTCCTTGTAAAGTCCTAGACAAACATGTTAGGAGTAGTTTTCCACCAGCCTGGTCCCCTAGCCGTGCCAGCCCCAAATAACACCCACAGACTCTGTATTAGATATAATTCTGTAGGCCAGTTACTAGTTTCTTATCAGCTACCTCTGTCTATTAATCCATGACTATTAATCTAAGTACTTCCATGTGTACTTATCTTACCAGAGAGAAGGGCTGGCGTTCTTCTCTCTCCATCCTCCATCTTGGAACTACCTCTTGAATCTCCTCCCTTCTCCTTCCTCTCTCCTCCTAGTTTCCTTGTCCTTCCTATCTTGCTTTCCTATTGGCCAACAGTGCTTTATTCATTAACCAATAAGAGAAATATATTAACAGAATAACATCTCCTATCATCTCCTCTTTTCTCTCTAAAATAAAAAGGAGGCTTTTAACCTTAGCATAGCAAAATATATCGTGCAATAGTTATCAAATAAAAATCAAAGTTAGTTCATTGACAATTAGTAAGATTAAAAAAAAATTCCATCATCCTATAATTGCAAGTCTAAAGTCCTATATATAACTTATCTTAAATATTAACTAAAGAAAACTATAACTGTGATTATCTGTCTTCAACTCCATTAAAGACCACAGAAGGATAATATATAAACTCTAGAAATGACAGAGACATCTTGCCTGGTCAGTCACCCAAAGTTCTTCTATAATGTTCCATCTTCGGCCCAAAGGCCATAGTGTATCTAGAAGACTCCTTAGCAAAGCAGAAAACTTTAAACTGCCCACCTGTATTGGCAGTTTGTATGTCACTTCCTCTGTGTTCTGTAGATTGTCGGGCAGACTCTTTCATGAAGCAGGAACCGTGTATCAATGTCCATCTTGTAACAGCAGTCACTTTTCTATGGGTCCTGCATGTCCAGTTTATACCTCATAAAGTCAAATAGTCCAGACAAGAACAGTATCTTGCTCAAATGGCTAGTCTTGCCATATTAAAAGCAAACTCCATAATGTGTTTCTTTAATATCCATCTTTCGTACTGACACAGGTGGTGTTGCCAGGAGCAATTGTGAAGCACAATTGCTCCTGGCAACCCAAAACCATTTTAAATGCCATATTCTGTAGGTCTTTGAAAGGATTTAAGAATGGCTAAATACATCTTACATAAATCATGAAAACTTAACTTAACTCTAAGTTTTTACTATCAGAGGTAACTCTCTATAATCTATGTTAAATTACACATTACAATTCTAAATGAGCTATATAAACGTAATAACTAAACAAGAGGAGAAACATATATATATAACAAAATTGACCTTAAATTTGTATCAATAAATTAAAATCCATTTTAAAACAAAGTATTCATATCTATACCATAATCCACTTTTTACCTTTAAAAAGATTGGTTGTGGTCATTAACCATTTATAACCAATCCCATTTAAATGAAAACAAACATTTATAAACAATATTTGGGAATTTGGGTGTCGTACTTTCCAAACTGCTTCCTGGAGGTAGGGAGCGCTGTCATGGTGCATCCTAAGAAGACACAGAAGTCCTGGCTGTAGTAGTATGCAAGGCTGCATTGTCCCATTGGCATTGCTTCAGTGTGTCTTGCTTGACCAAACCACATTAGTCTGGAAGGAATCC
Source organism: Cricetiscus sungorus (assembly GCA_030556225.1). NCBI lineage: Eukaryota > Metazoa > Chordata > Mammalia > Rodentia > Cricetidae > Cricetiscus > Cricetiscus sungorus. The sequence goes on from JANBXA010000398.1 coordinate 17,098,724, forward strand.
ACAGCTTTTTTATTTTCTATGGAAACAAAATTAGAAATTCTTTTCCCCAGTAACTTGTCCTTAGGCTTAAATTTTTGAGTCAAAGCATTTTTAAAATATATAAATTGAATTAATCCAGCAGCATTTCTTTTAACTGTTGTTATTTCCTCAGCTGTCAAATAATTTAAAGACAACAGAATAGCATGTAGTATACAGTTTCTCTGTGCTTTCTATCTTCAGGTGGCTTTTTTATTACTCTATTTCTTCTACTAGTTTTTTTCATATTTTGAGACAGTGTTTCTCATTGTAACTTTCATCTGTCCTGGAATTCACTCTATATACCAGGTTTTCTTTGAAACCACAGCGATGTGCTTGTCTCTGTCTCCCAAATCCTAAAATTAAAGGCATGTGCCACCACACCCAGCTCCTCTTTGTCTTTTTAAAACCAGTTATTTTTTTCTCTCCCAAGCCTATGTATATTTTAAAACACACTGACAACCTTTAGCAGTTTTTTGTAATATGAATCTGTATTTACTGTAAATCTTTATCTTTTCCTGGTCACGAGTCTTTTTCTGGTAAACAACAACATTGCTAAAATGAAAGCCATAGTTATTTTAGCTGCGATCTATCCAAGATGGTGGCAGCTATTTTACCACCAGCACTGAGTGCTATGCTCACTTCCTTGGTCTACGCTGACATCCAGCAGCATGCTGCCAGCTTGGAGATGTTGTCACTGCCATTTCTAGCTCTCATACACACCAAAAAAATTGTTAGCAGTGCTTCTTAAAAGCTTTGCAGTTTTTTGTCACTTATGGTGAGTCAGGAAACCTCCCTTAAAGGAGCCATGCAAGTCTCTGTTTTTTGCTAGCAAGACAGTCCAACTCAGAAAAATGCTGCTACCAAGAAGTTTTACTTGTCTCTGTTCTTATGTTTCATACTGACTCCTCTCCTCAGCGTGGATTGAGAATCCTGAGACTTCAATGTCTACTTATCCTCAACATGGCTAGAGAATGAATGCCTGATATTGACTACTGAGGACCCTTCTCTATTGGTTCCTGGTCCCAAATATACCTCCTGATCCTCTCCTTTCCCCATGCAGTAGTGCTGTAAGCAAGAGAGTTTCCCTAGCCCCTCCTCAGACCTAGTACCCCCAGGCAACTTTTGCTCTTTACTCCATACACACTGGGTGTGGTCAGTGCCAAAACAGTGGTCAAAGTGAGGGCAGTTCTTTTCCCAAGAGGCCATTAGCAGAAACTACTGGATGGACTCCAAAAGGAGCGACAACAGTGTCCAACAAATTTTTGGGAAAGTACATGGTGCAGTCAGGAGCAATAGTGTCTCATGTCAATGGAGTACTAATATTAAAACATTTAAATGCCATGTTGTGCAGGTCTATGAAGTGTTTGAAGATTAAGCATCTATGTCTGACTAACCTTATAGGTAATAGGAAACATAGATGAAGATGATCTGTAATACTCAGTAATTTAGCTATAAAACTAATTGAAATGTTCCTGAGTAATGCAGGAAAATACCTAATCAATATAACTATGTATGTATATATACATGCAAATCCCTAAAACAGAGGTAGAGTAGAAATGTCTAGACAGACATAGAACTATAAAGTGAAGCATGATAAAAATATCCTAAATTGTATCAATATACAAAATATCTTGAGCATAAGTAAAAGTATACATACATAGAATATGGTAAGGACAATGTGCACAAAACATCATAAAAGGAAAGATTTTACACAATATGACAAAATATAATATACAATTCTTCTGGGAAGGGAATATAAACTTAGTTTTACATAGATTACCACATATAAGAATCTATAACAATGTAAGCTGTATAATACCAACATCTCAGTATTACTAAAATAATTCACAAGAATATAAGCTAATCAACCTATATCTTATATCTCACCTAAACCATTATTTTACCCAACCATACCCTATCCCTGTCTAAAAGAGATTTCCAAGTCTAAGCATCACCTTCTATACCCAACCCTAAGTAACTAAAACCAACCCTAAAAAGATGAATATTATTCCTAAATGCCAAGAGTAGGATGAGGGGATGTCGTTGTCTTAAGATTATTTCTGGCTAAAATGGGACAATGATTGCTCCATGGGATCCTATAGGAAGAAAATTCTTAGCAACCATATTTTTTGACAGGAATGGCTGTGACATATGTAGCTAGTCATTGTATGGCAGGAAATGCTTGAGAGGAGTTCTATCTGAAACTCTGGCCAGGGTATAATAAGAAGATAGAGTCAACTCCATTAAGCTGGCTAGTCAGGAGTTGTCTTGAGCAAAACAGTGTCAAACCGGTTTTAGTGCGATGTTTGTAGTCCAGATGCATCAGGTTGAGTCAAATGGAATTGACAAAGTGAGGCCCCTTCTTCTTTCCGAAGTGTTCAAAGACGGCTGTTAGGAATTGTTATATTTCCTTGTGAAAAACTTAAATATCAATATCAAAGTAAAATTTTCAAGTTTTAAGGTATACATATGGGGAAAGGCAACAATAAGTATTAAAATGTATATGAGAAAATTAGGATTTCAGAGAGAAAATTTCATATAAGCAAGAGTCCCCAGATTTTGTTTTCTTCTGCCTTACACCAAATGGCTTCTTGATATAAGGCAGAAATTGTGAATTTAATCTTAACAACATGCGTGAATTTAGAGAACGAAAGCTAAATCCAATTCCAAAGCCAGCATTGATTTACATAAATTGGGACTAGAGGAATACTAGATAGTAAAGAGAAATAATTTTCTGTATAGAAATAGTTTACTATAATTAAATATTTCTACCATAAATCAGATTCCTCTTTATTAAGTGATTCTTTCTGGAGAGCTATCTTCTCTTCTGTAGGACCTACATATTCAGTGTCATTTGGCTGTTTCAAGATGGGTGTTCTCTCTTTTTCTGTAAGGACAAGAACAGAACACTTTCCCTACTTTTGAGAGGTCTCCACACATCTCATGGGAACCGATTTGTTGGATGACTTGCTGTTTCTTTTCATTTAGATGTTTCTCTACTTCAACTCAGATATTGATCAACTTAGATGGTTTTCTTCTCCTGTAGATACAAATGCTAAACCTCTACCCCAACGTAACACATATCCTGGTTTCCATACTGAGGTCAGTACATCCTTGAAGTATACCAGCTGATTTAGTTCAGAAGTTTTTGCTATAGTCCAGTCTTTATGCAGCTGTTTTTACTTTTTCATTAGCAATAAGAAAGTTTAATGTTAATACAGCATTATGTAACCTGTATTTGAGTATCTTGGTTCCTCTTGCCTTTATGAAGCATTTCCTTTAAAGTACGATTGGATCTCTCAACTACAGTTGTCCTGTAGGATTGTGTGGTATACAAGGTGTGTTATTTATGTTATAATACTCAAAAAACTGTTTCAATTTGCTGGTGACACATGCTACAGCACATCAGTTCTTATTTGTGCAGGTATGCTCATAATGGCCATTACCTCTAATGGTGTGTGATAACAAAATCAGCCTTTTCAGAGCTCAGCACAGTGGCCCATTGAAATCCTGAAAATGTTTCTATAGTGTAATGCACATATTTTAATTTTCCAAATTCCACAAAACACATCCATTTGCCATATTTCATTCCTATTTATACCTATAGGGATACTGCCTGGTGGTCAAGGAGTTTGGTTATAGATTGAGCAAGTAGGACATTTCCTTACTATTTCCTTAACTTGTTGCCAAGTGATAGAAAAATACTTTTTTTAAATCTTTGCTATTCACGTAGTGTTTCTTATGAAACTCTGAGGCTTCTAGCACACTTCCTATTAATAATCGATCAATGTCATCATTGCCTTGTGCTAGAGGACCTGGCAGACCCGTATGGGATTGGATGTGTTAAATATATATATTTATATATATATATATATTATTAAATATATATACATATATATATATATGATGAGTCCTATTTCTGATAGTATCTTGTAACTGTATAAACAATGAAGTTAATTCTATCTTTTATACCCTTCTAGTGCTGAGATAAAATGCATGTGATCCCAGGTGGTGAGATCATCATTGTGTGAGCTGTTTCTCTTTATAAGTAGATCAGTGTTATGCAGATGTGTGAGGGGTTGCTTAGACTCAGGGATATCAGTCTACCTCTTAATCCTAAACCCTAGGATTAAAAGTGTGTACCACTACATCCTACCTTCTGGCTGCTGGGGTTAAAGTTGTGTGTCACCACTGCCTGATGTCTGTATCTTGAAGCTGACTTTTCTTTCTGAATCCTCAGGTAGGCTTTAATAAATCACAGATAATATATCACCACGCCTGTCATTCTTCTGGAGCAGAGCTACAGACTCTACTAATATTAAAGAAGAAATTTTAAATTATTTCTTATGTGCTCACTTTCATCTTTTTCATTTGGGGCATACAGCTGCCTTCAAGGACAGTAATAGGTTTTGTTTTTGTTTGTTTGTTTGTTTGCTTGTTTTTGTTTTGTCGGATTTTTTGGTTTTGATTTTTTGTCTGAGTTTCCATTTAATTTCTAGTTCTGTTCTATTGTGTTTCATTCTAAAGAGATATTGTCTTCATATGCTGTTGTTTAGCAGGTTCTAAAATTAAATTACGACTTAGTAAACACATTTATAGTTCTAAGAGTTATGAAAAATGATTTTCAAGCCACACAATAACTAACTGTCAGTGGGCAATTGGAATGTCTGGAAGAAAGGTGAGAACTCCTGATTGTTCTGCATAGATGGGCAATCAGGTCTCATCCAGAATTTGGAATGTGGGAAAGAAAAGCTCTTATAGCCATGGAGAGCTGCTGCTATAGGGTATGGTTGTAATAGGCTTTTCCCATGGAAGAATCTGCAAAACTTTCCAGAAAGTTTGTTTAAGGCTTGTTCTTCATCTGGATTCCAGCATGAAGGCTGTTTTCTGGTGAATGGTAGCCGTTTCCTGCTGTCTTCATATAAATTTCCTAGGAAAGTTATTTAAGTTAGAACACTGACTTGGAACTCTGATTAAGTGAAAGCAGCATGCAAAGTGGTCTAGTACTGGTTTTTTTAAGAAATTAGAACACACATTATTTTTTCCTATTTCATTCATTGAAAAGAACAGTGTTTCTGAACAAACAAAAAATGTGTACTAATAAGTGATATAGTTATTAAATTTAATTCTAAACTTGTATTCCTTTCAATGTCTATAAAAGAAAAGGGAAAATGATTCAGTGCTCTTTTGTCATAAAAATAACAGTGTAGAGCCACTAACAGAGATTGTATGAACTCATGCAGGGCTATTTATATGTTTTAAAGCTGTTGGCTTTGGTCGAGAAAGACACATTTCTAGAAGTGCACATTTATTCTAGTTTCTCACCATTAAATTGACTCATTGCATTCATTTGCCTGCCCTGGAAACCAGCAGACTCCTTTAGTCTTATTTATAAATGTTAATGTGTAATAATGTTTTACCTGTTTTCTATGGAGGTTATCCTAGCTGCCTTCATTGCAACTACATTTGTGAACTTTGAACTAGCAAATTGTATATGAAGAGCTTCTTCACTCATCACCTTTCTTTCTAGCTGTCACAATCAGTCATGGTAAAAGTTAACTTTCTCTGAATCACTTAAATGAGGTTGAGTTAAATGCATTGTCTTGTAAGAGTTTTCTTTCTTTTTTTGTGTGTACTGAAAGTATCTTAAGCTGAAGCTTTGTTAAAGTTTACATATATGTAAACAATCTCTCTGCATTGATTTATTTGTTTTTTGTTTGTTTTTCTGTGTTGGCCTGAATGTCCAGGGACTCACTCTGTAAACCAGACTGGCCTCCACTTCAAGGAGCTCTACCTGCCCCTGCCTCCCTGTTGTATAAAATTATTTTAACGTGTGTTGATTTTTTGTAATGCTCTGGCACATTTTTAATGCTCTGGAAGATTTGTTTCAGGTTGCTTTTGCTTATGCTGAATTTGTTTAATTATGTGAACCTGTGATTTTTTGGCTGACTAAAACACCAGATGATCTAATAAAGAGCCGACTGACCAAAAGAAAGGAAGGTTGGCAGGCAGAGAGAGAAAAATAGAAGAAATCTGGAAGAGGAGGTACAAGAGACAAAAAAGAGAGGATGTTGTCAGGGGCCAGCCACTCAGTCACACAGGCAGCTGGCAAGAAACAAGATAAGGCTGAGAGTTTATAATTAAGAAAAAGTATCCATGTGTGATGTGATTTATCTGGGATCTGGATTGTAGGCTCCACAAAAGTAGAGAGAGAGAGAGAGAGACAGAGAGACAGAGAGAGACAGAGAGAGACACAGAGAGAGACACAGAGAGAGACACAGAGAGAGACACAGAGAGAGAAAAAGAGACACACAGAGAGAGACAGAGACAGACAGAGACAGAGAGAGAGACACACACAGAGAGAAAAAGAGACACAGAGAGAGACAGAGAGATAGACAGAGAGAAACAGACAAGAGAGAGAGAGAGAGAGAGAGAGAGAGAGAGAGAGAGAGAGAGAGAGAGAGAGAAACGCAACAACATTTTGGCTTCAAAATTGAAGCTGAAATTTTATGTAGGCCCTAAAAATTTTTGAATACGAAAAAAGCAGAGAGAGAGAGAGAGAGAGAGAGAGAGAGAGAGAGAGAGAGAGAGAGAGAGAGAGAGAGAGAGAGAGAGGCAGACAAGTTTACTTTAAGGGATGCTGCTGTTCTCTTCTACAGGCAGTGCTAAATAGAAACTAGGAAGGGCAAGCTAAGTAAACACCACTTGTAGCAATGCAGGTACCAGCTTCCATAGCTAAGAAAGTTTAATGGAGTTTCGGTCACAAACTTCCCTCTGACCTGACAATGAGCGTTAGGCCATACATTCATGACTGGAGAACAGGTGGAAGCATCCCATAGACATAGCCATAGAGGTGTAACTTAGCAGTTTATTGCTGGTGATGTCAAAAATTGCTTAAAAAAAAGATGCAATAAAAGAGGCCCTGACAGACAAAAACTCTAAACAGGTTCCAGTGTGTTTTACAATGAGCATAGGGTTAAGAAGAGTAAAACTGGGTTTAGGCAGTTATAGAAAGAAACAGTTTTAAAAACAGCCTTTAAAAAGAAAGTAAAATGTATATAAAGGAAAAAAGCCACACAAATATGGGGAATATACAAGGAATCTATATTCTATATGCTAATGTGGTGATTCTGAATTTTTTAATGCCAATAAGCAAACAAGATCAATAAGATAAAAGGAAGATTAATGAATTTACTTTAAACTATGAAACAGATATTAATGTTATATATTTTGTATTGGTATAGACTTTTGTTCACTGATACACACTTCAGGTCATTTTTGTAACAGTACACTGTATATTTGTTTCCGCTCTTGTTTAAAGGATTTTTATATTCTACCACAAATTTAAGGTTTTTTGCTACAATATATTGTATATATGTTTCTTCTCTTCTTTAATGTATTGTATCTATGCAGTTCACTTAAAAATTTAAGGTAAAATTGTAATTTTGAAAGCTACTATTATAAACTATTTAGGATAATCAAGAAACATTGGCTAGCAGTTAGTTATTTAAAAGTCAGTGTCATGGATATGTTAAACATGTTTTCTAGGTCATACAGAGATATATTCTAGATTGATAAATCACCTTCAAAGACCTATAGAATAAGGCATTTAAAATGTATTGTTAACTTAGACAATGAGACATATCTGCTCCTGGCAACACCAATTTACTTCATGATAGGATAACGTGCATCCAAGAAAGTCCACAGGAGTATGCTCACATTTGGGGTAAGATTAGCCATTTGGGCAAGAAACTTCTCTTGCCTTGACTAACTGACTATGTGCTGGCTGTGCATGTGCTGTGCAGACTGGACATTCAGGACCCACAAAACAGATTCATGGAGTATGAAGCATAATATGAACACTGGTTATAATTCTAGAAAAATAGTAAAGGACATTTTATGCCATTCTTCCTACTCTAACACTTTATTTTCAAAATTCAATGAGAAGAAAATAAAGCTATTCGTATTACTTATTTTTTCCACTTTGATAAGAAAAGAATGTGTAATTTATTGATTTTGATTTTTGAAATGTTTACAGTGAATATTTTGTCTCAGGATATGGACTTACATCTGGGGACATATGAAATTTATAAAATATTTACCTGGTATTTTGCTCAAGGGAAAATAATAATATACTGCTTTTGTTGACTAGTTAGTTATTATAAATTAGGTCACATAAAAGAAGTTATAGTTTCTGAAATGTTTTTACTATTTTGATCCCAGCAATTATGGCTCTGTCAGAAATAATAACTAGAAGCATAAACTCTTCATACATCTTTGTCCACAACATTTCTTGTGGGTGCTTTTCTCCAGAGGAAGCTTTTAGATTAGCATAGGATATTGTTTTCCATTCACAGGTTGGAGTAACTTTGATTGAATTTAAGCTTTTCACCTAAGTGTTTTGAGCAAAAACAGAGTAATCAAGAATCAAATGTAAAACCATACATTAGTTTACAATGGGGATGATATCTGAAATTCGGTCTAATAGCTGGTTGTACAATTGTCTAATCTAAGCACCGTATAGTGTATGGTACATACATGTTCATCATTTAGATTTTGATGCCATTAAGACACAGAACAGATAGTACAAGATGTCATTCATTACTGAGGACACTAAAAGCTGAAGTATCTAAAAAGTATAACATAAAAATGCAATCACTATATATATATATAATATTGACTGTTTTAGATAATTATATGTGTATACACATGAACAAACATTCACACAAATATATACACAAGCCAGGTATGAATTAGAT